>CM065682.1:78087764-78122764 GCA_017654935.2 Phymorhynchus buccinoides
TAAGTAAGAGGATCATCATATAGTTTGGTTTTGATTTTTTTTGGCAGTTTTGTCCCTATGTTTCCATGACAAAACAAAATGAAGTACTCACACTTTAAAGCATGTCATGCTGTAGAACTCTTAAATCATCATACTATTATTACTCAATCTCATAAGAGTAAACCTTTTGGCTTACAATATAAATCGAGTTATTTCTGCGCCTTTTACTACCCCTACCCCCTATTTTACACATGACAAAATAGGTCCCTTCATATATATAGGCATAAAATAATGTAGCCCTCAATTTGTTTTTGGCATTTGAATGAAAACAAATTAAATTTGGCAAACAATTAAATTTGCAAAGTACACTGACCAATCTTTCAGAAAAATAGTGACCAATTTCTCCCCCGCCGGGGTGAGGGGGGTCAATGAGCATCAGTTGGTCTAGAAATCTATAAATAGATGGTGGTGACCGAGTTCAGGATGAGAAGTAGGCGTGGCTAGGAAGAGTAGGCGTGACTTATTTTAAAGGGATGGTTCAGGGTATTTTTGCTGGAAAATACATGTAGCTTCAAATCGGTTCTCAACGAAAAATACACCTTTGTTGACTACTGTAGTTTAAAGAATAACGGTTTTCTCACCTATTTTGGCTATATCTTGTTCGTCTCCAGCTCACCTGAAGCGGGAATTGAAAGATGCACATTTGTAATAAGCCTTTTAAAGATCAAACCCAAACGTTTCGCTTTGCCCAGTCAACACACACGCGCTCGCACACATGCCCCAACTCAGCCACCCGAGTCTGAGACATTCTAACATACCATGGAATCGGAAGATGTTCCTGTAGCCTAACTCCCTTCGGCTTCGGCAGCTGAGGTTCCCTCCCTGGTATCATTCAAGAAGGAGCTCAATAACATGCCCTTCTAGGTATGGGGAACATAGGTTAGGGGAACATAGATCAAAGTAGTAGTGGTAGAAGCTAAGAAGGGCATGAGCTGTAGACGGCGTGACCAAGTACATTGAAAAATTGAACAGTTACAGGGAAACAACCACGATAATTTTGTCAAAGAGCAAGGTGCGATGAGTTATCTCGCACCACATTCGAGACCGGAAATGTATGCTAAATTTGGATTTGTTGAGACGTCCAGTTTCACCGAGAGCATTCATTTAACTACGAATTACGATGCCGTGCACTATCTAATTGTAAATATCTAAACATAATGAAAATAAAGATCGATAGACAGTTTCTTTGTCAATAAACAACCACCACAACAACGAAACATCGACATGAACGGGATGCATCGACAGGGTTACATCCCCTGATCTGAAATGAGGCTTCTTCGTAGTACATATTTTTATTATTTTGAGTGCTGGTGAAACAAAGTTTTGATTGACAGTTGCTAAGAGCCAATCGTTGCTATTCTACCTCTCATTGACCCTTCAGATAACAAACACACGTACTGTGGAATGGTTTTTAATTATACCTCCCCTTCCCCCCTCACCCCTAACCAAGCGGCGGGAACTTTGGGGTGCGTTCAGTTGAGCTGAGCGTTTGGACCAGCATTATCAGCACAAGAAACGCAAAATGAAACAAGAAATTTAAAAAGTACATTTAAAATCAGAAAAAAATGTACAAATATCTAGGAAACATCATGAATATGAAACCCATTCATTAGCATTTGATCGTTATGCTATAAATACATATAAAACACCGTGTACATCGATGTAAACAAGGCGTATACACTATTTGTTATGGTGTTGATATGGGTAGGTTGTACTGTTCACGCAGTACATATACTAAAATTGGAACGATACAGAGAAGATTAGCATGGCCCCTGCGCAATAAATTGTATTCAATCTACTCGCAATCAGTTCTCAACTCAAGGCAAAGGGAAATTACGCACACTGACATTTCTCTGACGGTTTTGCGTACCTTTGTCCAGTTGTTGAAACCGAAAGTTGGAGCCTGATAGGTAACGAAAGTACTCCAAGCAAAGGGAAATAACGCACTTATGTTCTTCTGATGGCTACAGTTACTTCCCGTTGTTCAGTCGTCACGTGATTTAGTTCAAACCGAAAGTTGGAGCCAGCTAGATAGTATAAACTTGTCAAGTTCGTTTACTTTAATATCTCCAAAAGCGCAGGTTAGGTGCATAGGGCTCCCATGAACTCCCATTTGGGGGTCTCTGAAGCACTAATATTCTCAAGAACCCTTTAAAAGAATGTGTCCCAAGGATGATTTAGAACAAATCTTTTTTAGGATTTGCAATGCCTCTGTGACCCTATATACCACGATAATAAAATAAAACATGAAACAGAAATTTAAACTGAAATTAAGCAGCTGGAAGTACAATTACCCACCGCCATTCCCACTCCCATTACCTGACGTGGCCCTGTCCATGTACTCTCCCCTATTTCCATGAGCTGCCAATAGTACTGATGCAACATTTCCAAGCCAACGTAAACAGTCCAGGGTTCCCAGCATGAAGCCAAAACAGGACCTTAATTAAAAGACTTTATAAGGTTCTGAAATCAGTTTAAAAGGACCTCTGCCGACTTTACACTATGCTCCAACGCTTTTAAAATGCAGAAAACTAACACTTACCTCTCATAAACGGAGGAACAGCTAATGTCTACTAGGCTAGTGCTGCTAATAGAACTGGTGCTACTTTTCGTTGCAACAAACGAGGAGGAAAGGCGGGAAAAGGCGTTATCTGTAAATGCTGAGACACGTAGCATATAGCTGTTCTCCAATGTTACATATACATTGGTCAAAATTTGCTAAGGATAGTATCAGTTATTAGCACTTTGCCATTGAATATTGATTTTACCCCACTTCAAGAGACTTGATGTTTATCACACGAGGTCAGAGGGGGGTGGGTGGGGGTTGTTCAGTAGTATAAGGTATTGTGAAGTGGAAGAGGGTTTTTTGTTTGTTACATATACACACAGTCAGAAACACACAGCCCTCGTTCCCAAAGTACTCCTGTTCTCACAGAACTGGGAGCTAGTAAAGCAAAATATTAATGACTTGTTTCCCCTGTGGGCTTTAAGCATCATATTATCCTTCTTTAGATGTCATCAAAACCGTTAAATGAATTAAAACTCTTCTAGCATCGTGGGCGAATATATTCGCCCAGTACATCACTCTTCACTCCCACCAAATGCAAAGACATTCACTGCCAAGTTGGCCTGCCATGTGTTTGTCTACTTTCAGAGCTTATGTCAGTGATTTTCCCTATTAAAGCATAGCATGCACACTATAAAAAAAAAATACTCAGAATACTCCCCTCTTGTCGGTTGAGATGCAACAGACAACCAAGAACGTCAAAAGCTACATGGCACTAGACTTAGAAACAGATTATCCCATCAGCACTTTTTCCCTCAAATGTTTTGGATGAATGTGTTCCTGCTGGGAGTGTCCAGGATGAATGCCGATGTGGTGGTGTTTAGATGGGGAGATGGTGACTTGGAAACATGTACATGTCAAATCTTCTGCTGGCATGATCCAAGATGAGCTAATCTTCATGGATGATGATGCACCTTTTCATTGAGCATGGGTTGTTGACGCACACCTGCAGCAGGCGATCCATCGTCCATATGAGGTAGGTTTCCCAATCCAGATACCTGTCTAATAGAACAATGTTGAAACATGCTCCAGGCAGCTCAGAAGTCTAGATGACCCATAACGGTGCCTGTTCGAGGAAGGAAACATCCTGGATCAGCAGGAGCTTCAAAAGCTCCTCCAGAACACAAAATGGCGTTTCCAAGCTGGAATTGCAGTGAGGGGGTCTCGCACATGCTTATCCATGACTTTTCTTGCCACAAAACCCCAAAAAATCTGAAAACAAAAAAGTCGCTCCATTCGGTTGTTTTATGAATTTTGAAGAGGTATCACAAACGTTCCATGAGGTAAGCCAATAAAATCATTTTAAGGCCTTGTTTTCTATACAAATGTGAAGATGACATGTTATAATAATTTTGTATGCTTAAGATAATATCCTTAGCAAATTTTGAACAGTATACCTACATTTATTTTCGTCATGTTTCTTTTTCTCATTCCTCACTCTTTTAGTCAGTTCCTGTACACAGAACGTGACATGATCAACATAGAACGTTTAACCAAAAAATCGATGCAGCAAAATGCACCTAACTTTAGCATCGCATCTTGTTACCAGTGAACTTTTGCACCACAGTACCAGTGAATGACCCGCTCTTAACCCTTAACCCGGTTGTCTGCTCGAGTAGAGCTAACAGCCTTGAAGCTGCTTTGAGAGAGAGAGACAAAGACAGAAATAGAGAGAGAGAGGAAGAAATGGATAGACAGACAGAACGTGTATTCATCTGAATTGGATGGAATGCGGATTAAGAATACAAGTAGGAAGGTGACTGGTGGAGAGAGAGAGGAGAGAGAGAGAGAGAGAGAGAGAGAGAGAGAGGTGGGTTGGTTAGGGAGGGAGATGTGGAAGGGGGGGAGAGAAGTGAGCACCTACCCCTCACCCTTCCCACAATCCAGTCCATGACCCCCACTCCCCCTCCACTCTCTCCTCCTGCCCTCCAACTATTTCATACCCACCCCGGCTTGTTCAAGTTGCAGAATCCAAAACCAGCAGTTCTAGGGGAAAACATTTAATATTGTTGGAAAATATAAATGCCTTGTGGATATACAATAATGATAGTTTATTGTAAGAAGACACAAAACTAAGAAATCTGAGAAGTAAACAGAAACGAAGACATAGGAAGAATTTTTTAAATATAAAACAGTAAGAAGAAAAGGGGAGGGAAACATGGAGGACGGAAGGAGAATTACATGGGCAGAATAAATTAGAAATAGAACAAAGAACTTTAAACATTTTAAGAAGTGATGAAAAGATGAAATGACTTAGCTCACACAATGATTCCTGCCAGGATTTGAACCCAGATCTCTGACTGAAACTCAGTCAGTGTGCTGCCGTTGCACCACAGGAATTGCAATGGAGCATAATATACCATTCCCATTTTTTCAACTTTTTTTCAAGATGGGGTATCTTTTTCTTTCCCCAATGTTTTTTTTGTTCAAGATGGGTATCTTTATTTTTTCCCATTTTTTTCTCTTTTTTTTGTTCCATTTTTTTTTGGGCTCCAACTTTTTTTGGTGGGGCTCCTACTTTCTTTGTTTTGCTCCAACTTTTTTTTTTAATCACAAATTAGTTTGAAGATAACGATACAAACATAATTTGACAAATTCAAATCAGGCTTCTGCATGACTTGAAACGAATAATACAAAATATATTCATGAATATGACATCCATTATTTCATATCTAGGTTAGTTCCTATGCATGAAAATACACTACATAATACAACAGAACTTCTGTAACAAGACCTTCAAAAATCATCGAAAATAAGGTCGTATGTGGGATGGAGTCTTATAAGGGGGGTCCCACTGTATAAAGACGTCTGCCATCTGCTATGACACAACATTCCTTCAAAACTTTAGAAGAAAACAATACACTACAGCTATAACACACACAAATTACCAATTGTATTTTATGAACTTAAACTGAACCTGAAAATGTATCTCAACTTTATCTCAAAATATTTCAAGTTTATCTCTAATTTATATTTAGCCTCTAAGCCGTGGGAATACCACGGGGGGGGGGGGGGGTACAAATAGTTCCCCATCTTCTGGAAGTAAATAAAACTTTACACATGTCTACAACATAAAGGATTTCAACACATTCCATCTGGAGAAATCCTGGTATCTTATGCATTGTCACTATTCACAAGCATTTCAAGATGGGGTATCTTTATTTTTTCCCCCCATTTTTTCAAGATGGGGTATCTTCATTTCTGTCCCCAATTTTGTTGTTGTCTTTTTGCTCTAACTATGAAACAGAATAACAAAAAATATATTCATGAAAATAACACATCCATTACTTCATTCCATACCTAGGTTAGTTCCTATGCATGAAAATACACTACATAATACAGTGGAACTTCTGTAACAAGACCTTCAAAAATCATCGAAAATAAGGTCATATGTGGGATGGAGTCTTATAAGGGGGGTCCCACTGTATAAAGACATCTGCCATCTGCTATGACACAACATTGCTCCAAAACTTTAGAAGAAAACAATACACTACAGCTATAACACACACAAATTACCAATTGTATTTTATGAACTTAAACTGAACCTGTATCTCAACTTTATCTCAAAATATTTAAAATTTATCGCTATTTTATATTTAGCCGTTTAGCCGTGGGAATACCACGGGGTGGGGGAGGGGATTGTACAAATAGTTCCCCATCTTCTGGAAGTAAATAGAACTTTACACAATAAACTTCAACACATTCCATGTGGAGAAATCCTGTTATCTTAGTAAGTGTTGTCACTATTCACAAGCATTCCCAACCAGGAATCCCTTGAGGTTGTCAGGGGAAGGCTAGAAAACGACTACACTCTGGGTCTTCATACATTAGTGTCAGCCAGATCATGACATTATTGGAACTGTGTCTCACAAGTACATATTTCATGTACAAGGGGGGATTTATCAACAGACTCAGGGAGCAGCCATGGGCTCCAGTTTCTCCAGTGGTAGCCAACTTGTTTATGGAGCACTTTGAGAAGGAAGCACTCGAGTCACCTCAGAACCCACCCACCCTCCCTATGGTGCAGGTACGTTGACGCAGAAATGGAGGACAACTTTAGTAGCAGCATCGTAGAAATGGAGAAGGACAACTTCACTGAACACCGAAATTCCATCAACCCCCATATCCAGTTCACATGTGAAACTGAAACATGGACGAGACAGCAAAGGGCCAGGCAGCACGTTATGTTGCCAGGGGCTACAAGTCCAGGAAACCAGGCGGCGTGAGTGATATGCTCAGGGAACTAGGTCAGCCTCCTCTGGAGGAAAGACGCAGGCTATTTAAGACAGTTGATGGTTTCTGCTATATAAGATAGTTGAGGGCCTCTCCCTACAGGAACGTTCCTTACTCCGGCCTCCACAAATCGTCGCAGGATGAAGCCGAACAGATTCAAGGGGTTCCAAACAACCAACGTCTTGGAAAGACAGTGGACCTGAATTACGTGGTCTTCCCATATCTCAAACATATGCCGTAAAGCTGGATCGACCCTAGGATTCCTCCGCCGGAACCTCCGGAATTGTCCTAGAGAATGCAGGCGCCTGGCGTACATGGCATTGGTCCGATCCAGACTGGAGTACAGTGCAACGGTGTGGGATCCGTACCAGAGCCAGGACATTGAAAGGTTGGAGAGAGTTCAGCGCCAAGCAGCACTCTTTGTAGCCAGGGACTACAAGTCCATGAAACCAGGCTGCGTGAGTGGCATGCTCAGGACACTAGACCTGCCTCCCCCGGAGGAAAGATGCAGGCACTCAGCCTCTTCTATATCTCTGCTTCAGACACATATAGAAGTACCATTTTTACAGCAAAATGGGTAGTATGGGTTAAGAATATTCTACATTATTTGCAATGTTCCCATACTTGTTCAAACACTGAATTGATGAGAAGCTAACCGCAGTCTCGATGCCAATTTTCATTGGATGATATTAATCAAGGCTTAGTGTTACTGACCATTATCACAAGTAAATGCAACGTTGTTGCAACATATTGCAAACTACCTAGATAATATTTGGTGTCTAGCACACAGTACATAAGAGATGGGTTTTTTCTCTCTCAAAGCAACGCCAACATTTTTCATGGCTTAATTTACAGTTGATCCAACTTTGTCATTTGGAGAAGATTTGGGTTTCCAAGACAATTTTCAATTTAATAAATGTGTAGTTTACCGACTTCAAAATGCATAGTTATACTCAACTATGCGTAGTTGAGTAGCTTGGCCAAAAATGTGTAGTTTTCTATGGTCAAACCACAGTGTTGGCAGGCCTGCACTTCTGCCAAACACATGTCCATAGAATATCAATTCTGGAACACACATCAGTCTTTCTTCAGCTTTGCACCAAACAGGAGGCACTTGTACCTAAAAAGTCCCACATTAGTTGAAAAGGTTCTGATGTACCAGCTTTCTTCACTCAGTTCTAACTGGTGGTATGCAGATGAGAGGTCAAGTTTGCTGAATACCATGGATCCATTCAACTCTGATATGACACCGTCAAGACTCGGCATGGGGTGCTTCTCCCTAGGTAGCGATAGCCTGATTTGTTTGTCGCATATCAAAACAGTGTACATAGGGGTCTTGCTGTGCCATTTCTGGCAACACACATGGTCAGAGTGCAACGTGTAAGTTTGTCGCATATCAAAACAGTGTACATAGGGGTCTTGCTGTGCCATTTCTGGCAACACACATGGTCAGAGTGCAACGTGTAAGTTTGTCGCATATCAAAACAGTGTACATAGGGGTCTTGCTGTGCCATTTCTGGCAACACACATGGTCAGAGTGCAACGTGTAAGTTTGTCGCATATCAAAACAGTGTACATAGGGGTCTTGCTGTGCCATTTCTGGCAACACACATGGTCAGAGTGCAACGTGTAAGTTTGTCGCACTGTTAACGAAGAAGAACATAGTGTGAAAGGGAAGGTAGGTCACTCTAAGGTGGCAGGATATGTGTTCACCTGCCAATTCAATTAGAAAACAAGAGGCAACGCCTTCAAGGCTAACTCAAACAGGAACATGTGGGACAACAACAAACAAAGATTGAGGGGGGTGTCTAAAGTACAAGATTGCCAATAAATTTTAAAGTACAAATGAAACTATTGTTAATGAATTCAACTAAAAAAAAAAAAAGTGCCCGTGCTCAGAATCAGACCCGGAACTAGAGTGAGCCAAGGACAGTCTAACATGTGAATAATTGGGGCATATCATCCCTCAGTTTTTTTGCCCATTGATCGAAAGGTGGATCAGTGTATGCACACCATCTGTACCTCTTCAGGATCCTGTGGTGAACTTTATCAAACTGCCTGTCTCTCTGACATTTGGCACATATGACGCCTTCCCTGTGTGGCCTTGGTGCACCCTGCTTCGAGTGCCTGTAAGCAGTTGCTTTAGGCACGTTGGTTGACAAGGGCTGGCTTTGGTCAGGAGGTGGCAGTTGCTGTGCAGGCTGAGGTGGTACAGACAGTGGCACCGATAAATGACGGACTTGCTTTGGAACATTTACTAAAATCAGTTGGGGCTGCACACTTGAAGCAGTGGGTGCGGGAATGTACATAATTTGAGACCCAGGTGCTGGTCCAGGGGCAATGGGTGTAGCCGTGGTGATTGGTGACGTCTTCTTCAAGGTCTTTCCCTGACCTGTCGTGCTTGGGGGTAGAGAGTGCTTAAATCTAAGCCCCTCACCCTTGTCCAGGGTGTGTTGCGGTGGTCTTGCTAACGGAGTTGTGGTGCTGTGGCCAGCCAACTGCCGTTGAAGACCGGTTAAACGAAAGTTGATCTCCCTTTGCTGTTCTCGCTTCTGGATCCTGAAGTCATAAATAATTTGAACAATGTAAACATTAGTAACTCTTCCCTTTTTAATACGTCGCAAGATTTAATGTGGTGACAGCCCCGACATGGCCTTATTTGTCTACGGGGCTATAATTTTAATCTTAACTCACTCTTTACTGGCTGATTGCTTCCCTTTACAACCCTTCAATACTAATGTACGCTATAGCGTACATAGCGTTTAGCCATTCACAATTCACAACTCTGCGAAGCCATGCAACCCAAACCGGTATAGAAGTGTTCCTTTACGGTCCCTTAACTCTCTTGTGCGGTGAACGGTCGTGAACGTTCAAAAAAAAATCGGATCGGAAACGTCTAGAACGTTCGGGAACGTACGGATTCCACGTGGCCGGTTTGGGCGCTTCCATTTTGTTTCTATCACATGGCAGTCACGTGAGCGCTTCAGCCTCGCTTTCGCTGTAGATTACACTTCCGTCCTGTTGCTTGCAATGGCTTCTAGGCCGATTGGTTTGAAAGATATGAATTTTTGAAAATTAGTGACCGACTTCAGCATTTTCGCGATTTTTCCAATATGGATGATGAACAGTTATGGCGTCCATTGACTGAGGAAAGCGATGAATAGTCCTATTTTTGTGAAAGATGGGACTTATGAGATCGCGAAGTGATGAGTAAGGAGTGTATTCTGACCTATTTCGGCAGCGAGCTTGTTTTTGTTCGATCGATGCGAATTTTTGAAGTCGTGTTACTGACATCAGCATTTTCCCGACTTTTACATCATGGATGATGAATCGTTATTGCATCCACTGAGTGATGACAGCGATGAAAATTCCTTTTTTTGTGAAAGATAGGAATTATAAGATCGTGAAGTGAAAGGGTAAGTGAATGGTTTTGATCTACATTTCCATTTCAGTCGTCTTAGGCTTCAACAGTCTGCAAAAGTAGGCAGTGAATGACTAGTGAATGCAGTTTGCGAATACACTTTGGCATTTTGATTTTTTTTGTGGAGCCATGCATCCCCATAACATCTTGAAATTCCTTTTGCAACTCAGACAGACATCTCGGCAACACATTCAAAACAAAAAAAAACACAAAATCTGGTAGGGTATATTTTATTTTATTATTTTTCTGACGCTACCCCCCTTTTGTACGGAGTGACATCCCTTGGGTTAGGATTTCAGAGGTGATTGAGAGCACAGAGCGTCAGGCACAAGAGGGTTAATAGTTTTCAACCAATAAAATCACTTCCAGTCTATTCGAAGTACCGCAATGAATGAAAACGAGTCACTACCCATCTGTTCGTCTTCTTTGTTATGTTTTTTTAAAATCTGCTAATAATCAAAATTTTACTTTGAAATTATAACATATGCTAGCTTTTATTATTATAAACAATACCACACATTTTCTAAACTGTGTGGTTAAGCATTAATTTTTAAATGTTTTTTATGTAATGATGCAAACCCGCCTAGTATGAAACGTTTGTGCGTGACATGTACGCTATAGCGTACAGTTTTTATCAGTAGCTCTTACCCCCCAAAATAGTATAATTATGATGGCTTAAGACTTTAGACCTTTCATCGCCACTGTCGCCTCTTCGCACCAAAATGAGCCATGTCACTAAAAGGCATCAAATGAGGGTCTGGTATCCAGTGACATTATGTTCTTAATTTTGGGAGGTAAGGACAGGCCCTATTTTATGCATGTCACAGAGGAATCCCCAATATTGCAGACAAAATCCTTTCTCTGCCTGGGTATATTTTAGGGTAAATTTAGGTTGAGGAATGGCTAGCGTTGAAAGTGTTAAAGGTAAGCTTAGTGAAATACCAGGGGGTATTGTCCCCAGGCAACCCCAAGGCCAATGGTGACGTTTTTGTTAAGCAGACGAAGATGTGGTATTGTCAGTAACACCCACCTTCTAAACTCTAAATGAGTAGCTTCAAAGTGAAATGTGTAGTTTGAGGTAAAACTCTTTAGTGTCATTTAACGGGCAGGCAGTCACATTAACCCTTTAAGTCCTGATGCTCTGTGCGCTCAGTCACCTCTGAAATCCTAGCCCAAGGGACGTCACTCCGTACAAAAGGGGGGGTAGCGTAAAAAATAAAATAAACAAAATATCCAAACAGATTTTATGGTGTGGTTTTTTTTTTAATGTGTTGCTGAGATGTCTGTCTGATTTGCAAAATTAATTTCAAGATGTTATGGGGATGCATGGCTCAACAAAATCAAAATGCCAAAGTGTAGTCGCAAACTGCATTCACTAGTGATTCACTGCCTACTTTTTGCAGACTGGTGAAGCCTAGACGACTGAAATGGAAATGTATATCAAAATCATTCACTTACCCTTTCACTTCACGATCTTATAATTCCTATCTTTCACAAAAAAGGGAATTTTCATCGCTGTCATCACTCAATATTCGATTACCCTGCCACGTGAGCAATCACACTCTGACTTCGGAGGATTTTGGACTGTTGATGTTATGCTAGGAGCTTGCCATGGCTAAACACAATCCCTGCATAACTATGCATAGCATAACAACATTTTGATGTAGCCTTGGTGTTCTAGCTTATGTCAATTGGTCTGACACAGCCTTATGCCAAGGTGTGTTATGAATATAATGATGTTACTAACCAGTTGCTCAGCAGTTTCTGGTTGATGTTAGCGAGCAGGAGAAGGCCTCTGGCTGGGGAGTTCTCTAGCAGAGACAGTAGTTGCCGATACGCATCAGACACCAGTGCCAGGCGCGATTTCTTGACCTGCGCTGTGGTCACTGGATACAGGTGTGCGTCAAACACCCTGCCAACTACTGCCTCTGTAAGCCTGTTGACGCTGGGGTCATGGCCCGGGGAACCCAAACCAGCGAAGGTTCTGCGAACAAGGAAAACACGTGCACACACACACACAAGTCAAACACGTTTGCAATTATAAAAATATTTCTACCTACGATAAAACAAAAAAACACCCACAAAAACAAGAAGCTTTTTGTTGCTTATATGGGCATTTTCGGCTTTCTCTCACATCTAAGCAAAACCTTTGTCAGCCACTAGCACCTGACCAAATCAGGAACGAAAATATTTATACATAAACATTAGGTTAAACAGTAATATCCAGCTGAAATAAAACGCTGCACTTACTTCCTGGCAAACTGCAAGCCTGGCACATCCAGGTTGTGGCCCTTGACCCGCCTGAAGTACCCTGTGTTGCCCGTCTTCTGGGCTCTTTCGGGACAGACGACAGGGTCCTTGTCGACCTGGTCAAGGTCACCATGGAGTTTCTTGATTTCATCCACCTCCCCTTGACTCAGTGCAGAGTTGTGGCAGAGTGACACAAGGTACCTTGCCAAACTCTGCACCTTGTTATAGCCCGGCCTGTTGTCTGGTCCATAGCAGACCTGGTTTAATATTTCAATGTGGAAACATTATTCCAATGAACATATTACACGTAGTGACATACTCGACATTAGTGTAAATGTACACACAAAGTTTCAATTCAATGGGACAGCTAATAACACTTTTACCTTGTGTTTTTATCCCTTTTTAATACATGTCGTAATATTTAACGTGGTGACAGCCCTGATATGGCCTTAGTTGTCAACGGGGCTATAATCTTAATCTAATAACATGATTCTTCTTCTTCTTCATTGATCGCTCAGTTTCCTGTCAATTATGAGTGCTGATGCATCATGCTGCCGTTATCGTCTAACTAAAAAGATAGTTTGGTCCAGCATGTCCGTCTTCGGCTGGAGAAGAATTTCTTGAAAAAAGGTGGTGAGTGGATGGGTTAGGCAGAAAGATAGTACATGACAGTAAGCAAAGGGAAAAGGCAGAGTCAAAGAGAGACAGACTGAAGGAAGGTACATGCACAGAACTTCCAGAAGGTGGAAGAACTATTTGTGTAAAAGAACCCCCAGTATCCCCTAGGGGAGACACTAATGATAAATTATGTCCACTATTTATAGTAAAAAGAATACTGAGAGAAAAATGCAAAAGAAAAAATATCTTACTGCAGAAGAGGTACAAGATTCAGGCTGTGCTGATGTGGACGACTGTGGGCAAAGGCGCTTAGCAGGCACCTCTCCTGAATCTTGAGGCAGGAGAGTACGCTTACTGAGCGCACACTGCCTGGCTGCAGGCTGGTAGTCTGGAGGGGACTTCTGAGAGGAGCTGGCAGGAGGAGGTGCAGCAGACGATGCAGTATCTGCAGAAGACGCCTGCCTAAGGGTAAAGGACCTTTTGCACACATCATCCAGCACTTTCTCCGCTGAATGATGCAGGAGAATGGAGGCTGGGCTGACGGTGTTGTCTTCTGCAGTATCTGCATCGTTTGAGGCTGCTGCTGGATCGTCCCAAGTTTCAGGAACTTCCACCTCCTCTCCCCTCTCCAGAGCCTCCTCAACTCGCCTTTCATCGTCATCTGCTTCTTGCCTCAGAGCCCTGACAGTCTGATCTGTCAGGTACTGAAGGCCAATCAGCTCACCTGTGCAAAAATGTAATCATATAATTACAGGTAATTCGATGAAAATAAACTATAAATAATAGTTAGACTAAACTTATAGAAGAGAACAAGATGGGAACACCGTGGATCTGCAGGCCGTTCTCATGCCTGTTTTTGTGTGACTGAGGAGGAAGGAAAGGGAGGAGAGGGGTGTGTGTGTGCGTAACTTTTGCTACCAATGGGTTTAATGTGTGCTAACTGCATGGGCACACAGGACCTCAGTTGATCGTCTTATCCAAAAGGCTTCACGTTCATACCATAAGGCCTAGTGCAGAGTGAGAGGAATAATCCCATGTGCCCAGGTTTGAACTCAGGTTCATCGTGCTCGAGGCGAAATCAGAATTTGCCAGCTGTACGCAGCGGGGATACCAGTGAAAATACATACTAATACATACCTTATATAGTTATAGTGGTCTGACGGCAACAGTTTCTAAACTATGAGCACGGACCAGGAGCCCCCTCAGTTCTAACTCTCTGTCTCACTGTGATATTGGCCCTTCAAAATGTTACATGCAGCATCTTATAGAACTGAGACTACAAAATAACCTACCCACACAAACACAGAGAGAAAAATAACAAAAAACACAACAGATATGATAGATTTGTTCTTTGGGATGTATCTGTTATATTCACATTCAGAAAGATGAATCCATGTTAATCATGATACCTCACCTGTATATGGACGTGGCGTCCTGGAGGGCACTGCACATTCCCCGAACACAGAGCAGCTCAGGTCGTTGAGGGCAGCCTGGAGAATGCCGCTGTAGTTGTGCAGCCCTTTCACCTGTCCCACAGCAGCATCAGCACGGTCCTGGTTCCACCTGTAGAGGCCATCCAGCAGGTAGACCTGGAAGTGCAGGCCACTGGCACTGGTGCCTATAACAGCCAAATATCAAAATACTGAAACAAACGCCATGGCTGAAATAGGGAAGCAGAGACGATCCTTAAAGAAGTGCGTTTTCTTATATCAAAAGGTAGTGAAAGAATAACTGTACCGGGGATGAACCTGTTGAGATGCAGGTGGAACGACTCCAGCGACGTGGATCCCCGGGCACAGCGGTACGTCTTGAGGCTGTGACCTGCCTTGGTCAGTGACCCTGTTTCCAGGTACAGCAGAACACCTGGAGGGTCCTGGAGACATGGCAGGTGGCGAGCCTCTATCCTCCAGATGGCCCAAACCTCCTCCTTGTTGAGAAGAGGCTGACCAAGGGAGTTTGTCGCAGCCGCACTGGTGTACAGTCGGAGGAGCTCCTCAATGTGTTGGCTCATGGCCTCCACACTGCGAGTCATCCTCCGACAGTGCAGTGCCATCTCCCTGTTGGTGACAGCCTCCACCACGTCCTCTTCGGAGGGGTCAGCGAAGCCCCGTAGCTGCATCTCGGACCTAAAAGCAAAATACTAATTATAATGCAATGTATCTATAGTATTATTGGAACTATAAGGCGCACCCCCCCAAATTTTACACAAAATTCAGATTTTGTTATATTTTCTTACCATTTTATTACTCAGATTATAAGGCCCAGGGGTCTCACTCTCAGCCTGGGGGAAAATTATCGCCTTATAGTCTGAATAATATGCTACACTCTATTCTTACTGAATGAGCCTTTCTATTATTTTTGACGACACGAAAGGGCAATAATGTTAGGACCGAGTTGCCCATGCCAACTAGTGACAAGTCAGGGGCAGATAATTTTTTGTGGCTAGTTACTACTACTTCATGACATTGACAGGCAAGGGCGATTATGTAGGTGGTGCACACATCTCAGTGCACTAGACAGGGGCAGACAATGTTTCAGAATAAAGCCTCATTGAATTATACTTACTGCATACTATTTATAATCCAAAGTATTTAAATCACAAACAACAAAATACAGATTTTTACCTTTTGGCTGATACCATGTCTTTTCGAATAAATTTAAAATGTCAATGTCACAGCGGTTTCATACAGATACATATATAATATATGCATTCATTTTTGCTTTCTTCCTATGTCACCATGTGCTTCCTTTTTCAAAATACATAAAACACTTTTGCGCAAAATACAGGAATTATTGCATACAATTATTTGAATAATACTGTACCTTTTCGCCATCTTCAGCATCTTCATGTCGTTGCTGTCCCATTCAAAGATGGACTGGGAAAGGCCAGACATGAAGGGGGCATACAGGATGTGGGCCTCGGTGTACACACCCCGAGCAATCCGCCTCATGAAGTGCCACACATCGAGGCGGATGCTCAGGGCAGGCCAGGCCTTGAGGAAGACACGACTGGGGGCATCGTCTCCACAGCAGAACCGGTCCACATACAGGGCCTTGGGTGGATCCTCGTTGGCTCTGCTGTAGCGGTCAACAATACCCTCAGCCATCTTCTGAAGGTGTGGGCCTTCTCCAGTCGTTGCCACGCTCATCAAGACCTGGCCGTACTCGTTGCCCACGTTGGTGACCCAGGCAGCCGTGTCGCGGAACTCTCCCGCTAACTTCTTGGCAATCTGTTAGGCAAAGACACAATTGTTATGTGGACATTGTAATTGTTTCTTATTATGTTAGGGTTTGCTTAACAATAATAAATACAGTAGAACTAGAACCTCCAAATTAAGGTCTTAAGAGGGAAGGAGTTGTACAAGGGAGGTAATTTTAATACTTACAAAGAAGGGCAATGTTTCATAGAAGTAGCTCTCAAGTCGGAGGGAGTCTTATTTTATAAGGGGGTCTTGCAAGGGAGGTTCTACTGTACATCTGATCACCACAATTTTCGTTTTATATTCTGTCAAATATGATATATAATTTCTGTTATTTAAAGAACTGTAAGCACTATTTTAAAAAATACAATGACTATTAGGCCCCCCAAAAATTATGTCTGTTTGGGGTTTCATCAGATTGAAAAATAGGTTAGGTAGGTAGGTAGGTACTAGGCTTTTTTCTTTTTTTTTTAATCTTGTGTTCGGTCCATGTGTGTGAACATATTTATATATTTTGATAAAACAAAACAGTATACTTTTGCACGTATAATGTTTTATGTTTCTGTTTGCTCGCTTACTTTCGTTTTCTTTTTTTCCCATTCATCAAAAAAGAAGTTTAGGGTCGGCAGCCAAAATCTAGGGTAGGTAGGGAAACAGGAAACCAACATATTTTTGTGTGTGCCTTACATGGGTTATGCTTACATTGACTGATTGTAAAGATTTGACTACACATGGGAGTAATTGTACGCAAATGTGTGCAACTAGTTACCACGCACAAAATGGGCTTTACCTTCTTCGTGGAGTCCATCTTCAGGACAGACCCAAACACTGATGTAGCAGCAGCCAGACAAGCATCCATCCGGCCCAGAAAGTCTCGCACATACACTTTCTGCAGCCATACGAGCTTGGGCACTGAAGGCTCGGATGGTGGATGCTCTGGCTGCTCGTGTCGCAAAAGCTGCCGCACGCTGTCAGGACGCTGGTAGTCCTTCACAGCCGTGAGGTACTGGATCGACTTTGCCATCCATGCCTCACTGTGCTGCTCCTGCAGACTCACTGCAAGCCGTGATGGGCTGTTCCCCAGGCTTCGCTGACGCAGCAGGCGGACCAGACGCCAGTCAGCGGCATACCGGTATGTCAGCAAGGCCGGAAACTGAGTTCGATGGCCAACATCCATCTGGTCCAGCACCTCGTCGCTCCAGCTGATGATCTTGCGATCCTTCTGGCAGTGGCGGCAGTCGTACACCTCACCAGCAAGGTAGTACGTCTGGTCAATGTCAAACACCTGATGTGCAATAACAATCATAAAAATAAGAAGGGAACTGATGATCACCATAACACTAAAAATTATAATAACAAACTAAACTAACAAAAATTACGCTTCTGTGTTATCCAGTTTTTATAAATCATCCTGCTGCATGTCACTTCCAAGAGAGATCACCTGTTACCAGAATTTCATCAGTAGTCCTGCTGCTTGTTGTTTCCAAGTGTTGTCACCTGTCACGAGAATTACAACATGTAGAAGACTGGAGACATTGGCTGATGTAGTAAGGCAGCCTCACATTCAGTTTACCACAGAAGGACTGGTGTCAAAAACCACAGTCGCCACTGGGTAAACAGTAGGAGGGTTTGCCTATTTTTCTTCAGGTTCTGTCCTTTTTTAAAAATGATGGATTAGTGGTGGCAGCAATGCAACCTGACACACATTCCATTTCATGCAGCAATAGGAGCACAGCAACGAAACAAAAAAGAGAAAAGAAGAAGTGGTGGCGTAATCGGCTGTTCCTCAAGGACCCTAACTTTTTATCTGCTACATGAACGACCTGCCCGATACCGTCAGGTCAACAGTCAGGTTGTTTGTGGACCATTATCCCCTCTACAGGGAGATGAACACCTTCCAGGATTACTTCGCTCTACAAGAATATTTGAAACAACTGGAAACCTTGGCCAAGACATGCGGCGTGCATTTCAATGCATTGAAATGTAGTGGGTTTTTTTTTATGTACTGTCGTGTCCATACGGGGAAAATCCCACTTCCTTTACAAAGGCAGGACTCCACTACAAGAAATGTAAGACGGCCAGTATCTTGGTTTCACCTGTTAGCAGACTCAACCACAGAACTGCACACACAAACATACATGCAAACCCTTCTTTATCCAATGCTTTTGTCATACAGCGTTTATCACACAATCTCTGATTTCCTTTTGATTGAATGCTAATTGTACTTACTTTCTTTGGTGTTATAAAACCGGGGATACAAATTAAAAATGTGGAGCTCGGATACAAAATACAAATGTGGAGCTCAGCGAAAATGTTGACCACTGAGCAGACGCTTTTGTTGTTGTCGTCGTCGTTGTTGCTGCCATTGTGTGCGCGGTCACGGAAGTACACGCACAGAGCGTTGGAACTGCCTGTCTTCTCAAATACACTTTAAGAATAAGCACTCAAGAAGTTTTCTTTATAAATAAAAAAAATTAAAAAGAATTTATCATAACACAGTATTAAAGATTTGAATGCTTCACTTGCCTTGCGGATGGTTTTAGTGTACAACCCAGCCAAAGTGAGCTCCTGCTGGCAAAGGCTGCATCTCAACGCAAGATTCCACAAGCGCTTGGGTACCCACAAGCAGAGCTTGTGGGTGAAGTACCAAGAAGGACGAGGCAAGGTGGAGACTCTACAAGGTGGTGGTGGAGCGCTGAACCACAACCTGTCCACTTTGTTTGGGTCCAGATGCGGTTTCCCAGTAGGCCCGCTCTTAAACAGAGCCTTGGAGATCCACGCATGGTCCTCATGGGGCAGCACAAGCTTCCATGCGTCTGGAAGTGGGCACACACCTGAAAGTTCATACAGAAATTTACTTACCCTATCAAACAGCTTGACTTGAACATTAACTCTTCTATTACCATGGGGGATAAAAATACAGTGAATATATTTGCCCAGTTTATGACTGTACACTCCCACCAGATGCAAAGACATTCACTGCAAATTAAGGTCCCTACCATGTCTTTGTTTATAGGCATTATGTTAGTGGTTTTTCCGTTAAAGCAATGCATGCAAACTTGAAAAAAATAGTTATTTCCCTCATGTCGGCAACGGACAGTAAAGAATATAAAAAAAATACATGGCACTAGAAGAGTTAATTCATGTTTGCAAAATTTATAGCAATACATGCACATTTATAACTTGTATTTAAGTATAAACAAAAATGAAATAAAAAAAACCAAGCTTACGCTAACTAAAAATAGGCATATTTCACAACTTTGATCAAGTTTTTACATTAATTTATATATTCAATCTCTGGAAGCTTTTTTTTTTTTTAAATTACAATAAGAAACTAAGCAGTTCTATGATATGACAATTTAAAACTATGCAAAACATATAAAACTGCAGGACAGGTTAAGAATAGGCATATTAAACAAATTCATTACAAAAGAAACAGGGAATGCACTGCAACAGTATAAAGCCAGTCAGACCCAAAACAGACCTTTGCTTACCCAAGCTCTGGATGGGCATTAATAAGAAAGAGACAGACAAGTGTACACATATTAGCACAGATACAAAGCAGGACATACAGTGTTATATACAGTAGTGTTATTTCCATCAGATTTAAGAAGCAGTGTTGTACACACAAAAACAACAATACTGCAGCTACTGATAATATACATGTGCACACGCACATGCAAACATAAATGCATGAAGGTAAGCACCACCACCATTAGATTAGAACAACAATAATGCAGCTACTGATGAGATATACACACACACACAATGCATGAAGGTATGCACCACCACCATTAGAACAACAATAATGCAGCTACTGATGAGATATACACACACACACAATGCATGAAGGTATGCACCACCACCATTAGAACAACAATGCAGCTACTGATGAGATATGCACGCACACAGAGAATGCATGAAGGTATGCACCACCACCATTAGAACAACAATGCAGCTACTGATGAGATATGCACGCACACACAAGACACACACACAGAATGTAGAAATGTACAGTCAAGTACTCTCAACGTGAAATTCAGGGGACAAAGATTTTGTTGTGGGTTAACAATATTATTTGCGTTAAGCATTAAAGAAAAGTTTTGTCCATTCAAACAAATATTTGTGTTATTAGCCAATAAGCAATATTTCAGTTTACCCAATTGTGTGTTAAGTGTTCTCCAGCGTATGCGCCACCACCATCAGAAACAGTTACTATCAGTTATTACGACTCTGGAGTAGGATACTGCTTTTATTCCCGCTCAAGATGTCCTGATTTTTATTTATTTTTTATCATGAAAGAAATCATGACTGAGAGAGAGAGTGAATAAAAGCAATATCCAGCTCCAAAGTCCTAACAATTATAAAATTTATATACCAATTTTTTTTTATACCTCTTTCACATAAAATTAGCAGATAATCAAACAAGCAATGAGGAAGCGAGAGGCACTGCATGCAGATCTAAATAATACAAACCACTGCACCGTAGCAAATCCCACTCATCCGCAAAAGATGTAGTTCTGCAACCTAGGAAGTCAAGAGCTATTTTGATCTTGCACAAGCGATAGATTATGAAAGAAAACTAATTATTAATAGAAACATGAACCATACTACTACTAGTACTAGGCTTAAGTTAACTGAATACAGAGTAGAAAACAATGCCACACTACATACCATACCAGTTTTTGGTTTATCCGGCAAAAGCTGAACATAAAAAGAAAACAAAAGATGGATAATTTTCATGCAAAAAATACAACAACAAAACTTGGCATGAAATAAATATTCCAATCAATCTATCCATCCATCCTATCTATAGATCTGCATTTTTCTGAGTACACCCCCCCCCCCCCCCCCCCCTTTTTTTCTCATTGCTATTTTCTAAAATACTGCAGTCAATTTGTCATCCATACCTACTTGTAACATCATTCAATAATACAAATAAATACACAAAGGGGAAAGGCATACCTTGTTTAGCAGCCATGTCCCGCTCAGCTCGCTCCAGAGCTTCAGCACACTGGGCGTCTGTTAGCTCTACTGATTCCATTGCAGTGGCAGAAGTCACAGTTGAGGTCGCAGCTTCAGCACACTGGGCATCTGTCAGCTCTACTGATGCCATTGCAGTGGCAGAAGTCACAGTTGAGGTCGCAATGGGTCGGAGAGAAGCTGCTGGGTGTTGAGATGCACCTGTAGGCATAAAATAAGAGCACAAGATTAATACTATAATAAAAGCAGCAGTAATAATATCAAATGTTAAGTATGGTCAGAGTATAATAAAAAGGGAAAAACGTACAAAGGCAGCAAAAATTTACCTATCATAAGGATATTTCTAAAGAAAAACTATGAATAAATAAAGACAGCAGGGACAAAACCTGAAATCTGTTAAATAAATGTCTCACATTCAGTTTCACTCAGTCTTCATCACTTAAGAGAGAAAAAATCTTACTTGAAGATCGAGATTTCCGGGCATCAAGGGTCTCCTTCATTTGGATAATCTCCGACGACTCATTCAAGGAAAAGAAAAATTCCTTGAATGAGTGCTTGTTCAATGCCAGAGCAGTATCCCTGCTGGTAAGGGTCTCCTTCGCCACTGACTGGGCAATCCACACTGACCACCCCAGATCATGTTCAACTGCCCACTTGAACTTCATTCCCTAGACAGAGGAATCAACAATAATGCTATTAGCACCCCATCCCCACCCGTGGGGATACCAGGGGTCTTTCTTGTTTGTTGTTTTCGTTCCCCAGCTTAAACGCTCTGGGGGCACACCCAGTGCCATGTGAACATTTCGCATGGCCTTGGGTGGGAAGATTACTTGTATGGCTGCTTTTAAAGGGCCCCGCCACTTGGGCGGACATACTCCGACTTCAGGGGACTTCGCTCCATTCATGGAGCCACCCACACGTGGAGTGACAAAAACCAACAATTCTTTATAGTGTGTTACCGTGTAGGGAGAACTGATACTGGTAAAGACAGCTTCCATCGGGCACAGCCGTATCGTTTTAATATTGGCCATGGTCAATTTCACTTGCATCACATGTACAGACACAGTGAATAGCCAAGGACCCTTGGCAGCCAGGTTTTTTGTGTACAGATAGTTCCCTCACCTTCTGGGATTTCTGTGCTTGTAACTTCCTATAATCTGTCACTCTCTTTGACTCTGCCTTTTCCCACCTGCTTACTGTCACATGAGAGCTGTACAATAGATGGTTTTCTACAGTTATGGGAAATCATGGTACAGTTTAGTCTCTTTGTGGAAGACTATGACTCTCAAAACGAGGGGGCCCTTGCACCAGCTCTGGTGCTGCAGCCAAAGGGATGGGCTGGCCTTTGGGGACCTTCCTCAACGCCAGCTGTGTCCTCAAATCCCTTTGGCCGAGAGAGTGGGGATGTACCCTGGGCAAGGCTTCTCCGCTATAAACAAATTCTCACCCAGCCCGCCAGAATAGTATCTGCCCCCTCTGCTATCTGGCAGTCATTGTCGAAAACGACAGACTACCATGCCTTGGCATAAGGCTGCGTCAGACCAGTTGACATAAGCTAGATCGCCAAGGCTACATCAAAATGTTGTTATGCTCTGAATGGTTGTGCGGGGACTGTCTTAAGCCATGACAAGCTCCCAGCATAACATCATCAGTCTAAAATCCCCCGAAGACGGAGTGTGGCTGCTCACATGGCGGGGCAATCAAAAACGGTCACGCACGTAATGTTCTCATCCCTAGCTGATGCATTTGTACCTTAGTGTTCAAGTGCTTCTCGCTATTGGGATGATCCCTGGAGTCTATTAGCCAGGGTAAGCCATTCAACACCCCCCCCCCCCCCCCCCCCCCTGACAGACTACCATACTATCATCTACTATCTTTCTGCCTTACCGGTCCATTCTCCTGCCTTTTTTTTAAGAAACACTTTGAAAAAGATTTCCTCCTGCCGAAGTCGGACTTGCTGGGCCTAACTATTTCTTAGTTAAGTACATAACGGCAGCACGACGCATCTGCGCTCATAATTGACAGGAAACTGAGCGATTGTTGAAGAAGAAGCAATAGCATAATAATATTTTTTTTATTAACGAATTCAGTGGTCGCGCTAGGAATTTTGAAAACCAGTCCCATCAGCGACAATGTCCCCCCAACAACCGGTGTCAAAACCAGTCCCATCAGCGACAATGCCCCCCAACAACCGGTGTCAAAACCAGTCCCATCAGCGACAATGCCCCCCAACAACCGGTGTCAAAACCAGTCCCATCAGCGACAATGCCCCCCAACAACCGGTGTCAAAACCAGTCCCATCAGCGACAATGCCCCCCAACAACCGGTGTCAAAACCAGTCCTAGGGAAACAAAAGCCAGTGAAAACTACAATATTAAAGCCTCTGTTATAACAATTTATCAGTCCTAGCAAAAAAACGTATCAGTCCCTGGGACTGACAGATCAAATTTGTTTCAGTATTTTGGTTTTGCAATCAGTATTTTACTGATAATTACCAGTAAACGCGATCTCTACAAATTATATTATCATCATTATTCTATTATCATTATCCATATGGTATTACAGTGGAACCTCCCTTATAGGACTCCCTCCCGAATAAGACCTACTTCTCTGACACATTGCCCTTCTTTGTAAGTATTTAAACTACCTCCCTTATAAGACCCCTCCCTTATAAGACCTCATTTTGGATGATTTTCAAAGGTCTTACAAGGGAGGTTCCACTGTACTACATACATTTTTTAAAATACAGTGGAGTAACTTAACACAAAAATGGAAATATGGATATTGATTAACGCACAAAAATCTGTTTGAACAGACAAACCCCCTCTTTATTGTTACTTAACTCTTCTAGTGCCATGTAATTTTTTCGTTCTCGGTTGTCCGTTGCATCTCAGCCGACAAGAGTGGAGTAACTATTTTGTGTGTGCGCATGCGTTGCTTTAATGCCATAATGGAAAACTTACTGACATAAGGCATAAGCTCTAAACATAGATACACACATGGCAGGGTACTTGGCAGTGAAAGCCTTTGCATTTGGTGGGAGTGTAGAGTGATGTACTGGGCGAATGTATTCACCCATGATGCTAGAACTTGTAGAAGAGTCAGGGTTCATTCTTGGCGTCAGTCATCGGTCACTGACGCATAAACGATTTTGACCGATAGTTTTAGCAGGCAGGCGGTCATCTGACCGATTGATTTTTCGTCAAAGCAGTCAACAACTTCAAGAATTCTGTTGTCTGCTAAACTTGAGTTCTTCCGCGGCCTCAGACCATAATCAGAACTAAAAAGTTGTATCTGGCGAAACGAACGCCGAAACGAAGAAATGGCGGCATTGCACATTCGGTAAAGCTTTTCCGATCCAACTTTTTGAAGACCAAATAAAGTTCCAGCCGTCTTCTAGCGCTAAACAAGATCGTTCTCGGCCTTTTGACAACAATTCGTGTTTAAAACCAGCCTTGCCTCCCAAAAAGAAGCCACGAGTAGGAAAGGGGCAGAAGAATATGTTTGCTAGTTTCGGACTCGCTCAGACATCGTCTGCAACTTGTAGAAATCGTTGGAATTGAACTTTTCCACATCAAAACTCCGAACCCGATTTTCGCTTCGTGCCACAGCGGTCAGTCTGTTTGCTTTGGTTTTCCTGGTTGTCAGTCTTGTTTCTGACCATCCGGGGTTTTCCTTTCTAAAGCAGACACATGTCCGGTCAATCCAAAATGATCTTTGTTTACATCTGAACGCTTGTTCGCGAGCGCGAAGCGCTTCAAGTTTTAGGTCTGATTTATTTGTTGACCAAATTTGAACGGTAAATAGAACATTTTTGCAAGTTCGACAGAGGAAAAAGCAGCAGTATCAAGCCGTTCTTTTAGAGATGTGAATGGCATCATCTCAAAAACATAAGCTACTGCATTAATATGCAAGTGTGTGTGTATGCCTGTGTGTCTGTCTGCCTGTCTCTCTGTCCATATCTCAATCTGTTTGTCTCCCCCCCCCCTCTCTCTCTCTCTGTAGTCAGCCTATTCCAGGGGTTATGCACATGTGTTTGCCTGTGTGTTCACTGTGCATAAGCACTATGAATGAGAATGAGATTACATAAAAAAAAGCAGGATCATAGGGTTAAATTGTGAGCAGGAATATTAGCTTCCTTTGACTTTATTTTTACATTAAACTATGAAATGGCAAGGTACATTTTACACTCTGTGCGTGTGTATGTGTGTGTGTGTGTGTGTGTGTGTGTGTGTGTGTGTGTGTGTGTGTGTGTGTGTGTGTGTGTAATTGCGTGTGTGTATGTGTATGCGTGTGTCTGTCTGTCTGTGTGTGTGTGTGGCAGAGAGAAAGAGGGGGGGGGGGGGGGGGGGGGGGGAGGAAAATAAATTACAAAAATCTGATGAAAACCTTCAACCATGGGGAAAGGCCACATATGTTTGCTAACCTTCATGAACATGGTATGTACCGCAGTAAATCTGTGACCTATTGTTTTGGGAAAATGACCTATTGATTTTTCTGCCAACTGGTCAAATGACCTATGATGTCCTGTGGCAAGAATGAACCCTGAAGAGTTAATGCTTAACACCCCCCCAAAAAAAAGAGGTGTCCCCCAAAATTCTTGTTAAGAGTACTCCACTGTAATCGCAATTTTTTTTATTATCTGAGGCCAATGGGTTCACTTGGTATGTGCCGAACTGAAGGACGTGTTGGCCAAGCACCAGGGTCCTGCACGCGACATCTCCACCAGCCATCTCCACTGCTCTCCTGGCGTCCTGCTCAACTTTAGTAGCAGGCTCTGCTACCTGCCCTTTCCTCGGGGCACGGGCCTGCTTGAAGGCAGCTTCATCCTTCTTTATTCTGGGCTCACCAGTGTCCAGAACACGGGGGATCAGGGGGTAAAGGTGTGCTGGACCTGGTCTATCCCGATTCCCTTCAGGCTGCAAAGCCTGACAGGGCTGCCCGTCTCCTGGCTTTGCCACCAAGACAGGCTGTCTTGGCACAGTAGGTAAGAAATCTGAAAAAAAAACACGACAGACATAGCATCAAAGTCCTGACATGAAAATGCCAAAACACATTGTTCACCAGTGTTCCCCATGCTTCCAAATTTGTAAGGGTCATCATGACCCTTTGCCCCCAAATTTTAAGGGTCATTTGAAAAATGTTGAGGGTCAAAATAAAAGCCATAATAAATGGACAATATAACTACAGAAGAGCTTGCCATCACGATGCTGAAGCCAGTCAAATTCTTCACACCAACTTGACTTGAATTTGCGAGTTACTTTCTTCTTTTCATCACTACTGACAGTAGAACTTGAAGGGCCTGGAACTGGTTCGAGGGTTTTTGTCACCTCACATAAAACTTCAGAGTCTTTGGAAGAACTTCGCGTCGAAGTTTTCGCAATCCAGCGCCATTTTTTTGCTTCCAAGAAACGCGCGGGGCTTGGCAGCAGTGCACACGTGTGCGAGCAGCATGGGTGGCGAGAAACAAAGGGAAATTACTCTGTGGTTCATGATAGTTTTTGTCATCTGCTTCAAGCATGGCATAGTAGTGAAAGAATAGGCCGAGTATATTCTGTTGATCGTTTCCCGCATGAAATGGCTTCGACATTCTGATTGCGGCGAACACGTTTGAGGAAGCAATCGGCTGAGAGAAAAACTGTACATCACAATGACGTATTGACTGAAAAATGTATACGTAACACTTGAAACTTTGTACGTAATTTACGTACAGATCTGCGTAATCGGGAAAACTGGTTCACTCAAGCATAACAGTAATGACAGTAATCTGGATTTGGGTTTTCCATGTGCTTACTAGGATTGATTTCAATTTAATTCAAAATGACAGCTTCAATATTTCACACACACACACACACACAGTATTTATTTTATTCATTTTTATATTGCTTATAGTCCCATCAACGGCAATGGTCTTCTCTGGACTGGCACCACAGTTCTGCTTCAAACTGTGTTCCTAGGCCACATTGTGTCCGAATTTCAGTTTGCACTGCACTCCCTGCTGCATATAGCTGACACATTCCGATTTCGGAGGAGCTCAAGAGAAAAATTATTTGGGAGATTGAATACTGCATCATTCATGACTAGATATTATCGTCCATGAGAAAATAAAATTTAAAACTAAATAGTCACTGTCCATTTCTCTTGCTTGCTTTGGGGCCAATGTCAGATCAATGTAATGTAGTCTTTCACATAATGTGGAATACATGTATGTTGTAATTGAATCAACGTATGCCAACTAATCAACACCAACAAAATAAAAATAAAGCACTTCAACTAACTGCGAATGATGGAAAAAAAAAGAAAATTAAACATTTCACAGCCTGTGGGAACACTATTAATTTTGTGTGTTATGTAGTGTGATCTACTCTACACTTGAGAGTCTACCAGTCTCGGGTACTGGACTCTCATGAGTATATGTGTACCTATATACTATGTTGTGTGTGCACAGCACTGAAATAGGGAAGGACCTGTACTGTAGAGACCTGTTTCCTTGGCCAACGGTCTCCCATGCGCTTACTAAGGAAGGACCTGTAGAGGCCTGTTTCCTTGGCCAACGGTCTCCCACGCGCTTACTAAGGAAGGACCTGTAGAGGCCTGTATCCTTGGCCAACGGTCTCCCACGCGCTTACTAAGGAAGGACCTGTAGAGGCCTGTTTCCTTGGCCAACGGTCTCCCACGCGCTTACTAAGGAAGGACCTGTAGAGGCCTGTATCCTTGGCCAACGGTCTCCCACGCGCTTACTAAGGAAGGACCTGTAGAGGCCTGTATCCTTGGCCAATGGTCTCCCACGCGCTTACTAAGGAAGGACCTGTAGAGGCCTGTTTCCTTGGCCAACGGTCTCCCACGCGCTTACTAAGGACCTGTAGAGGCCCGTTTCCTTGGCCAACGGTCTCCCACGCGCTTACTAAGGAAGGACCTGTAGAGGCCTGTTTCCTTGGCCAACGGTCTCCCACGCACTTACTAAGGAAGGACCTGTAAAGGCCTGTTTCCTTTGCCAACGGTCTCCCACGCGCTTACTAAGGAAGGACCTGTAGAGGCCTGTTTCCTTGGCCAACGGTCTCCCACGCGCTTACTAAGGAAGGACCTGTAGAGGCCCGTTTCCTTGGCCAACGGTCTCCCACGCGCTTACTAAGGAAGGACCTGTAGAGGCCTGTTTCCTTGGCCAACGGTCTCCCACGCGCTTACTAAGGACCTGTAGAGGCCCGTTTCCTTGGCCAACGGTCTCCCACGCGCTTACTAAGGAAGGACCTGTAGAGGCCTGTTTCCTTGGCCAACGGTCTCCCACGCACTTACTAAGGAAGGACCTGTAGAGGCCTGTTTCCTTGGCCAACGGTCTCCCACGCGCTTACTAAGGAAGGACCTGTAGAGGCCTGTTTCCTTGGCCAACGGTCTCCCACGCGCTTACTAAGGAAGGACCTGTAGAGGCCTGTATCCTTGGCCAACGGTCTCCCACGCGCTTACTAAGGAAGGACCTGTAGAGGCCTGTATCCTTGGCCAATGGTCTCCCACGCGCTTACTAAGGAAGGACCTGTAGAGGCCTGTTTCCTTGGCCAACGGTCTCCCACGCGCTTACTAAGGACCTGTAGAGGCCCGTTTCCTTGGCCAACGGTCTCCCACGCGCTTACTAAGGAAGGACCTGTAGAGGCCTGTTTCCTTGGCCAACGGTCTCCCACGCACTTACTAAGGAAGGACCTGTAAAGGCCTGTTTCCTTTGCCAACGGTCTCCCACGCGCTTACTAAGGAAGGACCTGTAGAGGCCTGTTTCCTTGGCCAACGGTCTCCCACGCGCTTACTAAGGAAGGACCTGTAGAGGCCCGTTTCCTTGGCCAACGGTCTCCCACGCGCTTACTAAGGAAGGACCTGTAGAGGCCTGTTTCCTTGGCCAACGGTCTCCCACGCGCTTACTAAGGACCTGTAGAGGCCCGTTTCCTTGGCCAACGGTCTCCCACGCGCTTACTAAGGAAGGACCTGTAGAGGCCTGTTTCCTTGGCCAACGGTCTCCCACGCACTTACTAAGGAAGGACCTGTAGAGGCCTGTTTCCTTGGCCAACGGTCTCCCACGCGCTTACTAAGGAAGGACCTGTAGAGGCCTGTTTCCTTGGCCAACGGTCTCCCACGCGCTTACTAAGGAAGGACCTGTAGAGGCCCGTTTCCTTGGCCAACGGTCTCCCACGCGCTTACTAAGGAAGGACCTGTAGAGGCCCGTTTCCTTGGCCAACGGTCTCCCACGCGCTTACTAAGGAAGGACCTGTAGAGGCCTGTTTCCTTGGCCAACGGTCTCCCACGCGCTTACTAAGGAAGGACCTGTAGAGGCCTGTTTCCTTGGCCAACGGTCTCCCACGCGCTTACTAAGGAAGGACCTGTAGAGGCCTGTTTCCTTGGCCAACGGTCTCCCACGCGCTTACTAAGGAAGGACCTGTAGAGGCCTGTTTCCTTGGCCAACGGTCTCCCACGCGCTTACTAAGGAAGGACCTGTAGAGGCCTGTATCCTTGGCCAATGGTCTCCCACGCGCTTACTAAGGAAGGACCTGTAGAGGCCTGTTTCCTTGGCCAACGGTCTCCCACGCGCTTACTAAGGAAGGACCTGTAGAGGCCTGTTTCCTTGGCCAACGGTCTCCCACGCGCTTACTAAGGAAGGACCTGTAGAGGCCTGTTTCCTTGGCCAACGGTCTCCCACGCGCTTACTAAGGAAGGACCTGTAGAGGCCTGTTTCCTTGGCCAACGGTCTCCCACGCGCTTACTAAGGAAGGACCTGTAGAGGCCTGTTTCCTTGGCCAACGGTCTCCCACGCGCTTACTAAGGAAGGACCTGTAGAGGCCTGTTTCCTTGGCCAACGGTCTCCCACGCGCACAAAACTAACGTAAAACAATAAATCATGGAAACAACACGACCAACCCTAGTTTATTGCCGCTGACCCTAAACAACCAATGCATTAGGCACAGTCAAGGACCGTTTCTCGCGCTGATGTTTGTAACCCTACATCCGCCGACAAAATGGCGGGCGCTAGACACGCGATTGCAGTTTCAATGCCAATGTCATAAAATGATAAATATATTCACACACATAGACCGAACACACAGTATGCTTAAAAAAAACCCAAAAACTACCTACCTACCAACCCTATTTTTTAAACTGATGAAACACCAAACAGACATTTGTTGGGGGGGGGGCTTACATGTACATGTATTTACTTTACAAATAACCTTAAAAAAGACAAAAATATAACACAATTTATTATATGACAACTCTATTATTATATAGCCCAGAAATCTAGACAGTGCTGGAAACGTTGAGCCATTCTGCTCTACTTATAGAATCCAGGGTTCTAAAAAAACCAGTGACACAAACCTTTACATTAGAGTCTAGAATAATTAGAAGAAAAGAAAGTATGAATCTTGATCTACATTGATTTTTTATTTATTCAGGGCTCCCAATCGTCCCGCAAAACAAGGGGTCCCAGGGACTCCTTCACTTACAGTACAGAGGGTCCTGGAGGCGGGATAGAGGGTCCCAGTGGCATTGTGAATGCTAAAAAGAATTTTTCGAGTGCATCCATGGGACCCCCTGCATATTCTTAGAGGGTCCTTGAGAATTTTAGTGCTTCATAGACCCCCAAATGGGGGTCCCTGGGAGCCCTGTTATTACATGTATACCCACCAAGGCCAAAACAGAAACATACATGTGCTAGTAATTTGTGAAAAGCACTGATGTCATTAAAAATTCCAAAAACTAATATAACAAAAATAATACAAAAACAACTGTAAGTGTGTGCCCCTGAAAATTCAACGTGCAACCACTTACTGGGCCTTTTGCTCGCCGCTGCGACTGCATCCCTAGCAGCATCCGCAATGGAACAACCTGAAACAGAATTAACAATGGCAGTGGTCTGAAGTTGTATTATTCAAAGTAACTGATTTCTTTCAAAACAACTTATAAAATGCATATCTACTATATAAGATTTCCATTTCACAGAGAGAGAGAGAGAGAGAGAGAGAGAGAGAGAGAGAGAGAGAGAGAGAGAGAGAGAGAGAGAGAGAGAGAGAGAGAGAGAGCGCAAAACTGTTGGCCAATACTGACTTCTAATTTTGTAGTCGGTTAAAATAAAATAAAGAAATACAATCTAGTATTTGCAAAACATGCTGATAGTATAGAAAATATCTGCCCTCCCCCCTCCCCCAACATACAACTAAGGTGACCATATCCCCATATATGAGAACAAGGTGGGAAAAGCAAGAGGGGGGGGGGGGGGGGGGGGGGGGGGGGGGGCAACAGAGCAATTTCACAGGGACAGGATAAACATAATTATGTTCAATATTAATAATTACTAGCAATCGCCCCGTGGCAGTTAACTCCTGTGGCAGTTTTAACCCCGTGGCAGCTATCTCCTCCCTACACCTACCCCCTCCCCACATTTACTTGCTCGGGGACTTATCTGCCACTCGGCGACACACTTGTTTGCTATTGTGGCTTTCAACAGACAGCCAGTCTCAAACACACGAAAGTGAAACTTTCGGTTTTACATTTCCAAGAAGAAGGCAGCATTTCACCTTCCAAGAAAATGGATCACAAATGTGTAAGGTCTTTCATTTCAGGGGGGGGGGGGGGGGGGGCACATCTTGCACCTTGACCGCAGAAAGAGTGTTTCATAATCATTTTCACCTCGCGCACGCAGAGAGAGAGAGAGAGAGAGAGAGAGAGAGAGAGAGAGAGAGAGAGAGAGAGAGAGAGAGAGAGAGAGAGAGAGAGAGAGTAAGTACTTCTTCTTCGTCTTCTAAGTTCTTGTTCTTCGGTGGTTCAGGCATGTTTCTGTCAATTACAAACGTAGATGCATCATGCTAATGTTATGCGGCTAAGTAAGAATAATTAGGCCCAGCATGTCTGACTTCGGGTAGAGGAAATCTTTTTGAAAGTATTTCTTGAAAAAAGGCAGGAGAATTTCTTTCAATTACGAACGTAGATGCATCATGCTGCTGTTATGCACCTAAGTAAGAATAATTAGGCCCAGCATGTCTGACTTCGGCTAGAGGAAATCTTTTTGAAAGTATTTCTTGAAAAAAGGCAGGAGAATGGACCGGAAAGGCAGAACGATAGTAGATAACAGCATGCAAAGGGAAAAGGCAGAATCAAAGAGACTGACAGATTAGAGGTAGTTATAAGCACATAACTTCCAGAAGGTGGGGGAACTATTTGTACGGAAGACCCCCCCCCCCCCCCCAGTATTCCTAGGGGGGGGGAAAGCTTGCTTCGTTCTACTCCCACCCCACCCCCCACCCACACCCAAGTCAGTTTCTCTCTCTCTCTCTCTCTCTCTCTCCACTGTATATAAAAATAGCTGCAGTGCGCTCGCCGTGGGGAGGCAAGCAAAGAGCCAAAGACATTGAAAAGAAAAGACTGACATCTGGTCCCTTTTCCCTATATGAATAGTGAGGACAGAAACACTGGTTGTGTCCCTCTTTATGACATAACACGTCGATAGGCCAGTTGAATTCTCCGTTCAAATTCCAATCTGAGTCTTTGCATAGCCGCCACTGTGAACTACCCCACTAATGATAACTCTATCAGCCAGGCTCGCCGTAACTCTTAAGTAGTCCATCTTCCCCTTTTAGAATATTTGGTTATGTGTGAAGCGTTGGTTGAAATTAGCGTCCTGCAAAATAATTCGGTTTATAGCGCGTGTTTATGAACGGATGGTGTTGAAATTTTGCACGACGATAGTCACTATCCCTGGTCACGCATGTTCCAAATCTCGAGTCAATGTCGGGTCTGGTTACGCCGCGGTTTGTAAAAACGTGAAGCGGCCTGTTGGCGCCCGTATCTCCAGCATTTCTGAATCGATTCGCTTCCGGTTTGGCACATTGATAGTCACCGTCCCCGGTCATCTATCTGCCAAATTTGAAGGCAATCGGTCCAGAAACGCCGGAGATACGGCCGCCGAAAGGCCGGCGGATGCGCGTTTCGCGCATTTGCGAAACCATGCAAATGACACGGCCGCCTCTGTTGCCGTTGCCATCGCCCCATTAGGGCTCACAGCAAATTTGAAGCGATTCGGTCGAAAAACGGCAGAGTTATAAGGCCCGTTTTTATGCCCCTGTCTGAATACCATACACTAATTTAAAGCAATGTCAATCGATTTTATAAATGCCAAGCATACACAGTCACATGCACACAATGGAAACAAATGAAAATTTAGTTTACTTACCTGGTCGTACACGCCCATGTCGAACAAAGTTCTGCAACTTCTGCTTGTCCATTGTGACGAATGAATCTCTGCAAAAACACACAAAAACACACATTAATAGTCTATTATTGAACAAATCTGGGTGGTAGATTGTTTTTCTTTACCTTTTTTACTATTTTAGGCTATGTTACACTACAGCTAGAGAGAATTTATGATAGTTTACCATACTTGCCAAGTGCTATCAAATGACCAAACTATTCAATGTCAAGCTTTCTTCTGCACAAGATTAAAATTACATATATATGATTGACAGAAAAGACAAACTTCATATAAGCCTAGCTTATTGTTGATTTGCTAGGTTGTTGGAAAAAGGGGGAGGGAAGAACAGGGGAAAGGGAATAGGAAGAAGGGGGTGAGTGGAGGTGTGAGGGTGGGTTGTGGCAGGGAGGCTGCATTGTAGATTTTTAGTCCAATGACCCCAGAATACTAACTCAGTGGAAGGCTTCAAGTCGGGATTAAATTAAACAAGCAACACCCCCTGCCCCTTCCTTGAACCCTCCCTTCACTATTCTGCCTACCACACCCTCCACCCCACTTCCTGGCTAACTAGTCCAAGAACACCCAGCTACACAAGGGAAAAAAAAAGGGGGCTGCCCTAGTGTGTTTTTATTTGTGGTTTTGTTTTCTGCTGCTGGGGAACACTAACACTAGTAACAGCATTAGTGTTACTAACACTAAAAGCCAAAAAGGGGTTTGACTTTGAGGTGCTGCATCTCAATTGAATTGGCCAGTCCTGAGTCCGTTTATTTGTGATCTTGTAGATTTGCTTTGCATTGAATCTCTATCATGCTCCACACCCTATCCCTCTTTAAACGAAACCTTACTGTATTAAATATACGTAGGCCTGGCCTAAGTAGCAGGAGACTGCATGATTTGTTGACGAAAATTGCGGCGAGAAACTAAGAGTTAACTGTCCCTGAACATGGTCCGAACAACAAACAACAAATCCGTGACCGTGGCCACTGTGTTTCAAAACACAGGTGTACAACTATCCAGTTCCCAAACTTACCTAGATTGCTTCTCCAATCACTCTTCTTCTTCTTTTAATTGAGCATCCAACTCCAAAAACTCACAGAACTTTCTCAAGATACAGCTCCACACTTTCGAAATGGAGGAAAAGTGGCGCTGTAGGTATAAGTATAAAAGTCTCTCTGATTGGCTAATAGTTGAGAATGGATGAAGTTGAGAAAGTTCACTGCTTGTAAAAGTCTCTCTGATTGGCTAATAGTTGGGAATAGTTGAGAAAGCTCACAGCTAAGCTACTCAACCATTTGTCAAAGTTGAGAAAGTTGGGATTGTATCTGGAGTTCCCATTGGTTCTCTGAGCGAGCAGTTCACAAATAAGTAAGCGCAAGGATGACACGCAAATTCGTGAAGCGTTCCATATTTTTTTTAAATTTAAACAATTTTAAAATTACCCCCCCCCCAAAAAAAAAAAAAAAAAAAAAAAAA
>CM065682.1:78125264-78160264 GCA_017654935.2 Phymorhynchus buccinoides
ATTGAATTTTAATAATTATTTGATTGGTATAATTTTGTTTCGCACGTTTGATTAATGTTCTTTCAATTATGTTGTGTCTCTATCATGTTGTTGCACCTAACTGAACTTCTCCTTTGGAGATATTAAAGTATACTTAAACTCTCTCTCTCTTTTTTTTTTTTTTACACACACACACACACACACACACACACACACACACACACACACGCGCACAAACATTTATCGACACGGACTCGTACATACCCCATTCAGTAAGCCAGAGCAACCGATCCTCACGGTTTGACCATATACACCAACACACATACACAAACACCCTCACACACAACGTACACACGCAGACACACACACACACGCACGCACACACACACACACATGCATGCACACACAAAGCACAACCCCACTGTTACATGCACACATGCATGCTCTCTCTCTCTCTCTCTCTCTCTCTCTCTCTCTCTCTCTCTCTCTCTCTCTCACACACACACACACACACACAACACACAGCACAAATCTCTTATTCAATCTTCCCTCACGTGCACACAACGATAGACAACTGATCAAATATTTAGGGTGCAGCAGGAAAAAGATGGGTTTTAAGAGAGGTTTTGAATGAGGAGACTGAGTTGGAGTGTCGGAGAGGAGAAGGCAGAGAATTCCAAAGAGATGGTGCTTGACAGGAAAAAGAACGTTGGCCAGCAGATTTGAGACGGATGGAGGGAAGGGAAAGGAGACGAGAATCAGAAGACGAACGTAGTTGGCGAGCTGGGACATAGAGATGAAGAAGATCAGAGAGAGCTATAAGGGAGCTTCATCATTCAGTGACTTGAAGACAAGGAGGATAATTTTGTAGTCAATACGTGATTGAACTGGGAGCCAATGTAGGGAACGAAGAACCGGAGTGATATATGATCGTACCTCGGGGAGCGAAAAATGAGACGAGCAGCATTATTCTGGACCCGTTGGAGCTTAGAGATGAGAGTTGATGGACAGCCAGCAAGAAGTGAGTTACAGTAGTCAAGGCGAGACAGAACAAAAGCACATACTAGTCTTCAGGGCATCTTGAGAGAGGAAACGGCGGATTGAACTAATTCTTCGAAATTCTAGATAGCAAGACTTGCAAACATGCTGTTTGAAAGAAAGGGTTTGGTCCAAAGTAACACAAGCACAGAACTTCCAGAAGGTGGGGGAACTATTTATACAAAAGATCCCCCGGCATCCTCACTGCCGGGGAGGGGGGGTGGGCATATGAGTTGGGGTATGCAATGACAAAAGCTAGTTGGCTGTATTGGTTTTTAGTTCATTTTTTGACAGATCTATACCCCAAACTAATTTTTTTTATAAAAGAGGGTTAAAAATAGAATTTGTAATACAATCTTTGATGTTACTAGCAGCAATAGGGCAACATATTTTTTCAATGACATTTTTTTTCCAATGACATTGCTTATCGGAGATAAACTTCATGATTGAAATAACGAGCAAGACAAGCCTGCTCTTCCGGTCAAATACCTTATTATCATGCAATGCAATTGGAGTTCAAAAGCAAAGGATCCATCATCAGTCTTATTACGCTCTGGTCTTATCCATTAAGCCACAACTGACCGCGTGATTCCATCACCCACCCCACCACCACCCGCCCTAACTCCACATTTCTTATTCGCAACCATTTTCCTATCCCTGTTTCTTGGTGTCCCCCCCCCCCCCCCCCCATCCCTCACTTTCCACTCTCATTCTCTTCTCCCCATTGTCTTTGTATAAAATTATAGCGTCGTCGGCGCTTTCTCATACACACCCTGCAAACAGCAATGAGTTATATTTATTACACAGACAACCCCCTCCCTCTCTCCATGCACACTAGACTTCGCTCGGTATAGGTACATTTCTCGGTGAATTGTATTTTTCCGTTTTTGCCCTTCTTACCATACATAAAGCTGTATTTTAGCCGAGAAATGCAGGGGGGGTGGCACATCTTTACCTTTATCCTTCGCTCGGCGCGCGCGCGCGCATACACACACACACACACGCGCGCGCACGCGCACACACACACACGTACGTGTGCACCCTTCCCCCCACCCCCACCCCCCTGACCCGTACAACACCTTGACACATCACATGTCCTCTTATATTAACACAAAGCGACGCCAGTAAAAGTTGCAAAGTTGCCGCCTCTAAATGAAAGAACAACCCCCCCCCCCACACACCCTCCCCTTCCCGCCGTCCATTCGCCCGTGCTCACCGCCAAATTGTTTTTACGCCTTGTGAAGGATATAGGTGTCGTTTCATCCTTTCTCGTATCGCCCTTCCCATGATTATTGGCTGCTTTCACAAACCCTTGTTTTAATAATATTAATAATAATAATAATAATAATTATTATTATTATATTATTATTAATAAATAAATAAAGCTTCTATAGCGCTCTTCGGTGAAAAAAAATCCTCAGAGTCAGACGCTTTACAAATATTATGAGGGAAAAAAATCAAGAAGAAGAAACAAAACCGATTAAAAAGAAGCGTAAACAAAAAATTAAAAATGCTCTCGCCGGTCGTTCCCACGGTATTGATGATGAAAAATTATTGACGACGACGATGATTATGATGATGATGATATCTTGGATTTTATAGTACATTTTCATTTACATGGAGAGGCTTGCTGAGGTAGTTTACACAGCCACAGTGATTGGCATCCTCTCTCCTCTCACGGCATTGTACGTCAGGCTGAAGACGACTATTGATCATTATAAAGACCATTATTAGAACTCTATTTTTGTTTTGTTCAAATGTCCCATTATGTGTCTATGACCGAGAGGACGTAAAACACCATTTTTCTTCTTTCTTCTCGTCTATTTTATTTTTATTAGGCGATAATTATTATAAATGCATTTCCGTCCTTCTAGGAAGGCTTCGATTAGAAATAATCCTTGATCTGACATTTTTAACATTGTGTACGAACAAGAAGAACATCACACACGCGCGCGCACGCGCACACACATCTCAACAGTATTTATTGAGGGAATGGTGAACGGTATGCTACACAGTTCATCTCCTGATAACAACAAAGGCAAATAGCATCCACGCGATTCAGGAGCCACATCTTTTTACGGTCTTTGGTTTGCTGGGGTTTTTTTTCCCCACCTGTATGTCCCCAACTTCAAATTGAGGCTGCTCTTTAAAATGATGTTTCGCTTTCAATTTAGGGACATTTGTATTGGAGTCAAACCTGGTAAAGACAAGATTTCTTACCAGCTATAAGAGGGAAAACCCGTGAAACCCGTGATTTTGACACGCGACCTGGTGGGTCTAGGCCTAGCCACAGCACATACGATTCCGGATTCACTACAATACGATTTTGACATTTGTGAGGCATAATTGCCGTGAAATTCTACTGTCTAGGTAAATCTGATGAAATCTTATGTTCCCTATATTTTTAGTCCCCCGTACACGAATCGGATAAAATATCTTATTTTTGTATTGGATATTTTATATGATTCATGCACTGTCTACATGAGCATAGTGAGCCAAAATAGCAGAGTTATTTTTAGACGGAAGTATTTCTCGTGAATCATGACTCACAGGCATTGTCACAATTCGTATCGCATTGGGGTCAAATCGTATGCCAACTTCTGACCTCTTTGTATTAATGTGGCAGAATGTTGAGAGAGCTGCTTTGTATATGCGCTGTTGCTGGTTGGTGTCACTCTTGAATGCTGTTTTTGTTCTGTTGATGAATAATTGATTGTACAGCGCTTTGGGCTCATCTGAGGTAAAGCGCTATATAAATGAACTATTATTATTATTATTATTATTATTATTATTAACTGACAATGAGGCTTTATACTGAAAATTATCTGCCCCTGCCTCGTGCCCTGAGATGCGAACGCCACCTACTTAAGATTATCGCCCTTGCTTTTCAGGAACTAGTAGTATATAGCCACAGAAAAGTATCTGCTCCTGACTCATATGCCCCACATGGCCGAAAGGCCAAAGAGGGCGTAAAACATTATTTCTTCTTGCTCCTGACTCGTCACCAGGGGGCATCGGCAGTTCGGGCCTAAAAGTATCGCCCTTCGTGTCGGCAAGGAGTAGCATAACGCCTCATTACAACAGCAGAATTTGATTCTCTCTCTCTCTCTCTCTCTCTCTCTCTCTCTCTCTCTCTTTGAGCGCGCGCGTGTAAATAACATTACCATTTTTTTTTTTTTCATTTCTTGACTTAATGATTCGACGAAATGGGAAAAGACGCAATGGGATGTTTTCCACGGCACCACAAACCTTCACCCGACTCTGACCCATCGAGTTCTCTACGTCGGTGCTCTGACCCCATCTCCCTCCCCCTCCTCTCCTTCCTCTCCCCTCTCCTTCCCCTGTCTCTTATATAATTTATTATCATGTTGGTGTTCAGTTATTTTCCCCATCTAATCTAACCAGAGAAAGTCACTTCTAAGGCTCGGTGTACATCTGGGGGGGGTTTCTGTATTTTTCTTACACCTGCTGCCATGTCACTCACACCGACTGGCGTGCGTTGTGTACGCATTTGGTCCGCTGTCGCCCATGTTGTTTGGGTTTTGGGGAAGGGAGACCAAAAGAAGCAGACCCGCTTGTGTGTGTAAAGTGGGCGACAGACTATGCGACTGCCTCATATGACTCGATCAGGTCGTGACGTAGATCAAATTTTGTTTCCCCCCACAGAAGAGGTCACAAGCCATCTGACTCGATCAGACTCGATCAGTGAAATTTAGAACCCGCCCTATTCGGCCCTGTCACCTGACTGGGCCCTGTCGGCCCGACTGAGTCAGACTGATCGAGCAGGATGGTATGCAAATGAGGTGAAACGTCACGACCTGATCGAGTCACATGAGGCAGTCACATAGTCTGTCACCGGCTTAACCTGTCAGCAAGTCAAAAGCAACAAGGCGTGTGCTACCTTTCACACGATTGTCAAACATGCTGGGTCCTCGGTAGAACACAGATGGACACCGGTTCCTGTGTCGTGTCTCTCTCTCTCTCTCTCTCTCTCTGCACCGCCCGTGCAAATAGGGTAATGTTGAGACACACACACGTACTCTTCCAGTGAGCGTTACTTTCAGTTTCCCGCTCTTTTCGAACTGTGTAGTGTGTTTGAGAATCCATGGTTTTCTGGTATACTGTAGACCCCAAATAATGCAGTCAAGCTAGACAGCTCTGGCTCAAATGGCTTTTATCATTAGTTAACACCCCCACCCCCCGTAGGAATACCGGGAGGTGTGTGTTCTTTCGTGCAAATAGTCCCCCCACCTTCGGGAAATTCTGTGTTTGTAACTTCCTCTGATCTGTCACTCTTTGACTGCCTTTTCCCTTTGCTTACTTTTCATCTACTATCTTTCTGCCTTACTGCTCTATCAGCCTACAAGTTTCACAAAACTGAAAGAAGCAGACTTTTGAGGTTGAGGGTCGTAAACAAGAAGGGGGGAGGGGTGTGACCAAAGTACCTATTTGCTGATTAAATTTTTGTTGTTTTTTTTTTTAACAGAAATGCAACTTAAGTATCCGAAATTATTCTGAGCGTTTTTCGCCCAACTTTTGTACTTCAACGGGTAAGGGACAGGGTTAGAATCAGTTTATTTTATTTTATTTTAATCAGTTTATAAGGTTATTTTCATGACACAGAAAGTTTCAAACATGAACATATAATCCGCAAGGAAAAACAAACGTAAACCCTCTCTATTTGTCGCCGTTAGTGTTGCCGTACAGCATGGGGAAAATGGCGACCGTTAAATGCTAAGTTCGCATTAGGGGAAGACGGGGTAAAAAGCGCATGGGCGGGTAAGAAGCCCACCCCAATTATCTCATGACATAAAGAAAATTTCAGTCAAATTTGCCCATGAGACGAATGCTAGACATTAACGCTCGTCTCATGGGCAAAATGAGACTGAAATTTGCTTCATTTCATGAGATAATTGGGGTGGGCTTCTTACTCGCCCATGCGCTTTTTACCCCGTCTTCCCCTATATACGGTAACGCTTCGAGCAGCTGTTTAATATGTTTTTAGATTATAATTATAAATCTTTGATTCTGACGAAAATAGCCCTAGACTGATTCTAATCCTATCCCTTACCCGATGAAGTAAAAAAGTTGGGCGAAAAACGCTCAGAATAATTTCGGATACTTAAGTTGCATTTCTGTTTAAAAAACAAAAAACAAAATTCAATCAGCAAATAGGTACTTTGTGTTTGAAGCTGTCATGGTGCGGGCTTCGAAGTTAGTGCATCTTCGTTTGCACTCTTCTCTTAGTGGTAGCTATCCCGCTTCTTGGTAGACAAGTTCGTTGACTGCAGATGGAGGCAGTCCCAAGGCGAGTTTGAGGGCAGCCAGTTCAACTCTTTCAAGTTCATTCCAGAGTTTTTCTGAGGCGTTGAAGAAGGCTTCATGCCCATAGGTTAATTAGTCTTGATCTGATAAGTGCGTTTGTCAGAAGTATGAGGGATTCTGTTGTGGCCCATGGTTGGTATCTGATAAATTTGATAATTCCAATAGCTCTTCTGGCTTTGGTGATCATCTTCCTGATGTGGGGCATCCATGAGAGGTCTTTTCTGATTGTTACGCCCAGATATGTGACTTCGTTGACTGGTTTGATGACATATGGCCACCCAGGGTAATCGAATGGGTACCAGTCCAATGGTTCTGACTGTCTCTTGTTTTGCGTGAGAATACCATACAGATGTTTTCTTCAGGAGACAGTTGGAAGCCGTTTGTATCCATGTATGCTTTGATTTCATCAATGCATGTTTGGAAGTATCTTTACCTTTATTTGTGAAGTGTTTGGAGATTAGCTCGCCGCCATCTATTTCCGGTCTGCGCACGCGTAGGAAATGGCGGCGATATCATAGTCCTAGGCTGGTCAAAAATATTAGCAAAATCAAGTCGCCTAACACATATTTTCACTTTGGAACTACACTTTGACATAATTTGGTGTCTTAAAATAGTCAATCTGATTTTGCCTGTACTTCTTAAGTTAACTTATAACTACTCAGTAACTCACCCCAGTTGCTAACCTCATAAGCCAAGGTTGAAGGTAAGATATTTATTTATTCTATTTTCTGTGAATTTGCTCTTGCTTCTGGCCATGAATCGTTCTCGTGGAAAAGGTAACCGTGGTGGCATTAATTAGCGAGCGAACTCGAGCCGGTGTGAAGAGAATATTCTACCTCATGAAATAAGTACCCATTCCTCATTCGAATTGTTTGCTGTTTGGGAAAGATTCGCCCCTAAATATAATCAGAGTCGTCTTGTGGCATGCAGGCAAAACAGAGGATTCATCATTAAAATAATTTAATAGTGATAAGTCAGGGATATTTTTCTAATATTTATTATTATTTTGTTTTTTGTTTTTTTTATATTGTCTGCCATTGTGAATTTTACGAAACTAAGTGACATGGCTTTGTACATCGATTTATCCGCAAAGATGTAGATTTACACCCTCCTGCTCTATTTCTTGGTTCTTTCCGTAGGGTTAGGATGGTTATAGTTCGCATGCGAAGGGTACTTATTTCATGGGAGCTACTAACTTATTTCTCATGACACGGGTGTATCCATTCTCAAATTGGATTTCTTCTCAACATGTCTGCGCATGTGCGAAATCGATCATGACGTACCATCAAATTTTATGTTTTGTGTATTCGACACTAAATTGACCCTAAACCTATCCCTAACCCTAAACCTATCCCTAACTCTTCGCACACCATGATGCGCAGACGGTTTGAGAACATGGGCTAAAAGTAAAATAGTTTGAGACACAACAATTTATACTGGGTCTTAAATGTATATGAATGTATTCTTTGAAAATTGATGCAATATCAGTGATCGCGTTTACTGGTAATGATCAGTAAAATACTGATTGCAAAACCAAAATACTGAAACAAAATTGACCTGTCAGTCCCAGGGACTGATACCGTTTTGCTAGGACTGATAAAGTGTTTAACAGAGGCTTTAAAATTGTGGTTTTCACTGGTTTTTGTTTCCCTGGGACTGCTTTTGACACCGGTTGTTAGGGGGCATTGTCGCTGATGGGACTGGTTTTCAAAATTCCTAGCACTAGCCGTAAAACATGTCCATATATCCAACATTAATATGATATAATCTCTCTCTCTCTCTCTCTCTCTCTCTCTCTCTCTCTCTCTCTCTCTCTCTCTCTCTCTCTCTCTCTCTTTGTTTTGAAGAACAACTATAATGTTGTTACTTTCAAAAATTATTTACTTAACCCTCTTTGATTTTTGCTGCCCCAAACCACCCAGCCGGAATTTGCCTCAGTGTATTCAAGTTGCCCTAAACTGCCCCATAGTTTGGCCCCACTCTGAGACCCCCTGGCTTTTTCATCACACACCAAGTTCTGGCTTGTTATAAAATACACACTTTAGGAAGAAGCTTCTCACTGGCAATGATGTGATAGTAACTGTATGGCGCACTGTGTACTTCAAAAGACAGATTTTCCTAAAGGGGAAGCATCTTGGATTGAGAGTCGACCCGATGTTGAAGTTGAAGCTACGCTTTGTTTTACGTCTTATGTAAATATCATAGTTATTACTGCTGGTTGACGTGTCTTTTTGGCTCACGTCGTTTTTTAAAACAAAGTGAGTCTATAGTATCGTACATGTTCGGTTGTGTGTATGTGTGTGTGTGTGTTGCGTCCGTGGCCCCGACCTTTAACCTTAACTCAAACCTTAACGTTGTCATTTTCTCTAAACATATAAGGCGTTAGAGGGTTAAAGTTAGCAGGATACTTGATTTTGACGTGAGCCTTCAAGTCACGACGATCAAAGCAGTCAGATACATTGATAAAGAACAAAATAAAGATAATCATTTGTTGCAGAGATTACTGTTGTGCAACCTTTAACCTTGACTCAGTCACACTCTTCAAACTAAAGAAGACTCTCACTCTCCACTGAAACTTTAACGTTGTCATTTTCTCAAAACAACATAAGATGTTAGAGGGTTAAAGTTAGCAGGATACTTGATTTTGACGTGAGCCTTCAAGTCATGGCGATCGAAGCAGTCAGATACATCGGTAAGGAACAAAAGAAAGAAAATCATTTGTTGCAGAGATTACTGTAACTGTTGTGTTGTACCGAGTAGGAGATACATACTGGAAAGAAGACTCTCCATTAGATATACAAAAACGCTCTTTAAAAAGAAACACAAGACTTCAGGTGTGTACAAATAGGTACATTTTAACGTCGTCAACTTATATTTTCTGTAACAAATGGATGTACCGAGTGTGTGCGTTGACGGCCCGGTTGTTTAGCTTTATTTGCGCCTTTGAGTAACGGTTGTTCGTGTTCATTTGCACATCATCTCTGCGCATAACTTAGCCTACTGCACTTCCGGCAACAAGGCCTAGGCCTAGAGTCCATGCCTTACCTCATAATCAAGACGACGTACTTAACATTTAGCCCACATTCATTTCAGTCTTGAAAAAAAAAATACGGAAAATCCAGGGTTCGTCGATTTCACTGCCTTCGACGTACGAATCCTTTGTTAGGCCTAGACGATTGATCACCATGAGCAAAGACTGTACAGGGGAAGATAAACATGGATGAGCTTGCTGGCTGTGACCTTGACCTTTGCTTTGTGGCAGAGGGGGGGGGGGGGGGGGGATTAACGAAACGAAAATAAAATATTAGGACTAATATAAAATATCTTACAGAAATGTAGATGATGTGGAACAAGTTTTCATCGCATGAACGATCAGTTTAAAACAGTAACAGATCACGCAACTTCAATTATTAATTTTCTAAGAGTAAGAGGCTTAGACCCACAGGCAAAGACTAGGCCTACTACAGGTGTCCGTAGACCCCCCTTACCCCGGCGGGGGGTGGGTGGGTGGTGGGGGGGGGATTGGTCACTATGTTTTTTTCTGAAAGCTTGGTCAATATGCTTTTCAATTTTACTTGTTTGCCAAAAATAAGATCGACAAAATTCAACCGGCAACAGGCCAAGAAAAAGCTGGCTGATGGCAAAATCAAATGCACATTCAAACACAAGTCCAGCACTAGAACTTGCACATTTTGCAAGAAAACACTAGACTTCCAGACCCATGCTCGCAATGGGCACGCTTACATCTGGTGCCCAGACACGACAACTCCCAGGGAGATCTATTTCAAACAAAAAGAAAGGGAACACAAGGCCAAGAAGATGGGCAGAGGAAATACTAGACAAGAAAACAACAGCTCATCAGAGGAGTCATCTTCCTCATGAATTCTTTCACTTACTGTATAAGTGTGTGTGTGTGTGTGTGTGTGTGTGTGTGTGTGTGTGTGTGTGTGTGTGTGTGTGACATGTGTGCGCATGCTTGTGTGTGTGTGTGTGCATGCATGTGTGTGTGTGTGCAAGCGTGTGTGTGTTCAGTGATGTTTTTATCTACTGGTTACGCTTTGTAATTTTTGTGATATAAACTATGCTTTAATGTATACTTTTGTTATATGTATACTATGATAATCTTATTATATGCAATGTAGTCCTATCATTGGGGTTGTGCTAAAAACAAATTCTGAGGTGTTTTTTTAAATGAGTAAAAACAACGCCCATTTCTTCTTTTTTCCCATTTATTTTTTCATGCTTATTGCCAACATTTCTTCAGGCCATGACACAAAAACTGATTATGATGTTATCAAAGTAATCACAGTGTCATAATGTACCATAATGATGTGATACGAATGTCCATGAATTTAAAGGTGTTCCCTTTCTTTTTGTTTTAAATAGTACTCTTGTCTGTTATAATGAAAGCATCGTCATACTTAACCCATTCCTTGAGTTTGTTTTGCAAACTGTTGTTGTTATAATTTTGTTTTACTATTATAATCTTAGTTTGGCCATGCTAAAAACCTTACGTCAAATAACAAGTTTGTATGATGCAGAAGTGTAATATGGTGAGGTATGCTTAAGCTTACTAACACCAGATTGGTAGATCACAAGAATTGGTAATCATTACATTAATTTAATTTTTCATAGTTCAATATTTTGTTCTTTTGAAACATATTTCTGTATTCACTTTGCACATGCGTGGCCTAGTTTCGACGCTTGTGTATATTCTATGCCTCTATTGTAATGCAAATATATCGACTTTGATGTTCTTCCTAATTTTACATTTAAATATAAATATCATATTTATTTCTTCATAAATTTACATTTAGAGAGAAAATGGAGTTTTACGTCCTCTTGGTCTGAATCAGACACATATGGGACATTTGTAAATACAAATATGGTGGGAACAATACTGGAGGCAATGCATGGAGGCAGTACGAAACCAGTAAAGTCCCGATTTTTTAAATATTAATACAGATAGCTGTAGCGGTGACCACGCCTCGGTTTAACCTCATCGACTATGGTACCGCCACAATAATATGAAAATTTACATTTAAAGAAAAATATATGGCTTTACATTTTTGTTACAATTTTGCCCTTGGCTGATAAGAGCATACATGTATCATTAGCTTGTGATATTCATCATTGTTAGGTTTCACTACTTGTGGTGGTGCCATAGCCGATGAGGTTTAACCGAGGCTTGGTCACCGCTACAGCTATCTGTATTAGTTTTAAAAAATCGGGACTTTACTGGTTTCGTACTGCCTCCGGGCATTGCCTCCAGTATTGTTCCAACCATATTTGTATTTACAAATGTCCCATATGTGTCTGATTCAGACCAAGAGGACGTAAAACTCCATTTTCTCTCTCTCATTAGCTTGTGATATTTTGGTGCTAATCTTGTGGCTTTTGCAATGACCTCAGTATTCTATTTTGCACGTGTGTTTACGCATTTGAAATGTTCTTCTTACATTCATCTTTCCTTCCATAATTTTGTTCATTGATATTTCCTAGACTATTGTGCCATTTTAACAGTTCAGTCTAAGACAGCCTTTTTCGTTTTCTTCTTTGGTTTCTCATGTGTGAATGTTTACATCTAGTGAAGAGAGTATCCTACCTCATGAAATAAGTAGGCCTAGCCGGTGCCTAGCCAATCAGAATTGTTTGTTTGTCCGCCATTGTTAATTTTACGAAACTAAGTGCATGCCTTTGTACATCGATTTCTCAGCAAATATGTAAATTTACACCCTCCTGCTCTATTTCTTGGTTCTTTCCGTGGTTAGGGATAGGGTTAGGGTTAGGGTTAGGAAGGTTATAGTTCGCATGTGACAGGTATATATTTCATGGCAGGTACTTATTTCTCGTGACACCGGGTCTCCTTAGTCCCTCTGGTGACCTGCTTGCAGTGTCTGGCCACCTCCTTGGTGCTCATCAGTTTCCCCCCCTCTCTCTCTCTCTCTCTCTCTCTCTCACCGACACACACACGCGCGCACGCACGCACACACACGCACACACACACACACACACACGTGCAGACACATTCCACATCACACGCACCTCAAGAAACACACGTTTTGATTTTGTAAAGAAAAGTACATGTGGCGACACTAAGCCGTTTACAAGTCAAAATACACATTTACACGTCGGAATACACAATTTGTGTTGTACATTTTTTTATTTCAGGATAATACCTGGTTATGTTACATATCTTGTCCTGATTACAAACAAAATATTTTGATATACACCTTGATTTTAAAGCAATACGTTTGCAATACACCTTGATTTAAAGATACACAGTGTGTTTCACACTTTGGTTTGAAAGCAATACATGATAGCTACACAGTCATTCTGGTTTCAAAACATTTCAAGTATTATACATTTTATTTTCAAAATAGTATATACTAGTTTCCTGCTCACTACATTTCGCATCCTCGTGCTCACACACTCTCTCTCTCACTCACACACTCTCTCTCACTCATACACTCTCTCTCACACACACTCTCTCTCTCACTCACACACTCTTTCTCTTCTCATCCTCTTTTCACTTATGATGCAAGGGAAGTAACCAGTGAAAAACCAGCCCAGCCAGTCAATCCCTTTCTTCTGACCGGTTTTCAAGGTCAAACGCCAAGCTCAAGGTCAGCACGGTTTATGAGGTTTTTTTATGGGACCATCTGTGTACCATGCTACACAACCACACTAAATTTGAAGCGATTCTGTTCAGTGGTTCATGAGTTACAGGGTGGACAGACAGACAGACAGATACACACACACACACACACACACACACACACACACACACACACCGCAATCATTTTATTATATAGGTATAGATGTTGAAATAGACAACACTTGGTTTCAAAAATAGTATATATGTTATATAAAATTATGTTGAAATAAACAACAATTGATTTCTAAATAGTATATATGTTGAAATAAACGATAGTATATGTTGAAATAGACATTTGATTTTAAAGTAGTATATATGTTGAAATAAAAATTGGTTTCAAATGGGCATATATGTTGAAATAAAACTTTGATTTCAAAATAATAGTGGATACGTTGGAATAAACAATTGGTTTAAAAATAGTATATATGTTGAAATGAACAACAATTGGTTTGAAAATAACATATATTGAAATAAACAACAATTGGTTGAAAAAATAGTATATAATGTTGAAATAGACAACATTTAATTTTAAAATAGTATATATGTTGAAATAAACAACACTTGATTTCTAAATAGTATATATGTTGAAATAAACATTTGATTTCAAAATAGTATGTATGTTGAAATAAACAACATTTGATTTCAAAATAATAATGGATATGTTGAAATAAACAACATTTGATTTCAAAATAGTAAACACAAATAATATTACACAATACTCTTGATTTAAAGACACTACATGTTACGAACTGCTCTTGATTTAAAGACACTACATGTTACACAATAGTCTGCTTTCAATACACTACATGTTACACAATAGTCTGCTTTCAATACACTACATGTTACACAATAGTCTTGATTTCAATACACTACATGTTACACAATAGTCTTGATTTCAATACACTACATGTTACACAATAGTCTTGATTTAAATACACTACATGTTACACAATAGTCTTGATTTCAATACACTACATGTTACACAATAGTCTTGATTTCAATACACTACATGTTACACAATAGTCTTGATTTCAATACACTACATGTTACACAATAGTCTTGATTTCAATACACTACATGTTACACAATAGTCTTGATTTCAATACACTACATGTTACACAATAGTCTTGATTTCAATACACTACATGTTACACAATAATCTTGACTTCAATACACTACATGTTACACAATAGTCTTGATTTCAATACACTACATGTTACACAATAGTCTTGATTTCAATACACTACTTGTTACACAATAGTCTTGATTTCAATACACTACTTGTTACACAATAGTCTTGATTTCAATACACTACTTGTTACACAATAGTCTTGATTTAAATACACTACTTGTTACACAATAGTCTTGATTTCAATACACATGTTACACAATAGTCTTGATTTAAAATTCTACATGTTACACAATAGTCTGATTTCAATACACTACATGTTACACAATAGTCTAGATATACAAATGTTACACGTTACTCAATATTCTGATTTCAATACACTACATGTTACACAATAGTCTTGATTTCAAAACACTATCTGTTACACAACAGTCTGATCTAAATACACTATCTGTTACACAATAGTCTGATCTAAATACACTACATGTTACACAATAATCTGATCTAAATACACTACATGTTACACAATAGTCTGATCTAAATACACTACACGTTACACAATAGTCTTGATTTTAAAACACAACATTTTACAAAATAGTCTTGATTTAAAAATGTTACATGCTACACAATATTCTTGATTTTAAAATGTTACATGTTACACAATATTCTTCATGTTAAAACACTACATGTTACAAAATAGTCTTGATTTCAGTACACCGCATGTTACACAATACTCTTGATTTAAATACACTACATGTTACACAATACTCTTGATTTAAATACACTATGTTACACAATTATCATGATTTTAAAATGCAACAGATATTGCACATCCTGATTTTTAAAACATGACACGTGTTGAGCATCATGATTTAGAATATTCCGTGTAGTATACATTCTGAATGAAACACCAAAGTGTCATACCTTCTGATTCCAAAACACTGTAAGGGTTTGTATAATACACTTTACATCCACAAGTTACGTGCTGAAACCCCATAACACTTATAAAAGAAATAAGCAGACGGGATCGCGTCCCAGATCATTTCAACTAAACAAGTGCAACGCCAAGCGGCTGCAAAGTCCCCTCGCAGCATCGCCAAGCTACTCCGAAATCGGAATGTGTCGGCTGTACACACAGCGGGGAGACCATTGAGAACTGAAAACAGGACGCACGCACGGACGGATGGACGGCCGGAAAGAAGTGGGACATATCGGGCCTGTGACACAAAGGGCCTAGGGCACAGCGGGCTTATCCCATGTTTAGACTAAATACATCAGTGGATAGCTTGCATCTTGGCAAACTAGTATACCAAATTTGATGATGATAGACTGAATAGTTTTGACGGCGGGAAAGAAGTGGGACATATTGGGCCTGTGACACAAAGGGCCTAGGGCACAGCAGGCTTATCCCATGTTTAGACTAAATACATCAGTGGATAGCTTGCATCTTGGCAAACTAGTATACCAAATTTGATGATGATAGACTGAATAGTTTTGACGGCCGGAAAGAAGTGGGACATATCTGGCCTGTGACACAAAGGGCCTAGGGCACAGCGGGCTTATCCCATGTTTAGACTAAATACATTAGTGGATAGCTTGCATCTTGGCAAACTAGCATACCAAATTTGATTATGATAGACTGAATAGTGTTGACGTGGGACATATCGGGCCTGTGACACAAAGGGCCTAGGGCACAGCGGGCTTATCCCATGTTTAGACTAAATACATCAGTGGATAGCTTGCATCTTGGCAAACTAGTATACCAAAGTTGATGATGATAGACTGAATAGTTTTTGAGAAAAACGGACGAATAGCCGGACGGAGGGACGCCGGACGGACACCGGACGGACACCGGACCTGACAGAAACAATAGTTTATATTTTAAATGATAACAGCTTGCAATAGAGAATGTTCGCCTTTCTTGTTTCTACGTTGCTCCCGTTTTGTGTTGTACTGTTTGTACTCGTCTAGTCCTGACTATTATCTCTAACAAAACAAATGTCCCATATCCTGTGCCATCCCAGGCCCAGAGGACGTAAAACCTCATTTTCGTCGATCGCGAACGAGTTTCCGCGTGCAATGTACACAATCCTTCATATTCTTACTTTCAGATTAAATTTGTTCGGATCGCGCATGGGTTTTTGCACGGATTTCTGCGTATTATGTGTTCCGTACATGAATGAATGACAATCTGATTAATGTCCTCCGGTCTGGAACAGACACATAATTATGGGACATTAGTAGATATAAAGATGGTGGGAACGATCCTGGAGGCAATGCCCGGAGGCAGTGCAACACCAGTAAACTCCAGAATTTTTAACAGTACTGATATGTTTGATATCCGACACTGATGTGTTCCATACAGAAACCCCATAACACTTATAAAAGAAATAAGCCGACGGGATTGCGCATGAGATTCTGCGTGCTATGTACACAATCCTTCATATTCCTTACTTCCAGATTTTTTGGGGTTGCGGATTGCGCATGGGTTTCTGCACGGAACTTCTGCGTATATGTGTTCCGTACAGAAACCGCATGCACCTATATAAGAAATAACCGGACGGGATTGCGCTGTTGACGCACAGTCAAGAAGAAGAAGATGAGTTTCCGCGTGTTATGTAGGCCTACACACGCCTTCATATTTCTTACTTCTAGATTGTTTTTGGTTGCGGATTGCGCATGGGTTTTCGCACGGAACTTCTGCAGTATATGTGTGCGTGCCCTTAGCTGTACTCAGTTGTCATCCGTCAGTGCGGCGTGGAGGCAGCCGGCCACGGCCTTGGCCCCTTCGTTCTCGATGAAGGCCAGGTGGTTCCCCTCCACCACATCCACCCTCACCTGTCCTGGACACACCTGGAGACACACAGAACAATGAAGTTGGTGGATGCCTCGTGCCTCCCATACGGGGAGCTGGACGACCCCGCCCCCTCCACGAGTCTCTCCCTGTGGGAATACCAGAGGGGTGGTCTTTCGTAAAAAATAGTCCCCCCCCCCCCCTTCTGGAAGTTCTGTGCTCATAACTTCCTCTAATCTACCACTCTCTTTGACTCTGCCTTTTCCCTTTGCTTACTGTCATCTACTATCTTTCTATCTTACTGGTCGATTCTCCTGCCTTTTAAAAAAATAATACATTCTTACAAAGATTTCTTCAGCCGAAGTCGGACATGCTGGGCCTAACTATTTCTTAGTTAGGCGCAAAACGGCAGCATGACGCATCTACGCTCATATGACAGGAAACTGAGCGAACAAAGAAGAAAACACACAGAACAATGAAGCTGGGGCACTGGGTGGATTCCTCGTGCCTCCATACGGGGAGCTGGACGACCCCGCCCCCTCCACGAGTCTCTCCCTGTGGGGATACCGGAGGGGTGCTCTTTCGTAAAAATAGTTCCCTCCACCTTCTGGAAGTTCTGTGCTTGTGTAACTTCCTCTAGTCTACCACTCTCTTTGACTCTGCCTTTTCCCCTTTGCTTTCTATCATCTACTATCTTTCTGACTTATTGGCCCATTCTCCTGCCTTTTCCCCCCAAAAAAATCTTCTGATTACTTTTTCTGCTTTGAGCTCCTCTGAAATCGGAATGTGTCGGCTGTACGCAGCGGGGAGACCAGTGAAAACTGAAAACCAGACACATACGTATCTTATCCATTATGGCTACATGGCCTGGGAACGCAGAAGAAGAAGAAGAACAATGAAACACACAACTAGAACTGTTAAAGCCGCCTACGGTGCCTGTTCACCTGGCTCGGTGCAAGGACTACAGAGGAGCAGGCCCACGAACTTCCTGAGGAAGTTGAGCAAGTTCCTATTCACCTGGCTCGGTGCAGACAGAGGTACAGAGGAGCAAGCCCAGGAACTTCCTGAGGAAGTTGAGCAAGTTCCTATTCACCTAGCTCGGTGCAGACAGAGGTACAGAGGAGCAGGCCCAGGAAGTTCCTGAGGAAGTTGAGCAAGTTCCTATTCACCTAGCTCGGTGCAGACAGAGGTACAGAGGAGCAGGCCCAGGAGCTTCATGAGCAAGTTCCTATTCACCTAGCTCGGTGCAGACAGAGGTACAGAGGAGCAGGCCCAGGAGCTTCCTGAGGAAGTTGAGCAAGTTCCTATTCACCTAGCTCGGTGCAGACAGAGGTACAGAGGAGCAGGCCCAGGAGCTTCCTGAGGAAGTTGAGCAAGTTCCTATTCACCTAGCTCGGTGCAGACAGAGGTACAGAGGAACAGGCTCAGGAGCTTCCTGAGTAAGTTGGGCAAGTTCCTATTCACCTAGCTCGGTGCAAGGAAGGGTTACAGAGAAGCAGGCCCAGGAGCTTCCTGAGTAAGTTGAGCAAGTTCATATTCACCTAGCTCGGTGCAAGGAAGGGTTACAGAGAAGCAGATCCAGTAAGTTCCTGAGGAAGTTGAGCAAGTTCCTATTCACCTAGCTCGATGCAAGGAAGAGGTACAGAGGAGCAGGCCCAGCCGGGAAGTTCCTGAGGAAGTTGAGCAAGTGCCTGGGGCTGCGCCTCTCTACCTCTTTCTGGGCACCGAGCTAGGTGAATAGGTACCTTAGGAGGCTCTGATGGTAGTTGTGTGATTTTTAGGGGTGCGTAGCGCTAACTCTACCCTAACCACTACTACCCATAGAGAACAATTGATGATGACTGTGCCATCTGTCAGTTTGAATTCCGACAGACTGACTCTAACCCTATTCCTAACCCGAACCCTTTTCGTAATCTAACCCTATTCCTGACTTAAGTTTAATCCTATTTTAACCCTTACCCTTAGTTGCTGTAGTCACTTAGCCCAGTAGTGTTATCGATACGTAGTGGGATAGCCGTACTGATTTTTCTTGGTAGTGTTATCGATACGTAGCGATAGCAGGGATGTCCCCCTACAAAACTGATATCTAAGATTAAGATGAAAATGATAGCCCCGTCGACAGCTAAGGCCATGTCAGGGCTGTCACCACGATAAACTTGAATCTTACGCTATGTGCGAGATACGTGAAGAACAACAACTCCAGAGGATGACGTCCTACCCCAACACCAACCTTCAGAAGAAAAATAAAACCCAACCCCTCACCTGCTGCAGCCCGTAGTCCTCCCCCAGGGACTGGGTGTACATGAGGTTGGTCTTCACGCGGACCAGCTGGACCTCCCCGGGGTAGAGCCGGGAGGGCCTGTAGGCGTCGCCCATGAGGAGGAGTCCGCACATGCTGTGCACCATGGCCAGCACGGGCTGACGACGGGGGAACCAGCCCGAGGACATGAGCAGGTCCGTCACCTTCTCCAGGCGATCCGCGTAGCTGACGCTCTGCTGAAGTTCGTCTTTCGTCTGGATGAAGGGGGGAAGGGGAGGAGGGGGGGAGGGGAGAGGGCGATGAAATGAATAGGATAAATTGAATTAGAATGTTTCATCCGGGTGTTTTGGCTGAACGCAGCGGGGAGACCGGTGAAAACTGACAACTGGGCATGTACAGTGGAGTCCTGATAACTCAAAAAACGGGTTACTAAAAAAAACCCACTGGATAACTCGCAATGATTTTGGGGTCCCAGTTTAACAATCTTTATGTTGAAATGAATAGGATACATTGAATTAGAATGTTTCATCTGAATGTTTTGGCTGAACGCAGCGGGGAGACCGGTGAAATTTGACAACTGGGCATGTAGTGGAGTCCTGATAACTCAAAAGACGGGTAACTCAAAAACACTGGATAACTCGCAATGATTTTGGGGTCCCAGTTTAACAATCTTTATGTGGAAATGAATAGGATACATTGAATTAGAATGTTTCAGCCGAGAGTTTTGGCTGAACGCAGCAGGGAGACCGGTGAAAATTGAACATGTACAGTGGAGTCCTGATAACTCAAACAACGGGTAACTCAAAAACACATCGATAACTCACAATCATGTTTGGGTCCCAGTTCAATAATTTCTGTTGAAAAGTCTTTTTAACTCAAAATATTGGCCATCTGGAAATAAAATTTCAATCCCTTCAATTATGACTTAAGCGATTTTTACCGTATTTTTACCACTATGGCTATAATGGTTTTGGAATGCAGAAGAAGAAGAAGAGAATTAGAATATTGGTTTAAATGATTTTTTATTGACAAGCAAAACATATACACCAAATAAAATGAACATGAATGACGGCAGCAACAAGCTTAAAGCTTATAGTGTGCCTACTCAAAATAAGTCACAGCTATGGCGGCTGGCAATCACAGACTGAAAAATCACACATTTAAGAAAAATAAACAAAGGTTAATTTTGAACATTAGAAGCATAACAAAGTAACCAAATAGATTTTTTTTTATCTTCTTTGATAACAGAAACAATTTAAACATAAGAGAAAATACAACTTCATGAAGGGCTAGAAAAGAAAACGATAAAGATAAGAAAATAGAATATGAAAGTACACGAACAACGAATTTCTAATTACACAACGTGACAAAACATCTATTTTTTTAGTTTCCACAATGCTTTGGACGGTTTCGAAAAATCAGTTCTCAGTTTAGTTGACTTTAATGTTCGCAACTATCTGTACCCTCACCCAAAAATACATAATTAAATAAATAATCGCATGTCCCCTGTACTGAATTAGAATATTAAGTTGTAAGACAATATATTGTCAAGGCAACCATGTAGATCTATTTTTGTGAAGAAGGATACGAACAACGTAAAACTCTTGTCTCTCAAGCTCTCTTTCTGTAACCCCCCAAAAAACCCTATAAAAACTATAAAATAAAAAAAAGTGTATGTGAGTCACGTGATTCACGTGAAATACTTCCGTCTAATAAAAATAATTCTACTATTTTCGCCCACCACACTCAAAGTAGACATCAATACATGAATCTAATAAAATGCAGGTAAAGGTAAAGATCCGAACCCCCCCCCCCCCCCCCCCCCCCCCTCTTCCATTTCTCATTTTTTTAATTTTATTTTATTGAACTTTTTTTTTCCCAATTATAATTTTGCAGGAAAAACAAAACAATGTATACACGCATAAAAAATAAAAATAAAGATAAAATAAAAATAACCAATAACATGAAAACAAACAAAACAAGCAATGGCAAAAGAAACGTAAGCAAAAATGAACAGACCATGACAGTATTATTCGTGTGTCTAGCATTAAGTTGTTAGAAAGAGAGAGAATGAGAGAATGGAAGGAAATGAGAGAGAGAGAGAGAGAGAGAGAGAGAGAGAGAGAGAGAGAGAGAGAGAGAGAGAGAGAGAGAGAGAGCGAGAGAGAGAGAGAGAGAGATGTTGGATGGAAATATTCATCTGTTTTCCTTTTTGTTTTGTTTTTATAGATATCCATTTGCACAATATGATGGCCTCAACATACATAATAAAGGTACATGAAAATTGTAAGTGATATAGTATATTTACAGATATCATAAAATATGGCAAAAATCTGGTCTGGTGAAGCTTCAGGTGTATAATACAGTAGAGGAGGGGTAGAAAGATTTTTTTTTATAGATATCAACAAAGGTTGGCACATATGCTGCCCATTTCAAAACAAACTGTGAATGTTCCATACCCAATCTTCCATTTCTCGGTTGTTTCCGTTCTTGCCTTTCTTACTGCAGATTGAGTACTTCATCCTCTATCGTTTGCTATATTGAAGACCAATTTTCATCCATTTACATAATGAAACACATGCATTCTATAATAGTAGAAGATAAAGGCAAGACGGAAAAACGCAATGAACCAGGACTGTGACAAATGCTCCGCGGCTGTTGTGTGTACTGCACTACACAGGGGGGGGGGGGGGGGGGGGTCCTATTAGATAATGGCCTTTATCATGACTGCGATTTATTATTCAACAAAGAAAATGAGCTGAAAATGTTCATAAAATACAGCTGAATGTTTGGTCAGAAAGGCAAGTGTGAAAATGCGGGGAGAGCTGAGAAGTGTATGCAAAAAACACACACAACATATTTCATCAGATTCATGTACGGGGCAATACAAATATAGTGAACATAGCTATAGTAGGATTTCATCAGAGCAATCGACAGTAGAATTTCACGAGAATCATGCCTCACAATCGGATCGCACTGGGATCGAATCGTATTGTGTCTGCCCCTAACTCCATTTATGATTAATCCATTCTCACCAGCCACACGCCTTTCGTTGTTGTGGTCACACCCTGGCTAAAAGACTCCAGGGATCATCCCAACAGCGGGGGAAGCCACTCGAACACTACGGTACAAGCGCGATCAACCACGGATGAGAAGATTACGTTTGCTGTTTTCGGTACCCTGGCTAAAAGACTCCAGGGATCATCAACCCAACAGTTTGAACACTACGGTACAAGCGCGATCAACCACGGATGAGAAGATTACGTTTGCTGTTTTCGGTACCCTGGCTAAAAGACTCCAGGGATCATCAACTCAACAGTTTGAACACTATGGTACAAGTGCCATCAGTTACGGATGAGAACAGCACGTTTGCTGTTTTTCGTACCTTGGCTAAAAGACTCCAGGGATCATCAACCCAACAGCTTGAACACTATAGTACAAGCGCGATCAACCACGGATGAGGACAGTACGTTTGCTGTTTTTGGTACTCTGGCTAAAAGACTCCAGGGATCATCAACCCAACAGTTTGAACACTATAGTACAAGTGCCATCAGCTACGGATGAGAAGATTACGTTTGCTGTTTTCGGTACCCTGGCTAAAAGACTCCAGGGATCATCAACCCAACAGATTGAACACTATGGTACAAGTGCCATCAGCTACGGATGAGAACAGTACGTGCGCACGAGACCCGTTCTTTGATAACCCCGCCACGAGGTGCAGCCACACTCCGACTTCGGGGGGGACACACGCACACACCTTTTGATACTCTACATTGTGAATCAGGCAGATGAGGTTGGTCAGGGCCATGGCGGCCACACACCCCCTTTGATACTCTACATTGTGAATCAGGCAGATGAGGTTGGTCAGGACCATGGCGGCCACACACACCTTTTGATACTCTACATTGTGAATCAGGCAGATGAGGTTGGTCAGGGCCATGGCGGCCACACACACCTTACCTTTTGATACTCTACATTGTGAATCAGGCAGATGAGGTTGGTCAGGGCCATGGCGGCCACACACACCTTTTGATACTCTACATTGTAAATCAAGCAGATGAGGTTGGTCAGGCCATGGGGGCCACATCCACCCACAAACTATCATCTTTATTCTTCGATATCTCGCTACGCTTATCTCTCACATTACTCTTATCACCACTCACCTTTTGGTACTCTATATTGTGAAGCAGGCAGATGAGGTTGGACAGGGCCATGGCGGCCACACCCACCTTTTCGTACTCTATATTGTGAAGCAGGCAGATGAGGTTGAACAGAGCCATGGTGGCCACACCCACCTTTTGGTACTCTATATTGTGAAGCAGGCAGATGAGGTTGGTCAGGGCCATGGCGGCCACACCCACCTTTTGGTACTCTATATTGTGAAGCAGGCAGATGAGGTTGAACAGAGCCATGGTGGCCACACCCACCTTTTGGTACTCTATATTGTGAAGCAGGCAGATGAGGTTGGTCAGGGCCATGGTGGCCACACCCACCTTTTGGTACTCTATATTGTGAAGCAGGCAGATGAGGTTGGACAGAGCCATGGTGGCCACACCCACCTTTTGGTACTCTATATTGTGAAGCAGGCAGATGAGGTTGGTCAGGGCCATGGTGGCCACACCCACCTTTTGGTACTCTATATTGTGAAGCAGGCAGATGAGGTTGGACAGAGCCATGGTGGCCACACCCACCTTTTGGTACTCTATATTGTGAAGCAGGCAGATGAGGTTGGACAGAGCCATGGTGGCCACACCCACCTTTTGGTACTCTATATTGTGAAGCAGGCAGATGAGGTTGGTCAGGGCCATGGTGGCCACACCCACCTTTTGGTACTCTATATTGTGAAGCAGGCAGATGAGGTTGGACAGAGCCATGGTGGCCACACCCACCTTTTGGTACTCTATATTGTGAAGCAGGCAGATGAGGTTGGTCAGGGCCATGGCGGCCACCTCAGCACTGTCACTGGAGCCGAACTTGTGCCGGAAGACGTCCACGTGGGCACTGACGCTGAAGGGGGACCCGTCCAGCATGTGCAGGGACGCCATCTGAGGGGGGTTCTGGTTTTCAGGGTGGTCTGGTGGTGGTGGATCAGGACATGGACACTGGTGGTGATGGTGGTAGAGCTGCAGACCCATCTCGAAGGCCACGCAGCATCCGAAGGAGTAGCCCGATAGGCGGTAAGGACCCTTGGGTTGGAACTCTTTCATCTTCTGCAAAACCAAAACATTTACATCAATAATAATAGTAATGATTTTTTTTTTAAAGAAGAAAAAAAGCCCTAAGCGCTTACAATCAATGACTAAAAAAAACAAGTATAGAAAAAAATGAAACAACAGATAACATACACATTCACACAACACACACACGCGCACGCACACACATGTGTCAATGAGAAACTGTTTCCCCTGTCCGCAACATCAACATTTAGGGCCAATGTAAACATGTCACACACACACACACACACACACACACACACACACACACACACACACACACACACACACACACGCACGCACACACATACACATATGTGTCAATGAGAAACTGTTTCCCCTGTCCGCAACATCAACATTTAGGGCCAATGTAAACATGTCACACACACACACACACACACACACACACACACACACACACACACACACACACACACACACACACACACAAGGACCAGTTCATTAATTATCGGTTTTATGTTGAGATCATTTTCAGTAGCACCCGACTCTTTAGAAACCCAGGTCCGATGTAGCAGAAAACTCGTGTCTTTTATACACCACTCTTTTTTCCAAGTATAACTCAAATCTTAGTGATAGCTTGGCACTTTCTTCTTCACCACACACACCCGCCCCCCTAAAAATGGATAGGTGCTGCGCTTGCGGCGATGCGCTCTCCAGGGGAGAGCAGCCCGAATTTCACAGAGATAAGTCTGTGACTGAATATACCAAATAGCAAACCAAGAAAACTTTGTATAGCAATGTGCTGCACTGCACTGCTCAGAACTGCATTGTACTGTACGGCAGAATTATCATGATTTTGTTGATGATGATGATGATAATGATCATGATAATGACGACGATGATGATGACGTTGATGATGATGATGGTGATGATGATTTTGATGATGATGTTAATGATCATGATAATGACGACGATGATGATGACGTTGATGATGATGATGGTGAGGACGATGACATTGATGATGATCATGATGATGACGACAATGATGCTCTTGATGATAATGATGCTGTTGATGTTGACCATGATGATGATGTTGATGATGATGATTCTTGCATCCCTAAAGCATTTCAAGCATTTTCACTACATTGATGATGATGATGATTTTGTTGATGATGATTATAATGTTGATGATGATGATTCTTGTATTCCTAAAGCATTTCAAGCATTTTCAAACTCCTACAACAGACCTGTATGTAGAAGGCCGCGAGGTCTTCTATGGTGGTGAGAGGGGCAGAGGGCACAAACTGTATGCCAAACACTGGGTAATGTAGGTGTGAGGCCACCTCTTCCAGACAAAGGGTCACTCCTGCGAACAGACAGACAAACAGATAGACACGTATATATGCATAGACAGACAGATACATAGACACGTATATATGCATTGACAGACAGACAAATAGACTCGTATATATGCACACACATACAAACATAGATACAAAAACACGTATATATATACACGTACAGACAGACAGATACATAGACACGTATATATGCACAGACAGACAGACAGACATACACACAGATACAAAGACACGTTTATATGCACAGACAGACAAACAGATACACAGACACGTTTATCTGCACAGACAGATAGACACACAGACAGAGAGACAGACACACTGGATGGTGTAGGTGTGAGGCATAGACATAGTGTCACTCCTGCATACAGAGACAGATTATGAAACCTCTCTGTCTCTCCCTCTCTCTGTCACACACACAGGCAGACAGACACACACACACGCGAACACACACACACACACACACACACACATACAGACACACACACACACGCGCGCGCACAGACACACACACACACACATACACACGCGCGCGCACGCACGCATCCCCCACCCACCCCCCTAACGCTGTATGCCGTTCACTGGGTAAGGGAGGTGTGAGGCCCCCTCCTCTAGACATAGGTTCACTAGAGAAGGTGAGATTAGCGTCCAATCGGTCAGAGACCCGTATGGACGGCAATAGGGTCACTCACGTAGGCCTACACTTAGATATATTCACCACACACACACACACACACACACACACACACACACACACACATATATATATACACCCACACCCCCCCCCCCCCCCCCACCACCACTTATCTGAACACCCACATTCCCCCAACACCCCCACCCCACACCGCCGACTCTCACCCCTCCCCTTCACCCTAAACCCCACCACCACTCACCAGCTATTGGGTGCACGATATAGAGAGGCGACTGGTCAGCGGTGGCTATGACGTCATTCAGGGGCACAATGCACTGACGCGCCATGCCGTTTTTGACGTCAAACATCTTGGACCGCAGCAAGGAGTCTTTGTCCTTGGACAGATCGCTCTTTCGACCGTTGCTTTCCTGTTCTGCCGTTGTACATGTCGTAGCAGGGTTTTGTTTGGAAGCGTTGTCACTGCAACATCAATGCCAGAAAGGGAGAAAGTTCAGTAGTTTTTTGGGTTTTTTTTAGGAGAAAGTGGTTTCACTTTTTTGGGGGGTTATTTTGGCCACGTCCCCCCCCCCCCCTCAATAATAAATGTGCTGAGAATACACACATACACGCACGCACGCACGCACACACACACACACACACACTCTCTCTCTCTCTCTGTTCCTGCACACACACACACACACATGCACACACATGCACACACACTCTTTCTCTCTCACTCTCTGTCCCTCCCTCTCTCTCACACACACACACACACTCTCTCTCTCTGTCCCTGCTCACACACACACACACACACACACACACACACACACACGCACACGCACACGCACGCACACACACACACACGCACACACGCACACGCACACGCACACACACACACACAGTAACAAGCTCTAATTCTAATTTTAAAAGATTCTGATCACTCTTGCTTGTTATGTTTGCTTAATATTTGTGGTAATTTGCGTTTTGGTAAATACAAATCATTTAAACCAACAAAAAAAAATGAACGTTTGATGGACAATTTACTCGATGTGCTTCATGGAGGTGAAGGTCATCTGGTGGATGTCCTGGGTGGAGCGGATCATGCCAAAGTCCTTCTCCAGGATGTGCTTGACCTCCGTGGTCATCAGAGAGTCCAGGCCAAGGTCCATCAACGACGTGTCCCGAGGAACCTGGTTCAAATCTTTGACACCTGCAAAATACGAATAGGAATAGGAATAGAGAGAAACGTTTCTCCCCTGGGGATACCGGGGGGTCTTTTGTATAAATAGTCCCCCCACCTTCTGGAAGTTCAGTGCTTGTAACTTCCTCTAATCTGTCACTCTCTTTGTCTCTGCCTTTTCCCTTTGCTTACTGTCATCTACTATCTTTCTGCCTTACCGGGTCCATTCTCATGCCTTTTCTCAAGAAATACTTTCAAAAAGATTTCCTCCAATAGCCGAAGTCGGACTTGCTGGCGCATAAGGGCAGCATGGCGCATCTGCGCTCATTATTGACAGGAAACTGACGGTGCGATCGAAAAAGAAGAAGAAGAAGAAGAGAGAAAAATGTAGGAATAGAGAGAAACAAGCGCGGATTCGCAATCGTTTGTGGCACGCGACTATTTCAACTACAAACAAGGGCATCGCCGGGCGGCAGAATTCTTAAATATAATTTGAAAGAGAAATGTTGCGCATTTACATTATGCTCTTCACACACACAAGACTGCAGCCCAGCGGTCTATTTTTACCACTCCAATCATTACATACACTGAGTCGCCTCCCCTGGCTTTTCAATAATTTTAATCTGTAAACCAGAATGTTATCTCTGCACCATTTCGTAACTTTTTATATCTTTTGGAAAACATTTTAAAACTATTTATCCTACTTATACTCGTCGAAAGAAGCACCGCATACTCGTCGTGTCTGTTGCAGTGTCTGTATTACGAATGTTTATTATTTTGTACGCTTTAAAATGAAGATTGACGTGCTCTGTTTAGTATACAATTCTTTCCATACCTAAGGACTGTAGATATGACAACTGAAATGTTACTTTATGCCCAAGTATTTTTTTTTTTCTGTCTGTACTTTTCTTTCTCTTTTACAATATGCGCGACAATTTTTGACCGAGTGACCGACAGACCGACCGACCGACCAACAAAGTAGGTTATAGGTTTGCGGTGCCACAAACAAAAACCACCCCGTTGATTGTGGATACTGAATGGAAGAAGAAGATGAGTTTTACGTCCTCAAACCTGGTGCAGAAACGTATGGGACATTGTATGTATGTGTAAACTAGACAGTGGATCGATCCTGGAGATAGGCCTACTACATATAATATCAGGTCGACCCATGCAATGCGGAAGATTTCATGCATTTTGCATAAGGTCTCTGTACACGTGAACATTTTTCACACTTTCCCCATGGCAACACAGTGATAGGTTAATCATAATTAATGACTTGCATAATATCACTGTGTTGCCATGGTGAAAGAGTGAAAAATGGCCACTGCAACTACTGCCTTTTGCAAGAGTGAATGCCCTTGGTAGCTTCACGGGTACTGCCCAGCAAGGGCATAACTCTCAGCAATAACCCTATTTGAAGCCACTACAACAACTGCCTTTTGCAAGAGTGAATGCCCATGGTAGATGCTTGGGTACTGACCAGCAAGGGCATAACTCTCACCAATAGCCCTATTTGAAGCCACTACAACAACTGCCTTTTGCAAGAGTGAATGCCCATGGTAGATGCTTGGGTACTGACCAGCAAGGGCATAACTCTCACCAATAGCCCTATTTGAAGCCACTACAACAACTGCCTTTTGCAAGAGTGAATGCCCTGGTAGATGCTTGGGTACTGACCAGCAAGGGCATAACTCACCAATAGCCCTATTTGAACCCACTACAACAACTGCCTTTTTAAAGAGTGAATGCCCTTTTAAGTACTGACCAGCACGGGCTTAATTCCTGCTATCAAGGGCGTTAATAACCCTAGTTGCAGTGACCAACGACAGGGCGGGAGTGGGGTAACAAGGGGTGAAAGGGATCGGGAATTCAGATTGCGTAATATTGATAGTGATACCTCTCTTATAAGACCTTCAAAAATCACCCAAACTGAGGTCTAATAGGGAGGGGTCTTATAACGGAGGTAATTTTAATACTTACAAACAAAAGGCAATGTCTCAGAGAAGTAGGTCTTATGTGGGAGGGAGCCTTATAATAGGTCTTATAAAGGAGGGTCCACTGTAGTTGCAGTCGCTCTCAAAACGTGTTATAACACACACGCACGGCGCGCGTGTGCGTGTACAGAGAGAGAGAGAGAGAGAGAGAGAGAGAGAGAGAGAGAGAGAGAGAGAGAGAGAGAGAGAGAGAGAGAGAGAGAGAGAAAGAGAGAGAGAACTTGAAAACTTGAAAACTTAAACTTTATTTTCCAAGGATATAGATTTTAGGCAATGCCTATTCTTCCAATTCTTCCACAGAGAGAGAGAGAGAGAGAGGCAGAGAAAGAAAGAGAGAGAGAGAGAGAGAGAGAGAGAGAGAGAGAGAGAGAGAGAGAGAGAGAGAGAGAGAGAGAGAGAGAGACAGAGACATAGACACAGACAGACAGAAAAACAGTTATACAGCATTAGAGCAAAGTAGAGCGTGAAAACGCTAGAAAACCAGCCGCACGGCAGCACTTTCGGGTCACCAGACCTTGCAGGAACAAACAGACAAACACCCCTGATCAAACAGTCTACACCTGCACTTTACAGTACCCCTGCGCCAGGCGAGGATCTCAACTATCGCTCGCGCACTACTGACAGCTAGAGAAAAGCAGATGCGCGGCAGCCATTTTCCGCTCCAGTGACCTTGACCTTTGGCCAATCACCTTCGTTTTAGAACTTGGCCTCAATATCCTAAATACCTATCCGCACGCAAAGTCTGAGCCTCCTAAGCCCCTCCGTTCAAACGTTATCGTGTTCACATGGATACTCAGACAGTCAGACAGATAGTCGGGAACAAACAGAGAAAGCCCTGAAAACACAGAGAAAGCCCTGAAAACATGAACCAGCTTTCGCTTGGCTTCGCTGCCCGCGAGGCAGGGTTCAACCCTTTAGCCGCCAGCCATTTTTCAGTCAAAACATACTACAGTGGAACCTCCTTTATAAGACCTCCCATTATAAGACTCCCTCCCATATAAGACCTACTTCTCTGAGACATTGCCCTTCTTTGTAAGTATTAAAATTACCTCCCTTATAAGACCTCATTTTGGATGATGTTTGAAGGTCTTATAAGGGAGGTTCCACTGTATTACACTTACCTAGGTAGAGAAGGGGAACAAATCTGCAATATTGCGAATTCTCTGTGACATGTATAACATTAGGCCTACCCTTACCTTGCAAAACGTACGAAGAAAAGGTCTTCAGACAACAGGCCCGGACTTGATGCCTTTTACGGTGACATGGGTGTTATACCACTGTGGTGCAAAAATGCGACATTGGCACTAAAAGGGTTAATATTAAAGGAAAAGCAGTAAAAACAAAATGCACACAAGAACGTTACCCATGATAATAGCCACCGCCTCCACCAAACTGGGCCTCTCAGCGGCAGCCGCTTCTTCGAGTCGCTGTTTTTGCGCCAGGACGTAGGAGGACACGACAGGGGAGGGCTGGCTGAGGAAGAGGTCCAGGGTTGACAGGCAGGAGGACACGCGCTGGGGGAGCGTTCCCGCCACTACCGAGGAGTAGGAGCCCGTTGTGTCCACCAGAACGCCCACGTCGCCTATGGCCCCCCACTGGATGGCCAGACCTGGAATAGTAATTATGTTTTTGGCTCACTCGTGTTAACGAAGTTATTGGCTCACTCGTGTTAACGAGGTTAACAAGAAGTGAGTCTACAGTATGATAGTTGTTCTTGGCTCACTCGTGTTAACGAAGTTAACAAGCAGTGAGTCTATAGTATGATAGTTGTTCGGTTGTGTGTCTGTGTGTGTGTGTGTGTGCGTGTGTGTTGCGTCCGTGGTCTAATCTTTGGCTCTCTCGTGTTAACGAAGGTAACAAGAAGTGAGTCTATAGTATGATAGTTGTTCGGTTGTGTGTCTGTGTGTGTGTGTGTGCGTGTGTGTTGCGTCCGTGGTCTAATCTTTGGCTCACTCGTGTTAACGAAGGTAACAAGAAGTGAGTCTATAGTATGATAGTTGTTCGGTGTGTGTGTCTGTGTGTGTGTGTGTGTGTGTGTGTGTGTGTGTGTGTGTGTGTGTGTGTGTGTGTGTGTGTGTGTGTGTGTGTTGCGTTCGTGGTCTAATCTCCAAACTTTAACGTTGGCATTTTCTCGGGAAATAGAAGGCATAAATTGTTCAAACCTTGCACACATAGGGTTATAGATGTTTATGCAAGCTTTCAAACAATAATGATTTGAATAATTAAATACTTAAAACAACAATGTAAACAGATAACAAACAGATAACATTTTAGATTAGTGGGTTAGAGAGTATTCAACAGGCAACATGAGTTAAGAAACTCATCAACACTGAAAGCCTCGATAGCTCATTGCGTAGAGTGTCTGTCTGTCATGCCAATAGTTCCGGGTCCGATTATCCACACGGGTACTTTTTTTTAATTGATTTAAAAAAAATAATCAAGTCAATAGGGTTAGAGGCAAATTTCTGCCTTCTATGCCCAATTTCTGCAAATGATCTATCTCAAATGTCAAACTTCAAATGGCCATACAAACAAACCTAGACAAGATTACTCAATTCTGGTTCCCGTGTATTGGCAAGGAATCTCCGTTCCATCTTGTACAATTAAAATTTCAATTTATTGTATTGCGAAAATTCCATTATGGCTGTTTTTCGCATGCACTGTCACAATTTTTCCCAACACATGTATGAATGTAGGTACGTATGTATGTAGATGTGTGTATGCATGTATGCATCTATCTATCTGTCTTTCTATCTATGTATCTATGTAGGCCTATCTATGTATGTTTGTGTATGCATGTAGATATGTAATGTTGCATTGCGAATGTATGCATATATAGACTCAGATATTTGTATGATATATGCAAGTTGTATGTTTGTATGTATGATGTAAACATATGTGTATATATGTATAAGTTAGATGGATGGGTAGTTAAATCATTGTATGCGTGCGCATGAGGTGTGCATTGTGTGTGTGTGTGTATGTGTGCGTTTGTGTGTGCATGTGTGTGTGACCAAGAATTGTATGTGCGCACAATAGTCACATATTTCATTTTTTGTCTTTTCTACATACTATGTCTCTGTCTTTATTGTGTTGTTTTGTCGATTGTTTTATTGCTGCAAAAAGAATTTCCTGTAAAATGGACAATAAAAATGATTGATTGATTGATTGAACTCATCCCTGCAAAATAAACCCTAAACGTAAATGTAGTTATCATGATTTCGTTTCGGGTTGTTCCTTATGATAAGTGCGTTGTTGTTGTTTTTTGCTCAGATTTTTAACTTCTTTGTGAAGCGCTTAGAGCCCCGTAAAGAGAATAAGCGCTATATAAATTGTCATTATTATTATTATTATTAAACTGACCAGGCAATCCGTCCGCCACGCGCTGCTCACAGATGCGTTCCATGGCGGAGTTGGCCCAGCCGTAGTTGGGCTGACCCACGTTACCGCGACCCGAGGACACGGAGGAGAAGACGACGAAGTAGTGACAGCTGACCCTACTGCTGCGGGCGTGATAGTGACGGGTCACCCGGTCCAGATGGACAGTGCCTTGGACCTTAGGCCCGCACACGGCCCGGAAGCTGTCCGCCGTTTGGTTTTCCATCAGGCCGTCTTTCAGAACCTGGGGAACATCATCGACATCATCGTCGTCGTCATTATTATTGTGACATTATCATCGTCGTCATCATCATCATCCCTAAAGTCATACTTTAAAGAGTCTTGTTGGAAGGCCTCAGCCGTTTGGTTTTTCATCAGACCGTCTTTCAGAACCTGGGGAAATAATCATCGACATCATCGTCGTCGTCATTATTATTGTGACATTATCATCCTCGTCGTCGTCATCATCATCATCATCATCTCTAACGGTCATACTTTGGAAGGCCTCAGCCGTTTGGTTTTTCATCAGACCGTCTTTCAGAACCTGGGGAAATAATCATCGACATCATCGTCGTCGTCATTATTATTGTGACATTATCATCGTCGTCGTCGTCATCATCATCATCATCATCTCTAACGGTCATACTTTAAAATTAAAGAGCCTTGTTGGAATGCCTGATCTGTTTGGTTTTTGCAAACGATCATCATAGAAAAACAACAACTGGGAAAGCATCAATATCACCGTCAATGTTATGATTCATTCGTTCATCATTATCATTATCATCATCTCTAAAGTCATATACTTGAAAGAGTTCTACATATTGTTGGAAGGCTTCAGCTGTTTGGCTTTGCAACATACCTTTAAAAAACAACAACTGTGAAGCCACCAATATCACTGTCAGTGTCCTGATTACTATGATGATGATCATGTTGATCATCTAAAAGATCGCTATAAGCAGTAGCAGCAACAGCTATGTGCTATCACTGTTGTCATCAACAGCTATGTGCTATCACTGTTGTCATCAACAGCTATGTGCTATCACTGTTGTCATCAACAGCTATGTGCTATCACTGTTGTCATCAACAGCTATGTGCTATCACTGTTGTCATCAACACTTCTGAAAACAAAAGACCTGCATCTTGTAATCCTGAGCAGGGCGGAGTCGCATTATAACTAGAAGATTCTGTTTTTCAACTTTGATATTTCTTTTATATTTTTGCTACGACCATATTTGTTTCGTAACTACAAGCTTAAGTCAGTCTCTGAATCTTTCACTTTTTTTTGGCAGCTAGGTGTTATTAGTTATACTCTTTCATAACCACGTTTTCGACACTTGATAATAATTTAACTTCATGCCAGCTCTGATAAGGATAAAGATAATTTCTTTCATTTTTTGGATTTTTTACAACGCGTAAACATTCCCAACAACCTGTCTCATTTCTTGCTGCGTCTGTTCAACCCTTACGTAGTCCTTGCTGCACGAAATTCGTTGTTGTTGATAATCATTCTTCTTCTTTTCTTTCTCGATCGTCGACATTACGTTTGCTTCTACCCTTCATAGCTCCTGGCCTCATCAAGGCTAGTGGTAGGTGTTGGTTCGAGTGATGCAAAACCTTGCCATTGACAGTGATCAATAGCTAGGGAAAGTCTTGACCTTTTGACCCCGTTTCGCGCGCGTTCACCCCCCTGATTTACCATGGCCAGATGGAAGACCCCGGCCACTGGCCCCATCTGATGGGCCTCGTCCATCAGCCTCTGCGTGTCTTGTAGACGGGAGACATCCAGCTTCAGCACCTTCACCTCCACCCCTCTGTCAGACCAACGCTTCAGCTTCCTCGCCTGGTAGCCTGCGTTGTGACATTGTTAGTCCATATATGTGAGCCAGCACCACGAAAGGGACATTAAGTCGCTGGGCTAGTTTCTCACAACAGGCTTGCAAAGTCAAAAATCTCATTTTGGGGTCAATTTTGAGTTAGGGGTATTTTGGTGTACACTAACATCTTATCTTTCATATTTATAAAGGATAATCCTTAACATGGTCTCTAAATGGTCTTATAAGTGCTTTAAAACGAGTAGGTCAATGCATTTTCTTCAGCTAGGC
>CM065682.1:78162764-78182764 GCA_017654935.2 Phymorhynchus buccinoides
TTTGTGGGTGTGGTTTTTAGGAAAAAGGGAGGGGGCTGCAGCCCCCTAAGCCCCCCCCCCCCCCCCCTTAGGTCCGGCCCTGGTACTACTGGCAAAAAGCAACAGTGCATGATGTTTAACAGCGAATGCGCCTTTCCCCCACAATATTAGCATGAACAATAGCAACAACTGAAGCGGAATGATGGCAGACAGGTACAGTATTATTGTCAAGGTTTACAAGGTTTATTCAACGGTCAACCTAGCTCGCGGATTTGACCGCCAGGTGGCAACCAACTCAATAGGGGTTTATCTCGTGATATTCTTAGTTGGGGGTAGAAAGAGAGAGAGAGAGAGAGAGAGAGGGGAGGGACTCCTCTCCTGAGTTGGTTGCCACCTGGCGGTCAAATTCGCGAGCTAAGCTGCTCATTCCAAAAAGCCCTGCGGAGGTACATGGAATAAGGTACGATAAACAAAACAAAGAAAAAGCAAACAAACATACGCACAAGTGCAAAGAATTGTAAGTTATCTGGTTGTGCTGCAAAGCTATGCCAGTGGAAGGATCAATAAAAAGAACCCGGAATATTGCAATTTTTAAGAAGAAATAAAATTTTAAACAAGTGTTTGTTGTTTTTATATTATGCTGAGGAATTGTATCTGCGGAATCTCAGTGGGATGATAGCAAGGGGGAAAAAAAGAGCAAATAAAATAATTATAAATCCTTCGAAGTCGGAGTGTGGCTGTTCATGTCGCGGGGTAATCAAAAACGGTCGCACACGTAATGTTCTCACCCCTAGCTGTTGCATTTGTACCATAGTGTTCAAGTGCTTCGATCGGCTGTTGGGATGATCCCTGGAGTCTTTCAGCCAGGGTAATACAACAACAACAACATTATATGCGTAAAAAGGAAACTGTTACGGGAGGACCTGGTTTAAATGTTTTATTTTCCAAATCAACATGAACAACAACTATGACATAACTGAAGCAACAACAAGCAGAGCTTATGGCGTGCTCAGTTCAAAACGAATTACACAGTATAAACATTGGCGGAATTTTACCAGGAAATACAAGCAATACATTTTTGAAAAGAAAGTCACAACAAACCAAACGAACAATGGACATAGCAATAGACAAAAGAAGTAAAATTCTCACCTAGCTGTGTATTGTTGGACACCCCGAATCTGTTAATCTGCAGAAACCGGCCGTGCTGTGCCAGCAGACGCAGACTGGCTTGTAGCAGTAGCTTGTCCTCTGGCTGAGAGTTCACCACCACGTCCATTCCTGCCCAGCACACACGTTGTCCACAATGTGTGATAAACAGGGCTTTATGATGCCCTTTGGGGCTATCCCACCCCACACCCCCTCCATCTTGTTCTTACTGCTTCCTCACACCCACGCATACACACAATGAAGGTATAAGCTATTTGTATAAAAAAAAGTACATCATGCAAGATGAATATTCGGAAGGTATTTTCACTGGATATAGGACCTATAACTTGTAAAAAGGAAGAAGTTAACGGAACAAATTGGATGCTTTTCTCATTCACATATCTATAACTGTCATTGAGGGGGGGGGGGGGGGGGTAGTTTTTTTTGCTAGGGATTTTACGGTAATCTCCGCGTCTATTTATTAAAATATTGAAGTGTACATCCAATTTGACAATGTCCAAGGGCAGAGGTAAGGTCATGATTTCGTGTGTGTCTTAATATGTACATGACCTGACCTCTGCCCTTGGACATTGTCAAATTGGATGTACACTTCAATATTTTAATAAATAGACGCGGAGATTACTGTAAAATCCCTAGCAAAAACTACCCCCCCCCCCCCCAACTCTGCACAGAATTAGAACAAATCAGGGGATGGGCATTTGCTAGGCATACACCCCTTTGTACGAAACCAAACATTTAGGGGTGGGCATTTGCTAGATACTAGGCGTTTTTCTAGAGATTTCACAGTAATTTGCTCTGATCAGGTACATAGAGCTCATTATTACTACTCTTCTTCTTCTTTTTCGATCGCTCAGACAGTTTCCTGTCAATTGTGAGCGCAAATGCGTCATGCTGCCGTTACGCGCCTAACTAAGAAATAATTAGGCCCAGCAAGTCCGACTTCGGCTGGAGGAAATGTTTTTGAAAGTGGTTCGTGGAAAAAGGCAGGAGAATGGACCGGTAAGGCAGAAAGATAGTAGGCCTAGATGACAGTAAGCAAAGGGAAAAGGCAGAGTCAAAGAGAGTGACAGATTAGAGGAAGTTACAAGCACAGAACTTCCAAAAGGTGGGGGAACTATTTATACAAAAGAACCCCCGGTATCCCCACGGGGGGGGGGGGGGGGGGGATTACTACTCTCACCCTTTCCTTTGGTGACTTGGAGAAAATCTCCCTCAAAGCTCGGGTCCAGAACGTTCCCAAAGCGGTGATCTTCGAGCTCAGGGAACAGGCGTTTCAGCCCGTTCTTCTCCTCCTCAGACTCCACCGTGGCGAACACCTCGCACCCGCAGCGCAGAGCCACAGCGACGAAGGCCGCGGCCTGCCCAGATCCTTCGTGGTGGACCAGCACGCGCTCCCCTGCGCGGAATCCGGCCCGCACCACCAGGGCGTAGTATGCCGAGCAGTAGGCCACGGGGACCGTGGAGGCCTGGGCCAGGCTCCAGCCCTCGGGGACCTTCCACAGGAACTGAGGGGACGCTGCCACACTAGTGGCCAGGCCCTGTGAAGAAGACATAGCCCCCCAGTGTGTCGTGATACGGAGCTGGTGATATACAGTGGAACCTCCCTTATAAGACCTTCAAAAATCGTCCAAAATGAGGTCTTATAAGGGAGGGGTCTTTGTTTTGTATTAAAACGTTTTTATTCGGGTAAGGGATGGGTCTTATAAGGGAGGTAATTTAAATACTTACAAAGAAAGGCAATGCATCAGAGAAGTAGGTCTTACATGGGAGGGAGTCTTATAATGGGAGGTTTTATAAGGGAGGTTCCACTGTAATACCGTCATTAGGAAGGAAGGTGGCAGAGGGGTTAAGACGTTCGCCTGCCAATTTCAATGCGTGAGTGACCAGTGTTCGAATCCCCGGCCTCGCCCTTTTTTTCTTTCTTTCTAGTTCGACGGCGGGAAAATCGAACTGAACGTCGAGTCATTCCAATGGGGGACTTAAAGCTGGTCTGACCTGTCCGCTTTACGCACTTTTAAATGGTATGTTGTGTTTTAAAAAGTGACACATACGTACCTTACCCATTGTGGCCATATGGCCTGGGAACACAGAAGAGGAAGAAGAAATCCTATCAGACATTCTGTATAAAACACAAATAAATCGAGGTATCATTTTAAACATTGCTGTCTATTATATTAATATCAATCATTTGTGGCACAAGCTTATTTTAATTGTATATTTTTAACTATGATAACACGTGGTCGGATTTTAAACTGTGATATCATGTGCTAAAATTTTGACGTGGTGACCGCCCTGACATGGCCATAGCAGTCCACGGGGCTATAAACAACATCAAATCAAATCAAAGGGGGGTGGAGGACGGGGCGGGGGGCTTTCCCCGCTATATCGACATTACTTTCACACAAATTGGCTTAACAAATCATGAAGCTACAAGATTTTGCGCTCCAGAAACCGGAAGCCACAATACATTCCAAAATCCGGAAGCTACAAGATTTTACACTCCAAAATCCGGAAGCCACAAGTTTGTGCACTCCACAAACCGGAAGCCACAAGGTTCTAACTCCAAAATCCGGAAGCCACAAGGTTCTACACTCCAAAAACCTGAGTTTTGGCACCCCCCAAAAAAAACCCCAACATAACACACAAACGTAAATCGGGCGTGTTCCGGAACATTAGCATCCCCTGTAGTAGACTGACCTTTGCAGGGACGATGCCCATGACCCTGTTCCCTAGCGAGTCCCGTCCTGAAAACTCCACACCCAGGACACCACCCTGAGCCTCCCCCGGGCGTCCTCCAGGAGTGATGTCCTCGGGAGAAGGCAGCTTCCCCGTGACCAGCATCGCGTCACGGGCATTGAGGGCGCAGTAGTACACCTGGCACAGCTCGTCCTGGGACACGTTGCCTTCTTCTTCGTCGGTGAAGCCCCGGAGAGGAGACTGAACCCACTGAAGGCTGGACAGATCTCCGCGAGTGACAACGTGGGCAAAGGCGTGGTGGGTTGGCTTCAGTTCAGTGGAAAGGTCTAGAATAAGATCATCGAAGCAAGCAAGAACATTCTTGAATCGAGAATAAGTTATTTCGAGGTAACAGCTTCAACAGTCAAACGCCTGGGCCTGTATTCAGCCTCAGATAGTACGAGACTTGTCGTCATAACTTAAAAGTCCTTATACAGTAGTAGGATTTAATAGGACTTTAGAAGGACTTCTAAGATATCCTTCTAAAGTAGTAGGATTTAATAGGACTTTAGAAGGACTTCTGAGATATCATGATGATAAGTCTCATACTATCTCAATGTGAATACAGGCCCTGTTCTTTAAATTTGTATTAAAAATCTGCCTTTTTTGGGGTGGGGGGGCTGAAACATTCAAATACGCACTGTGAAGATGAGGCCTATTTGACTTTACAAGGCAGCATTCCATACTGCACCCAACATTCTGTATAAAGGACTGATCTTTATCCTGGTATAGTATCTGAAAGATCCCCATTGGCAGCTTAATAAACGTTCCTCGCCAGATTTTTGTTCAGCCACAGATTAGAAATCTATAACACAACACAGCACTACAGAGACCTTTGTCTAAAGAGGCAGATGTCTGTAACTTAGATCCAAACAGACATTTTTGACACTCATCCTCAGATCCTCCCCCCCCCCCCTCTGTCGTGGGGATACCGGGGGGTCCTTTTGCATAAATAGTTCCCCCACCTTCTGGAAGTTCTGTGCTTGTAACTTCCTCTAATCTATCACTCTCTTTGACTCTGTCTTTCCCATTTGCTTACAGTCAACTAAGCCTACTATCTTTCTGCCTTACTGGCCCATTTTTCTGCTTTATTTTTTATTTTTTTAAAGAAACATGTTCTACAAAAAGAAGAAGAAGAAGAAGAAGAAGAAGAAGAAGAAGAAGAAGAACTGAGATATTTTTGTGTTGTTGAAGACTGACCGGAACTCTGCAGTACTGTACATCATAACAAATCGCAATACAACACAACTCACAATACAAACCTTCGTTCATGGGCAGATGTTTGTAGGATCCCCACTGTCCGTTGTGAAAGACGTTCATCAGCAGATCTTTCTCAGCCACTGACTGGAACTCTGCACTCTGTGTGTAGCTGTGCCAATCCTCATCATCCACACCGCTGTTCAGCACGCACCTGGAACGATGCCAAGCAGTTAACACCTTTCTTTCTTGCTTTCTAGTTCGACGGGAAAATCAAACTGAACGTCCAGTTCTTCGGATGGGGACTTAAAGCTAGTCTGACCCGTGCGCTGTACGCGCGTAAAAATCCCACGGCAGTTCGATATGAGCAGGGAGAAATCCCGCTGCCTGGTATGACCAAACTGATAGCTAGGTTTCCCCAAGTCCGCCCCCTCCCCCCTCCTCACCTTGGCCCATCTACCTTGGCAAAAAAAAAAAAAAACAAAAAGAAAAAAAAAAAAGGGTGGCAGCGACGCGCTCTCCAGGTGGGAGCAGCCCGAATTTCGAAGAGATAAATCTCTGTGACTGGGATATACCCAAAAACCAACACAGTCCGTCTCTGTTCTTGAGCCAGGTTTTAGATTAATGAATTCATATGTGTGTGACTTTTTCGCTGTTTTATTTATATATAAATCAGTTTGATAATGTAGCCCTAGGAAGTTCAGAATTCAATTGAACACAACAATACATGAACCGGTCTTTGCAGCAAAGCAAGAATAACATTACTGTTACAAAAGACTATCTATAATGGTCGACTTAGCTCGCTTCATCCCTATCTCCCCCCCCCCCTCTCTCTCTTTCTCTCTCTCTCTCTCTCTCTCTCTCTCTCTCTCCAACAAAGGCTATCACTAGGATTGGACCCACTTGAGCTTTTCGCCACCTGGCGGTGAAATCAGCTAGCTACGTCGCTCATTCCTGAAAGAAAGTTGTATAATGTAGGGCCTAGAACCTAAGTGCGTCACTCCTGGATACCCTCCGAATAGTTAGAAGCATTACTGTTTAGAGAATTTCCATGATGCTGATATCTTCTTCTTCTTCTTCTTCGATCGCTCAGACAGTTTCCTGTCAATTATGAGCGCAGATGCGTCATGCTGCCGTTATGCGCCTAACTAAGAAATAGGCCCAGCAAGTCCGACTTCGGCTGGAGGAAATGTTTTTGAAAGCGTTTCGTGAAAAAAGGCAAGAGCATGGACCAGGTAAGGGCAGAAAGATAGTAGATGACAGTAAGCAAAGGGAAAAGGCAGAGTCAAAGAGAGTGACAGATTAGAGGAAGTTACAAGCACAGAACTTCCAGAAGGTGGGGGAACTATTTATACAAAAGACCCCCCGGTATCCCCACGGGGGGGGGGGGGGATGCTGATATAATACCAACATCATCCCCCCGAAAATCCACTGGGGAAAAGATTAACAAAGAAAAGGCCACTGATCTAAACTTGTCATTACGCCAAAGCTATCGATATGTTATGCCCAATTCGTGAAATTGCCCATTGCAAAACAGTTGGCCCATTTCGCGAAAAAATTTATTTGGAAAATGCACAATGAATGAAAAGTTGTTGTTTTTTGTCCATAAACGCACAGAGATCTAGCACTGCTTCGACAAATGATAAATCACACTTGTAAACGAGTATAAAATTATTTTATTCAGACTTCAATTTGATAAAACATGTGGCACAGACATGCCCATAGGGGGTAGCATTTTGTAGAGTTTGGGGGGTAGGATGGGGGTGCGAATACAATGTAGAAAAATAATTGTTGCTGTTGAATCAACCTTAATTAATACCTGTGTGAATGGTAATTGAAAACAATTGATACAGATTGTCTAACTCTATTTCATGCATTGGGCACATCACTTCGCCCATTTCATGAAATATGCAACAGACGATTTTCGGAGAGCACTTCGTGAAAATTAGAGTTGCTTACCTCTATTACTTGGTCAAATACCATAGCAACAATGCAACAATTGCGTCGAGGCTTGAAACCGCAGGATGCGAGTCAGCGACTTGCAAATATGTTTAAAAAGAAAAATTAGGGGTGGCCAGTGGCCAAGAACTGATAAAACTTGCAAAATGTGACGTAAAATTATAAATGACATCAAGTTTAGAATGACGCACGGTGTTCTAAGTGCTGTATGTCTGCTCAAACACACGACTAGGCGAGAGCTGGGGATCTACCTGACGGTAGAGTAACTTCCCCTGTTTGACCGATTGAATTTGGCAAGACCACTCCCACACACTATGAAATTACTCCCAATTAATTATTTCCGAACAGTTCCTATTTCACGGATTGGGCGTAACAGATATAGATAAACAGCCCATACCCAAGGCAAGTTAATTAAACAAGTACAGGGACCAGTAATTTCACCAGCGTTTGTCAACACCCATTTGTTTTTCTGCCCGACACACAAGGGGCAGATCCAACCCATACTTTCTCTTTTTTTCTCTCTTTTTGTTGTTGTTGATTTTACTATTTTTTTCTTCGTTTGTTTGTTCATAGGCATTGTTATTGATGTTTTGTTTTGTTTGTTTTTGTTTTTTTGTTTTTTTCTTCTCCATTGATTATCAAATTTGCTAATTTTTAAAATAATCTGTGGTTTGAGTTTCAATCCTTTGACTTGAGCTGGGAAATTGTTCTGGAAATGTATTGCTAATTAATTTTTGTCAAATCAGTTCATTTCTTAGATTTGTTAACTTTTCATTAATTTCTAATTAGTTGTTTGTTTGCTTACGTTTTTGTTAAAATGACTACTAATATATCTTATATTTTTTCATCAGTCGTCATAATATGTAATATTCATGTTGATAGTGAGCACGCTATAAGCTCGAAGCTTGTTGTTGCTCATTTCTTCGTTAATGTATTTATGTATATGTCCTGTGGAACTTAATACAAATTATTTAAACCATACGATTCGATCCTAATGCGATCCAACTGTGAGTCAAGATTCACGTGAAAAACGTCCGTCTAAATATAATTCTACCGTTTTCGCTAACCATACTCAAGCAGAACCCAATACACGAATCAAATACAATGTCTAATACAAAATGTTTTTTGGGAACAGATATTTCATCAGATTCGTGTACGGGGGACTACAAATATTATAGTGAACAAAACCAGTAGGACTTCATCAGATTCATTCAGACAGTAGAGTTTCACGAGAATCACGCCTCACAGATGTCACAATCAGATCGCATAGGGGATCGAATCTTATGCAGCGTGTGTCCGCCCCTACGCCGGGCCACAACGCACAGAGAAAACGTTACACAATCATAATGCAGTGGAACCTCCCTAATAAGACCTTCAAAAATCATCCAGATTGAGGTCTTATATGGGAGGGGTCCTATAAGGGAGGTGATTTTAATGCTTACAAAGAAGGGCAATGTCTCAGAGAAGTAGGTCTTATATGGGAGGGAGTCTTATAATGGGAGGTCTTATAATAATAATAATAATAGTAATAATAATAATAATAACTAACATTTATAGAGCGCCTGTTCTCTCTTGAGCTCACGGCGCTTCACAATCATTTAAACAAATACATAGATCATAAGCTACTACAATATTAACTATCAAAAACATACACATAGCCACAACACGCACGCACACGTCCACACACACACACGCACGCGCGCGCGCGCACCCACACACAATGTGGGGAACATAGTTTTAAGGCAGGAAACAGGACAAGGAAGAAATCAGAGAAATATAAGGGAGGTTCCACTGTACAAAAATGTCCATGCTCCCACCTGATTTTGTCGCCCCCATATTCCTGTTTTAGACAGTTGACCATTCCAATCAGTCCAGTGCAGGGCTGCCTGGTCACCAGCCACAGTCTGCGGCTGTGGTCATCGTCCCCAACCTGTCCCTGACTGACCTCCCCCAGGGTTTGCTTCACTGGCTCCACCCAGCTCATGTCTTCGCTGTCCACCGGGATCACCGTCTGCGTGCTGGGCTGAACACACCACAGCAAACGCAACAATATCATCTGCACCTATATCGTACTGTCATAAAATCGTTTCATGTCTGTGTGTTTGTTTGTCCGCCCTGCTAACGCATGAACCGGTGCACAGAATCACATCAGTTTTTTGTGTGGTGGTGTTTCACGGTGCGCGGATGGTCCTATAGAAATGGTGAACTAGCTCCTTGTCCTGTAGTAGTAGTAAAGGATGGTAACTCTAGGGGCTGGACTGGCTTAATTCCCTTGAACGCTAAACCTGCCTTAAATGAGAGAGAGAGAGAGAGAGAGAGAGAGAGAGAGAGAGAGAGAGAGAGAGAGAATGCTTTAAATTATCATTTGTTTGATGCTGAGTTGTAAGCGGTTTTTGTACTTTTTGGAATTGTTTTTTTTTTTGTTCCCCCCCCCCCCCCCCCCATTCAAATTCAAATTCTATGTTAGTGTTGTGAGATTTATCCATTATTTTGTTATTGTTACTGTTGTTGTTTGTTCGTGTTGTGTGTATTCATTCACTTGTTATTTTCTCTTAATGTTCCCTTGTTGCTGTTATTTCATTATTCTGTTCTGTTCCAGTGTCTTATTACTTTGGGCAGCCAATAGTGTGTAACATATCTGTGTTTGAGCGCCTTGTGTAAGCTTTAAGCTTGTTGTGCTCATTTGCATTTGTTTATGTTGCTGCTATATTGATTTTCGATAAAATTCGTTTAAACCACAGAGAGAGAGAGAGGGAGAGAGAGAGAGAGAGAGAGAGAGAGAGAGAGAGAGAGAGAGAGAGAGAGAGAGAGGAGAGAGAGAGAGAGAGAGAGAGAGAGAGAGAGAGAGAGCGAACGAGAGAGAGAGAGAGAGAGAGAGAGAGAGAGAGAGAGAGAGAGAGAGAGAGAGAGAGAGAGAGAGAGAGAGAGAGAGAGAGAGAGAGAGCGAGAGAGAGCGAGAGAGAGAGCGAACGAGAGAGAGAGAGAGAGAGACGAACGAACGAACGAACGAACGAACGAACGAACGAACGAATCTTTTTTATTGTTGGAAAAGAATAAGCATATTAAACACACTTCTTTTCATCTCGCCAACAGTTAAGAAAATAATTAATGTCAAGAAAAAAAAAAAATGAAAAAATACAAAATAACAAAGTTATCCATATATGAAGACACAACACATGAATAATTACAAATTATCAGCACACACCCATACATACACACACAGACACACACAGACAGACAGACAGACAGACAGACAGACAGACAGACACACACACACACACACACACACACACACACACACACACACACACACACACATATATATATATATATATATATATACATACACACACACACATACACATATGTACACACATGCACACACACGCATGCACTCACACACTTCACAAAACAAATGAAAACACAATCACTTAGCAATATCAATCCAATGTAAGATAAAAATTGACATAGTATTTTTAACTGGAATTCACAAAGTCTGTCATTAGATGCTTGTGATAGATTTGTTTGAAAGAATTGAGACTAGTGCCAACGTTATCGTTACTTAAGATTGAATTCCAAAGAGCACCACCTGAATACATTAAACTGGTTTTGAATATGTCAAGTTTTGGTAAGGGCAACATTATTTTATGAGTATGGCGTCGATCATTTGTAACAAATTCATCTGACAGTGAAGGTGCACGTCCCGATAGAATTTTAAACATAAAAACAGCCTTGTTGTGTTTTAATTTTAAATGAAATGGTAAAATATCTAATTTTATGTAGTCGGAAATTGTTAGCTTAGATGACTTTAAAAGTACCAATTTTAGAGCTCGTCTATAAAGACTAGACAGGGGTCTTAATATGTTGGCACTAGCCCCATCCCAGATGGTGGAAGCATAGCTTATGTGAGACTCAATGAAAGAATGGAAAAATATTTTACGAGTATGTAAGTCAAGAAAATGTTTGATTTTGGACAACTGGTATACCTTTTTAGATAGGGATTTGCAAATCATTGAAACATGCTCAGACCACGAAAGATTGTTGTCAATTACAACTCCCAGAACTTTGTGGCTATCTACTTGTTCAATGTTATTGCCATTAATTTGAAGAGACTGTAAATTTGAATTGAGGTTTTGACGCTTTTGTCTCGTTGTTATGAGCATAAATTTTGTCTTTTGGGGATGCAAACTCATGTGATTAAATTCAGACCATTTAACAAGTTCATCAGCACTAGTTTGTAAAGTATGCAAAACTTGGTCATAACGAGTGTGACTGGTGTGTAATGTAGTGTCGTCAGCGAATAATGCACTCAGGGAACTCAGGATTAGTGGTAGGTCGTTTATGTATATAGTAAACAGTATGGGTCCCAGAACAGAACCTTGCGGTATGCCATACTTAGTTGGTAGACAGGATGAGACAGATCCGTTCGTATTCACTACCTGTTTTCTATCAACTAAAAATGATGACATTAGTTTTATTGTATCATTAGATAGACCATACATTTTAAGTTTTCTGAGAAGGAGTGAGTGATCTATTAGATCGAAAGCCTTGGCAAAATCTACAATAAGGACGCCGGTCAATTCGTTGTTGTTTATATTTGAGAGCCATTTGTCAACGAGAGAAGTGAGAGCTGTATGGCATGAGTGTTTAGGTCTAAAACCAGACTGGCATGGGTGAAATAGTTTAAATCGATCAAAGTGGCCAAGAATGTGTTTTTTTATATGATTTTCTAAAGGCTTGCATAATATAGACACAATTGAAATTGGTCTGTAGTTGGATGGATCAGAACGATCCCCTGATTTAAATATAGGAGTCACTTTAGCAACTTTAAATGCCTTAGGAAATTGACTTTTTGATATACATAAATTATAAACATAAGTTAACGTTTCCGAAATGACAGGGGATGCAAGTTTTAAGATTTTACCGTCAATGCCATCAAGTCCAGTGGTACTGGTTTGCTTCAGTTGCTTAAGTGATGTATAAACCTCATAAGTGGTTAACAGGGGTATGTCTAACTTAGCTGAAATTTCTTTGTTTAAACAATATTCCTCTAAACACTTGAGGTCATTTTCTGCAGATTTGTCAGAATTGATAATGGAACTAGCTATATTGGAAAAATGAGTATTTAGAGTGTCAGGAGATAAATCTTTTATAACAACATTATTTGCATTTCCATTTCTATTCGTTAGTTGGTTTATAGCTGACCAGATGGATTTACTATCAGCTTTGGAGGAAAGAGAGAGAGAGAGAGAGAGAGAGAGAGAGAGAGAGAGAGAGAGAGAGAGAGAGAGAGAGAGAGAGAGAGAGAGAGAGAGAGAGAGCGAAGAGAGAGAGAGAGAGAGAGAGAGAGAGAGAGAGAGAGAGAGAGAGCGAGAGAGAGAGCGAGAGAGAGAGAGAGAGCGACGAGAGAGAGAGAGAGAGAGAGAGAGAGAGAGAGAGAGAGAGAGAGAGAGAGAGAGAGAGAGAGAGAGAGAGAGAGAGAGAGAGAGAGCAAGAGAGAGAGAGAGAGAGAGAGAGAGAGAGAGAGAGAGAGAGAGAGAGAGAGAGAGAGAGAGAGAGAGCGAACGAGAGAGAGAGAGAGAGAGAGAGAGAGAGAGAGAGAGAGAGAGAGAGAGAGAGAGAGAGAGAGAGAGAGAGAGAGAGAGAGAGAGAGAGAGAGAGAGAGAGAGAGAGAGAGAGAGAGAGAGAGAGAGAGAGAGAGAGAGAGAGAGAGAGAGAGAGAGAGAGAGAGAGAGTGTGTGTGTGTGTGTACGCACGGGCACACAAACGTAGCGAGTAGCATTGCTAGTTGATATTAGTCTGTCTGTCTGTCTCTCTCGTGCCATTCCACACTTAAGAAGAACATTTTTGTTCATAATCGCAACGGCAGAGCACTAAAACAAAGCTGTTCAAAATTTCGTCACAAATGCATGTTGTTTTTTTCTATTAAAGGACCTTCGCCCTTCCCGACAGACTGATGTGTTGTTCCTGCATTCAGGTTACTATAAGTCTTTAAAAAATACACAACTGTATTGTTAAACAAATCAGGACTTTCCTGGTGTTGCACTGCCTCAGGGCATTGCCTCCAGGATCGTTCCCACCATCTTTATATGTACTAATGTCCCATATGTGTCTGTTCCAGACAGGAGGACAGGCAGTAATCATGTAGGCTAAGTCTCAAAAAGCTGTGACGAACTAGAGAACAAGCTTTGGTTTTTAATTTCCTTGTTGCATAATTATTCAACTTGAGTCATCTGACACTTTACATAATATGTGTCTCCTCCAAAATCGGAATGTGTCAGCTGAATGCATGCAGCGGGGAGACCAGTGAAAACCGATAACCGGACACATGTAATTCACCCATTATGCCTCAAGGTCTGCGATCGCAGAAGAAGAAGTGTATTGCGTCTACAGATTTGACAACAATAACATCAACAACTTAAAAATATGTGTACAGCACAGATACCCACCTTGAACTTCTTCCTGAGCAGAAACAGCGAAGACAGACAGTGATCGGAGGCGTGCATCACCACCTGCAGGCCAGCCGAGTCGAACAGCTGACGCCACGAAGACTCGGACCTGTAGCGGAAACAATCAAATAGGTCCCCGTCCTCTGAACGTTCCTCTGCCTTGCTGTCCCCCCCGTTCCGTTGAGCCGCCGGTTCCTGCGGCCTCGTTGTGCTGTCGTTTCCGGGACCATCCTGAGCGGATGGACTTTTCCCTTCCCGATGTGCTACGGGGATGGAAGTCCGCTTCCGCAGCCACTCCACTGTCCGGTAGACATTGAAATTGAGAGTGACCTCCTTGACCAGCAGGAAGCCACCTGGAGCGGTCAGCTGCCCGGCTTTGCTCAGGGCCTGGACAACGTTCCTTTGCTGGTGGAGGATGTTGTCCAGAACGACCAGATCGAAGTGGCCCAGTTCTCCGGCGCTGTTTTGGCTGAAATCCCACTGCTTGAAAGCGACGACGTTCACACAGGCCAGGTCCTCAATCTCCTTCACCATTGGTGCTCTCGTTGACGAGGACGAGGTGAAGGCAGAGGATGATGATGATGATGATGATGTAGCAGTGATGCTGAGCACCACTTTAGGCTGGTCGTTCAACTGCCTGGCGACGTGACCCAGCATTGGATGACGGTGGGTGACCCCGACTTCGCAGACGCCGAGGTGGGAGGCCTGCACATTCTCCAGCACCACGCCCAGAAAGGGGCGGAGGGACGGGGCGTCCAGCAGGGAGGTGAGGAGAACGTCGGTGCTCAGGTCAGGGAGCAGAGAGGCAGCTGAAGGTGCGTCCGGTTTCCCAGGAGAGAGGTCCGGTTTCCCAGGAGAGTGGTCCGGTTTCGAGGAGGTCAGCGTGTCGCCAATGACCTGCGGAACGGGTGAATAGATGTTAAACATATGGCGCGCCAAAGATACAAAACTCTATCTAGCTGTTCGATAGAGTTTCGAAACTGTATCTATCAGTTCGATAGAGTTTGAAAACCCTATTTATATATGGGTTTCCACAAAATAACCCTATCGAGATATAGTTTTTCTATCGTGATTTCTGATTGGTACATGGCTTCAGCGACAAGTTTGTGGCCTTGGCAGGGCAGTGACCCGTGAATTTGAATAAGACGATAGGCCTAGGCCCCTACATGTAGTCAAACAAACATGGCAGCTGAACGATTTCAACGAGCGAATCTTCCCGGCGTTTCATCTGTAATTGAAGCCGCTAAACGAGTTCGTAGAATGCCACCTATTAGGCTAGGTGTAGGTCACAGTCAAAGATACTAGTCCTATCTACCAATGAAATGCTTCGTTTAAAACAAGTATCAAAATGGCGCGTTCGATAGAGTTTTACGACGAGAAACTCTATCTAGCTGCTCGACAGAGTTTTGAAACTATCTAACTGCTAGCTATAGTTTAGAAACTGTATCTAACAGTTCAATACGGTTTTTAAACTCTGTCGAACTGCTAGATAGAGTTTTGGTCATTCGGCGCGCCATATAAACAGTTTATTGGTAAGCGGAAGGTTTACTACAGCGTTTGGGTGCTATATCACCAGCCCTGTGGCACATTTTCTGCTCTCATGACCTTAACCGTTAATCAATGATCTTCATTTTCGAACTTGGCCTAGATACTACTACTACTACTACTAAAAACATTTATAGAGCGCACATTCTAGACGGACTACTCATGGCGCTTAACAAAACTAAAATATCTTAGATATCCTAAGTATCTACGCGAGTAGACAAATTATTATTATTATTATTATTATTATTATTATTATTATTATGAGCATTTATACGCTTAATGAAATGAATGCCCTAGGCGTTTACAATAAATAAATAATTAAAAAAATAAAATAAATAACAACAATAAAAATAAACAAACAAGCCTACATGAGCACACAATGCACGCCCCCCCCCCCCTTCCAGACACATGCGCGCGCTCGCTCGCATGCATCCACACAAGCCAGGTCATGATGGAAGAGATCAGATGCTACTATGGAAAGACATGAGTTTTCAGATGGTGTTTGAATGTGGTCAGAGAAGGCGAGTGTCTGAGAGAGTGGGGCAATTGATTCCAAGTGGCAGGAGCTTGATAGGCGAAAGAGCGTTGGCCAAAGGTTTTAGTGCAGACAGTAGGGATACGATAGAGGCGGGTGTCAGATGAGGAGCGCAGAGATCGACACGGCGCATAGAGGTGTAGCAGATCAGTGAGATATTCAGGACAGGAGGACTCGATAGATTTGAAACAAATGCCAGAGTCTCCATGCTACAAGGAAACGAGACCCCCTGATCCAGGATTACCATCTCCACGGTCAAAAGCTGAAGCAAGTCCAAGTAACTAAGTACTTGGGCGTCACCATCTCTCAAGATCTCAGGTGGGACACCCATATGTCAAATGGTACCAGCAAAGCCAGTAAGACCTTAGGCTTTCTTCGGAGAAACTTGAAACTTGGATGCGTCAACATCAAAGAGACAGGGTACAAATCCTTCGTAAGACCTGTTCTGGAGTATGCCTCCCCAGTGTGGGATCCCTACACTGCAAAGGACGTCGGCAGGGTGGAGAAAATTCAGCGGCGAGCCGCCCGCTGGCTGGTTAACAGGCATCGCCAGACACCCAGCTTGGAAGGAATGTACAAGCAGATGCACGGAACACCACTCGCCGACAGGAGACGTACGGCAAAGCTGACAACTTTTCATAAGTACCACCATTGCCAAGTCTCCATCAACACGCCGTACTCTCCGTCTCTGAATCCACACACGAGGAGGACAAGGCAATCCCACCAGTCCACTTACCTCCTCCCGTCCTGCAAAACCAGCTACAGCAAGGCTCACAACTTGTTATAAGTACCACCATGGCCAAGTCTCCATCAACACGCCGTACTCTCCGTCTCTGAATCCACCCACGAGGAGGACAAGGCAATCCCACCAGTCCACTTACCTCCTCCCGTCCTGCAAAACCAGCTACAGCAAGGCTCACAACTTTTCATAAGTACCACCATGGCCAAGTCTCCATCAACACGCCGTACTCTCCGTCTCTGAATCCACCCACGAGGAGGACAAGGCAATCCCACCAGTCCACTTACCTCCTCCCTTCCTGCAAAACCAGCTACAGGAAGTACTCCTTTTTCGCACGGACGATCAGCGAGTGGAACGCCCTTCCATCTGAGGTCGTATCATCGCCCTCAGTGGAAGGATTCTTCTTCTTCTTTTTCTTTTTCTTCTTCTTCGATCGCTCAGACAGTTTCCTATCAAATTTGAGCGCAGATGCGTCATGCTGCCGTTATGCGCCTAACTAAAACATTCTTAGGCCCAGCAAGTTCGACTTCGGCTGGAGGAAATCTTCTTGAAAGTGTTTCTTGACAAAAGGTAGGGTACTGGACTGGTAAGGCAGAAAGACAGTAGATGACAGTAGGCAAAGGGAAAAGACAGAGTCAAAGAGAGTGACAGATTAGAGTAAGTTACAAGCACAGAACTTCCAGAAGGTGGGGGGACTATTTATACAAAAGATCCCCGGTATCCCAACGGGGGGGATTCAAATCCCGACTATAGAACCCCCTCCCACATCCAGGTTTCCCCCAATTCCCCATGATCAAGCCCAGAACCCCCCCCCCCCCCCCCAACCCCCACCCACCCCCCTGGCCCTTCAAGACACTCCTCCCCAAGCTGTGAGTAAGCTGCCAGACTGGAAAATCCCCCAGTTTTATACACATCAGAATCTTCAGTATGCTGAAGGAGGGTTTTTTTTAAAGACAGAAGAAGAAGAGTGCGAAATTTCAGCCTTCTATGTCTCTCCATTCAAACGTAATCATGTATGTTCAATAGCACAAGAAGCAATTGGCTGGTACTGAGGTTAGTGCAATTACGATTCCAATGTTTTATTAGAAAAGCCTCGATATTTCACAAAAGCGAATTGCAAAAGAAGAAAAAACTAAACTGAAATGTTATCATACACACACACACACACACACTGGAAAACTTTATAATAATAATAATAATAATAATGGTAATTTATATAGCGCTATTTCTCACATGAGCTCAGTGCGCTTTACATTGATAACAAAAACAAATAATGAATCATTAGAAAGCAAAATAAACACGATGATTGCACGCAACGTTCTCTTTCTCTCTCTCTCTCACTCTCTCTCTCTCTCTCTCTCTCTCTCTCTCTCTCTCTCTCTCTCTCTCTCTCTCTCTCTCTCTCTCTCTCTCTCTCTCTCTCACACACACACACACATACATACACACACAACCATACCAACACACGCTTATCGAACTAATTATTCTTAACCCATTCATCGCCACTGTCGCCTCTTGGCACCACAATGATATAACACCCATGTGACTGAAAGGCATTAAATGAGGGTCTGGTATCCAGTGACCTTATGTTCTTAATTTTGGGAGGTAAGAACAGGCCCTAATTTATGCATGTTACAGAGAAATCCCGATATTGCAGACATAAACTTTTCTCTACCCAGCTAAGTTTAATGGAAAGCTTTAGCTAAAAAATGGCTGGCGTTGAAAGGGTTAAAGACGCACCAGATCACGCGTCAAAATCACGGATTTCACGTGTTTTCCCTCTTATAGCTGGTAAGAAATCTTGTTTTGACCAGGTTGGACTCCCATACAAATGCCCCCAAATTGAAAACGAAACATCATTTGAAAGAGCAGCCTCAATTTCAAGTTGGGGGCTTTTGTATATAAGGTCACAGCTACCCAGAAAACAACAAGGGACTTAACCCCTTGACTGCCATATAACGTGTCACATATTGCCTTGATGACATCACTGATGACATCATCAGATGAAGAGGAATAACTCTGATATGCTGGCTTTTTCTCTAACACAAGAGAGTTATATCCCCAGACCATTTTGCCAGATTGGCCTCTATCAGTTGTCTTTTCCGTGGCATGATTTGTACAATGATTTTTCTTTCATTTTCTCTGGCAGTCAAGGGATTAACATTAATCGTGGCGGGTTAGTGTATCTTACAAACTAACCTTGATCAAGGCAAACTTCTCAGGTTCTCCACTGTACATCTCCAATCTTTTGGGACAGATCCCCCTCTTTTCTCCCATATTGTCAACCAACGAGGTCAGCGTGTCAATCTTATCCTTTTTGGCCCTGCCCCTGAGGAAATACTCGTAAGCCCCGGTCACGTCTTTCGCATACTGTAGCAGAGTTGTTGAGGCAGGAGCATTTCGCTCGTAAGGGATGAATTTGAATAGTTCCAGGACAGGCGGGGGGGACTGCTGAAGGGCGTCGCGCCTTTCTTCCGATGTTGCCGGAGGAGGAGGAGGAGTCGTCTCTAGACCTTGCAGAGTCACCACACCCCCTGCGCTGACCGTGTTCTGCCATTTGTCCACATTCGCCTGGATAGCTGTTGATATATATAAAACAAACAAACACGAACACAGACAAAAATAAACACGCACGCACGCGCACGCACGCACGCACACACACACACACACACACACACACACACACACACACACACGTTATAATGCATGTGTTAGAATGAAGCAAAACGACATTTTATTATTTTCCCCCAGGGCAACGAGATACATGGTGGGTTTTTTCTCCACCCAGTTGTACAAAAAAAGCACGAGTTGTTCTCTTTCTCACTCACTCACTCATGCATGCACATACGTGCACACAGACGCGCGCGCGCACACACACACACATAGACGCGCGTGCGCACACACAAACACAACAAAAACAACACACAGAGAGAGAAACAGTCACACACAGATACAAACTTTTGAGGACACGCGAACGTAAATGACATACATATATTTTACTTCAAACTATGGTATAATATGCACTTAATTATCTTCAACTTAAATAATCTTCTTTATCAGAAATCCAGATCTCACCTCGCTTATCCCCCAAGTTGTGAAGAAAGGGTTGACATACCACTAAGGAGGTTAATATTCACAGATTATCTGTAACCCTTTCGCTGCCAGACAGTTTTTCAGCCAAACATTTGTCAAACTTGCCCGGGTAAAGAAAAGTTGGCGTCTGCAATACTGTCAATCCCCCTTTCACACGCATGTATCAAGTAGGGTTTATCCTTATCCCTTATCCTTGGGTTGGGGGGGGGGTTAATGTCCCAATAATTGATTACCTTTAAAGGGGCACCCTGATGGATGAGTTTTTGTAAGAAACACGTCGAGATCACTAGGGAAACACCCTTTACAGAGTTTGCAAGACTCACTTTGCTCTGGTTTCCTAGAAATCAAACCGTCAAATTGGCGATTCCTCCTTGGCGGAGGTGCTGGAAGTCAAATTATTTCACCCAAAGAGAAGGCGTTGGCCGTCTCTTTTCTAATGGCGGCCAAATCGTTTGCACGAAATTTTCGCAATACAAGCCTTTTTATTTCAATTTTAATTTTTTTTATACAGTTTATCTAAAGGAGTTTTGCTCACAGTTTTTCTTATAAACGATGTTCGGATATAGTAAAGTTTTGATGGTATTTGTTATCTTATCCGATG
>CM065682.1:78190264-78197764 GCA_017654935.2 Phymorhynchus buccinoides
TAAGGTTAAACACGCACCCCCTACCGCCACCAACACACACACACACACGTTCACACTCACATACGCACACAGACACACGCGCGCGCGCACACAGTCAGACAGTCAGACAGACAGACAGACACCTACACACACACACATAGATATAATTACTTGCACGCTCACCTGTCTGTGGCATGACGGTGGCTTTGTGAAAGGTGACATTGTCCAAGACAACCGGCATCTGGTCATAGACAGTACGTTTCAGCTGGGCCAGTGTCTTCCAGGCCAGAACCAGATAGCCCGCTGCAGGGAACTGCCTTTGGCCGTCGATCTGATAATCTGTCAACAGATTATCTTCTTCTAAAAGATCGTGTGCATGCTATATAATATTATTACACTGTTGGGGCACGTACTTGTGCTGGGGTTCAGCTTCTTTTTTATTGACGTTTTGTAAATTTTGACACCCCCCCCCCCCCCCCTTTTTTATCGTGCGTTTTAGTCAGAATCCGTTTCTATGTGCGATTCAGTCTTGTTTTAATCACTTGCCATTTTACCACTGACGAAGACGAATAAACGTCGGAATATTTGGGTATTTTATATCTTGTTTGTTGGCGTTTTTAATAAATCTTTTTAAAGTTTGTAATATAATAGAGTGTAGAGATCTGAATGGCACAGTGATAGCGCGTTCGCCTCGTGTCAAGTAAACCCGAGTTCGAACCTGGGTACAGGGGATTTTTCCTCTCACTTTGCACTAGGCCTTACGGTCTGAACGTGGAGTCTTTCGGATGAGACGATAAACCGAGGTCCCGTGTGCCCATGCACTTAGTGTACGCTAAACCCAGTGGCAACGAAAAAGTTGTCATTTGGTCAAAATTTACACACACACACCCTTTCCTTCCTCATCAGTCACACAAAAACTGCATGCAAAAAAACCCCAAATTGTGTGGCGCGCCTCTGGCTGCGACGCGCTCTCCAGGTGGGAGCAACCCGAATTTCACAGAGACACCTCCGTGACTATATAGTACCTAATACCTAATATATAGCCCATACCTTGAATGTAGCTGTGCTCCGAGTCCTTGTCAACGCTGACGTCAAACTTGGCGTTGTTCCTGCAGGATGATGATGCTGACCCCCCGGCAGTGAAGAGGTCAGCTTGGGGCACTGCCCAGCTCTGGCTGTGCTCCCAGGACAGCAAAGGGGAGACCATGGGCGTGCCCCGGGGCACGGGGAAACTGACCGGGGACATCAGCTTCATGGGGTCCACTGACATCCCCTTCAGGTGGCATCTGGAGAACACGGGAGAGAGATAAGAGAGAGAGAGAGAGAGAGGAGGGGGAGGAGAGAGAGGGGGGGGGGGGGACCGGGGACATCAGCTTCATGGGGTCCACTGACATCCCCTTCAGGTGACATCTGGAGAACACGGGAGAGAGAAGATGAGAGAGAGAGAGAGGGAGGGAGAAAGAGAGAGAGGGGGGGGTCACCGGGGACATCAGCTTCATGGGGTCCACTGACATCCCCTTCAGGTGGCATCTGGAGAACACGGGAGACAGACACGAGAGAGATAATGATAATGATAATGGTAATGAACCTTTATTTGGTGACATCTGGAGAACACGGGAGACAGACACGAGAGAGATAATGATAATGGTAATGAACCTTTATTTTACAACGGTAAAAACATTGGCATAGAGTAGTCATTTTTCATACTTGCCGTTAGCACCAACAAACAAATAGATCATACAAAATTAAAGCGAACTAAAACTAATAAGAGAGAGAGAGAGAGAGAGAGAGAGAGAGAGAGAGAGAGAGAGAGAGAGAGAGAGAGAGAGAGAGACAGAGAGAGAGAGAGGGGGGGGGGGGGGTCAGATCTTCATGGAGAGAGAGAGACTGGAGAAGAGAGAGAGAGAGAGAGAGAGAGAGAGAGAGAGAGAGAGAGAGAGAGAGAGAGAGAGAGAGAGAGAGAGAGATAGAAAGAGAGAGAGTGAGAGAGAGGGAAAGAATGATAGTAGTTTTTTTAAATTATAAACGTAAAGAATGATAGTAGTTACTCAATCCCTATAAACTCTGGATAATACTGTATGCACACAGTCGGAGCGTAAAGCATGATAGTACTCAATCCCTATATCACCAACAATACTACGTGAAATGATAACCACGCGCACAGCCGAGATGCTTTCGTCTGTTCAAATCGTTAATTGTCCCCCCAAAATGCGAACTCTACTTAGATATTTTCGCACGCATCAAAATAATTTCTTAGCCTTTGTTCAGAAATCAGAAAAATAAATCCATAACACATTTGAAGCTAAAAGAAAACATTTCCCCGAAGTCGGAGTGTGGCTGCCCACGTGGCGGGGTAATACAAAAAAGGTCACACACGTAATGTTCTCACCCCTAGCTGATGCATGTGTACCGTAGTGTTCAAGTGCTTTGGCTGTTGGGGTGATCCCTGGAGTCTTTTAGCCAGGGTACGTCAACAACAACAACAACAAACACATGGGTGCTACTCACCAAAATGAAAAAAACCCTGAAAGGCAGGGGTCCAGGGACCCATGGCCCCGCCAGCCCTGATTCAGGGGACAACTTAAGAGATATATATAACGAGACAGACAGACAGTTAAAATGAGAGACAGAGACAGTTTGAGTCGGATAAGCCTAGTAAAATTAGGCAGCGATTTAATGCTCCAAAAATAGAATTTTGAAAAAAAAAACCTGAAAGGCAAAAGAAAAGACCATCCCCTAACCCTATCCCCCTAACCACGGAAAGAACCAAGAAATAGAGCAGGAGGGTGACAATCTACATATTTGCCGAGAAAGATGTATAAGCCATGCACTTATACTTTTTTTTTTGCTGGAGACCATTCCTTTTTTTGGTTGATAAATTTTAAGTCGTAAAATTATGACATTGCCTTTGTAAACTTCCAGGATAGAACAACTAGACTAAGTTCAAAACGCCCCAAATCGCTTGTGGTCAAAATTGAATTACAAAAAATTGTTCAGTTTTGTAAAAAACTGAAATCCAAAGAAAGAGTAGCACCCATGCAAACTAAGCCAGGCTAGAGTTCAAAACGTCTGGAAGCAGGCATAGGAACAAATAAAAAACAACTGAAAACCGTGTGTGTTGGGATACAGCCCCCAGAAAATGAAGCTTCTTTGTTATCTAAGCCTTAAAAACAGTATTGAGTGACTGATATATTTAGAATTTTGCAATCAAAAACCAATAACTTTTGAAGTACTCATTGGGTTTTATATCATAAATGTCCTCTTGGACCATCAAAAAAGCTGAAACTTCAGTGAACAACCATGAAAGAGTAACACCCATGCAAAACCCATAAGCTTCTCACCTTCCCAGGCTGTTGAGCAAGAAGTGTCCGTTGTCGGTGTGTTTCTTCATCAGCCCCAGGCAGGTGGCCTGAGGACGACTCCTCCTGAGCACGGCCTGCAGCAGACAGTGGGGGGCGATCTCCAGGAGCACGGCATTGGGAGGCACCTGACTGACGGCTTCCTGCAACAGAACAATGAGTAGTAGTACAGTGGAACCTCCCTTATAAGACCTCCCATTATAAGACTCCCTCCCATATAAGACCTACTTCTCTGAGACATTGCCCTTCTTTGAAAGTATTAAAATTACCTCCCTTATAAGACCCCTCCCTTATAAGACCTCATTCTGGATGATTTTTGAAGGTCTTATAAGGGAGGTTCCACTGTAGTAGTAGTCGTGTAATAGGGCTAGAAGTAGGCCTCTCGGAACTTTTACGCCCTTTCATGATCGTTTAATTTGATTAAGTTTCACAATGATTGCGCAAACCTAAGCTAAACTAGTCTCAATTAAAAAAAAAATTGTGAATGGACTTTCATTTTTAATCATCAAAAAAATTAAAAGCTCTTATCATATTAGGATCTTGGTCCAGAAGATTTTTAAAACACTTGTTGTTGTCGTACCCTGGCTAAAAGACTCCAGGGATCATCCCAACATCCCAAGCACTTGAACACTGTGGTACAAACGCATCAGCTAGGGATGAGAACATTACGTGTGTGACCGTCTTTGATTGCCCCGCCCGCCACGTGGGCAGCCACACTCCGACCTCCTCCTTGGAGGATTTTTGAGACTGATCATGTTATGCTAGGAGCTTGTCAGGGCTGAAGACAACCCCCGCCATTTCACACACACACTCCAGCCCACTTCTCCAGAATAGCCAGAATAACAGTCAAAATGTGCTTCACTACCGTTTGGAGGCTATGCTGATCAAGAATATATATAGGTTTGGGGGGCTCTACGACCAACAGTTTTTGCACAATCCACAGACAGACAAAAAATTGCCTACTGCCTTAGAGGATATGTTAGCTCTATTTTCAGAAAGAACGTATCAACAGGGCGTTTGCCACGAGTGTTCCTTCTCTATACTAGACTACTAATTTGCCCGCACTCGTTCTGCCCGAGTTACGCTGACCTTTCTAATTCAACTCTCTAAATTCAACTCAATGAAATTCAAGGTCGCCCTCACGTGGCAAATGCCCTATTTAAGCAACACCTCCATTATGTGTAGTTTTATCGTGAACTTTCTTCTGGGTTCCCAGGCCATATGGCCATAATGGATAAGGTACACATACGTGTCCGGTTTTCAGTTTTCACTGGTCTCCCCGCTGCGTACAGCCGACACATTCCGATTTCGGAGGAGCTCAAAGGAGAAAATTATTTTGAAGACTTTTTGTTGAAAAAAAGGCAGGAGAATGGGCCAATAAGTCAGAAAGATAGTAGATGATAGAAAGCAAAGGGGAAAGGCAGAGGCAGAGAGAGTGGCAGATTAGAGAAAGCTACAAGCACAGAACTTCCTTTTCTTTTGCTCAATTATCATGTATACATGATGTATTTTTGTACTTACACAGTCTGTCATTCACCAAATATTTTTCATGAAATATTTCAGGAGCACGCTATAAGCGCTAGCTTGTTGATGCTCTCTTTTGCTTTCTGTTATATGTGTTGTTTGGAAATATGAAAGATTTGTTTCAGCCAACTTCCAGAAGGTGGGGGAACTATTTTTACAAAACACCCCCCCCCGGTATTCCCACGGGGAGATATCGAACCATTTCAACAGCCGCAACTGATGACTACGACGGGCACAATCGAACATAGGGGTAATAATTAGAACAGGCGCACTTGATTGAGATGTACCGGTACCAGGGAAGCCGAAATGCAAGCAGGGGACGTTTCACAAAGGCTAACGTTATGTTGCGCTCGCTTAAATCGGCAAAAACGGTCTAAGAAACACCCTTCGTTTGTCGATAGTTCGCGTGGCGTCTTGTTCTTGCCAAACACCGAGCAAGCGGCCAACTATCCGGAACTAGTAGGGGGTGAATACGTTTCTTGTTGTTGATTGGTCCATTAAAGTTTGTTTAAAAAAATAAAATAAAATTACGAATCAGACAAGAGCTTGTAATATTCTTCCGCAAACGTTTTCTAAAGTGTTTCTTAGGCCCCGTTTGGCGTAAGCGTTATTCGCGCGACGACCGTTATCTAGAGAAACTAATCCCAGGTTTGCATACCCATCCACGCCCCCTCCCCCACCCCACCCCACCCTTTCCCTTGTCCGTCAAACGCACCTGGAAGAGCACAGGCGACACCATGTTGGTCACGTGGTACTCAGGGCCCGCCACTCTGCAGGCTTCGCTGTCGCACCGGCTTTGCGGGAAACAGCTGCTGATCCATCGAGAGGAACGAGGACGGGGTGAGGAGAGGATCTGAAAAAAATAAATAACGTAGGAATTATATAATGCTGCTTTGAGTGGAGTGATTTTGTTTGTTTGCCGAAGCACTTGAACACCATGGTACAAAAGTAATGCACCAGCTAGGGATGAGAACATTATACGTGTGCGACCGTTTTTGATTACCCCGCCACGTGGGCAGCCACACTCCGACTTCTGGGAGGATTTCAGACTGATGATGTTATGCTAGGAGGTTGTCGTGGCTTAAGACAACCCCCACACAGCCATGCAGAACATAACAGCATTTTGATGTAGCCTTGGTGTTCTAGCTTTATGTCAACTGGTCTGACACAGCCTCATGCCAAGGCGTTGAGTGGAGTGATGATCCTGAATATTAACGTCTATTTTGATGATTTCATTTGGATATATTTGTGGTGTTGGTCAATGAATATTATTTAAACCAATATTAACGTCAGAGCTGGAATTGTTCTTGCCTTGATGACAATGTGTAAAGAAACTCACGGGACATCAGATGATCTTTCTCTTCTTCGATCGCTCCAACAGTTTCCTGTTATTATCAGCACAGACCCGCCATGCTGCCGTTATGCTCCTAAGAAATAGTTACGCACATGCCCGTCTTCGGCTGCAGAAAATCTTTGTAAGAATTTCTAGAAAAAAAAGGTAGGAGGGTGGACCAGTAAGGCAGAAAGGCAGTAGATGACAGTAAAGGAAAAGGCAGAGTCAAAGAAAGTGATGGATTAGAGGAAGCTACAAGCACATAACTTCCAGAAGGTGGGGGAACTATTTGTACAAAAGACCCCCGGTATCCCCAAGGGGGATTTAAACTTTATACATCTGTATAATTAAAAATTCGGCACTTTCCTGGAGTTGCACTGCCTCCGGGCATTGCCTCCAGGATCGTTCCCACCATCTTTATATCTACTAATGTCCCATATGTGTCTGTTTCAGACCGGAGGACGTTAAACGGATTTTCACACCACGGGGGTAGAGGGTATTCAAAGACACCCCCCCGCTTTTAATGAAGTATTTTAGCCCTGATCCTTGACTTATGATGCTATTCTGCTGTCACCACCATTTTGTTTTAAATATTCGAATGTTATTCTCCATCTGTCTATCTATTTTTCATTCTCGCGCTAACTTCCCAAATAATTGTCACAGACGAGTTTTCCTGATGCTAACGCTTTTCATAGTTTGAATCGATAGTTTGATTAGATGCTTCATTCAAGACATAACGGCGAACTTGAGATTCATTGGGTTGTTATATTAAAACAACATTCTTTAAAGACGTCACGTGTCACATTCCCTCTTATGTTTGAAAGATTTCTTAAGATTTCTTACCAGCTATAAGAGGGAAAGCACGTGAAAACTGTGGTTTTGACACGTGACGTGGTGGGTCTTTAAGACTTCTTACCAGCTATGAGGAAAAACACGTGAAAACCGTGATTTTGACACGTGACGTGGTGGGTCTTTAATATGATAGCTTCAAGGAATTTGAGATTACAAATAACTTCGCACAAAATCTTCCTCGTTCCACCCCCCCCCCCTTCCTCATCTGCTAATATCACTACACCCTTCCTTCCCCCTTTCCCGCTCAATGTACTCCACACACCCGCCCCTCTTTTGAGCCATTTTGAGGCAGCGTGAACAGACAGACACGCATATTAGGTATTTGGTACTTTATAGTCACAGAGGCGTCTCTGTGAAATTCGGGTTGCTCCCACATGGAGAGCGCGTCGCAGCCAGAGGCGCGCCACCCACTTTATTAAAAAAAAAATTGCATGCGATTTTTGGTGACTGATG
>CM065682.1:78205264-78212764 GCA_017654935.2 Phymorhynchus buccinoides
ACACACACACACACACACACACACACACCAAACAGCTTTTAAACTCCTTTTTGACTCACCTTGCACTACTTGATAAATGACTGCATGGATGGATAGACAGAGGATGGATAGACAGAGGATGGATAGACAGAGGATGGATAGACAGAGGATGGATAGACAGAGGATGGATAGACAGAGGATGGATAGACAGAGGATGGATAGACAGAGGATGGATAGATAGAGGATGGATAGACAGAGGATGGATAGACAGAGGATGGATAGACGGATGAATAGTGTGGATAGGGTGGATCGAGGGATTTCTGTGCATAGGTGTGCCTCTGTGTGTCAGCACGTGTCTACGCCAATTAAATCAACAGATTTAGAAACTAAAGTCCCCCGGTGGGAATACCGGGGGGTTCTTTTGTATAAATAATCCCCCCACCTTCTGGAAGTTCTGTGCTTGTAACTTCCTCTAATCTGTGCCTCTCTTTGACTCTGCCTTTTCCCTTTGCTCTCTGTCATCCACTATCTTTCTGCCTTGTTGGGCCATTCAATCAATCAATCAATCAATCTATCTTTTAATGGCTTCAACAAGAAGAATTTAGCTTGTCATTCTCCTGCTCCCCCCCCCCAAAAAAAAAAAATCTTCTCCCTTGAGCTCCTCCGAAATCGGAATTTGTGGGCTGAATGATGTAGCTGTGAGACCAATGGAAACTGAAAACCGGACACATAGGTGCCTTATCCCTTATGCTCATATGGCCTGGGAACGCAGAAGAAGAAGAAGAAGAAGAAAAAAATAGAAGAAGAAGAAGAAGAAGAAGAAGAAGAAGAAGAAGAAGAAGAAGAAGAAGAGGAGGAAGAAGAAGAAGAAAGAAGAAGAAGAAGAAAAAAGAAGAAGTTAGAAGAAGAAGAAGTTAGAAAAGAAGAAAACCCAAAAGAAGAAGAAGAAGAAGAAGAAGAAGAAGAAGAAGAAGAAGAAGAAGAAGAAGAATAGAAGAAGAGAAGAAGAGAAGAAGAAGAAGAAGAAGAGGAAGAAGAAGAAGAAGAAGAAGAAGAAGAAGAAGAAGAAGAAGAAGAAGAAGAAGAAGAAGAAGAAGAAGAAGAAGAAGAAGAAGAAGAAGAAGAAGAAGAAGAAGAAGAAGAAGAAGAGGAGGAAGAAGAAGAAGAAAAAGAGAAGAAGAAGAAAAAGAAGAAGAAGAAGAAGAAGAAGTTAGAAAAGAAGAAGAAGAAAAAGAAGAAGATAGAAGAAGAAAAAGAAGAAGAAAAAGAAGAAGAAGAAGAAGAAGAAGAAGAAAGAAGAAGAAGAAGATAGAAGAAGAAAAAGAAGAAGAAGAAGAAGAAGAAGAAGAAGAAGAAGAAGAAGAAGAAGAAGAAGATAGAAGAAGAAAAAGAAGAAGAAGAAGAAGAAGAAGAAGAAGAAGAAAAAGAAGATAGAAGAAGAAAAAGAAGAAGAAGAAGAAGAAGAAGAAGAAGAAGAGGAATAATAATAATCACAAACTGTTGTCTTTCCTCACCTGATGCCGGCTCGGCGTGACCCATGTTGGACTTGACAGAGCCGATCATCAGAGGACCTTGACCTTGGCCTTGGCGGCCCTGGCAGAAGACGTCGACGATGGCGTTGACCTCCACGGGATCACCGACCTTGGTGCCCGTGCCGTGGGCTTCCAGGTAGGTCAGGGAAGACGGGCTGAGGCCAGCCTCCGAGTACACCTGGAGCAGCAGCCGCTTCTGCATCTCCCCTGACGGGAACGTGACACCTGGGGACAACGGCTTTTATCATTGGTTGACATTAATAGCCTGTAGAAGGGGCCAACAGCAACACGAGAGCTGTACACTAAATAGATTTTCTACAGTGATGGAAATTTTTTAATTTCCTTCATGGAAAATCATGGTACAGTTTAGTCTCTTGTTGAAGACTGACTCTCAAACGAGGGGGCCCTTGCACCGGCTCTACTGCTGCAGCCAAAGGGATGGGTTGGCCTTTGGAGACCTTCCCCCAACGCCAGCAGTCCTCAAATCCCTTTGGCCGAGAGAGTGGGGATGTACCATGGACAAGGCATCTCCACTATAAACAAATTCTAGCCCAGCCCGCCGGAACAGCAAATGCCCCATCTGCTATCTGGTACATGAAACACAAGACATTCAGGTAGTATTTTGTCCTTTTATTGAGGCTCAACATACAGACGTTTCGTATGATACAGACGTTATCAATGTAAAATGAAAGACTGACAGACATCAAGCAAATAGTAAGAGTTCAAAACAGAAATAGAAGACTTGAGTTGAAATTAAGATATAAAAGGAAGAGTGAGTAGATATCATTTCTAGGGGGGAAAAAAGTAGGGCAATACCTGAATTATGTATTATCGTCCTTCATAAGATTGCACAGGCTTAGAGTTCGCGCGTTAAGCGAGAAACGCATCATTCTGCATTAAAACTGTCGGCTTGGTTTGGTTGAACTGTCGTCTGCAACTAACATGCTCAGGTGTCGACTTTTTAGTAAAACATATCACAATAACACGTATGCGAGCGTGTAGATTTTCGTTTCAATGTTATTTTGCAAATTAGGCCTACGTTTGTATAAATAATCTTATAGGCCTACTGGAATTAATGTAACACATGTAAACATGATGTAATAAAAATAATATTGTTCGAAATAGGAAGTGGTGGTGAGTTGGATGATGAGTGAGCAAGATAGCGGAGAGCAGATGAATGATATGGGTGTGGTGTGAGAGTTACATATTTGTTTAAATGTACATTTCTGTCTCATGTTTTATGCCTAATTAATATCTTAATTGTGATGTAATTTATAATTTTGATGTATTTACCAACCGTGATCGTAGAGAGCGGATTGGTAATGTTTTCACTCGTGTCTGAGGCGGACTATGTATGTATGTTTGTATGTATCCTCTCTAGCGTTTGAACGGATGGACTTAGGATGCTCAACTTTTGCATGCGGGTAGGTAATGGAGAGATCTAGGCCAAGTTCGATAATGAAGGTCATGGGTCAAAGGTCAAGGTCACTGGAGCCGAAAACGCTGTCGCGCGGTTGGTGATTTAGCGTCTTAACGCTCTAGTTTTATCTTATTTTACACGGTGGTAGACAATTGTCCATGTGCGTTTGTACAATGCTAATGGACAATAAAGAAACTTATGACTTAGGGCCTACGACTTATGAATAACTAATGGCAGCTTCTGAATACATTAACAGGAGAAGCCAATGGGAGGAACGGAATAGTCCTACTTATACATATTATATAACAATGGTATCGTTATATTAGCATTACAATAAAGTATAGCGAGTCAATAGAGAGAGACATAGAGCCTACTATTATCCAAAAGGACGACAAAGTTTAGGCATCTTTTCTTGTCGTAGTCCCAGTTCTTCAAGAACGGGACTACATTACGATGGGGACGAGGGCTGTGCGTTTCTCTGCTGTCTGTCTGTATGTGTGTGTGTGTGTGTGTGTGTGTGTGTGTGTGTGTGTGTGTGTGTGTGTGTGTGTGTGTGCGTGTGTGTGTGTGTGTGTGTGTGTGTGTGTGTGCGTGTGCGTGTGCGTGTGCGTGTGCGCGTGCGCGTGTGTGTGCACGTGCGCGTCTGTGTGTGACCAAATTATGTGCTAGTCCATAGCACCTAAACCACTACATCGATCGTAATAAAACTTGGTACAATGATTCCTTAGGCCATGCAGATGCTGTCCATCATGTCTGATTCAAGTTATTTTTTTGTATTGCGGAAGCTGACAAAAATATTTTTGAGTGCACGTCATACTCCTATTAGCCTACTTCTTAGACTTGGCAAGGATGGTATTTGATGAGAATAATGTGATATGTCTCGTGTGCATTGTGTTGTGTATTGTTTAGCGACTGCAGGCAAAATGTCCTCGTTTAATATACTAACCGGGATAATTAAGATTGATTGATTGATTGATAAAGATTGATTGAGTGGTTGATTGATTGATTGATTGATTGATTGATTGATTCAGAACAGAATTATGCAAACTTTGATACTTATAGATCAATAATTATTAAGAGCTACTGACGAGTAGGGGAGACCGGGGCTGGTCCCCCCCCCCCCCCCTGGGGCAGGTCCGTCATTTCGTTTTTTATTGCTACGTTCTTTGCTCTAGAATCATTTAGAGCACGTGGTAGCCACAGGCTATCCTCCCGCTATGTCCTGTGTACGTTTGGAGGGTGTGCATCAATTTGAGAAAAGTTGAGAGCCAAAAACTTTGATGTTTGCTATTTGTTTTGTAACAACTACTAAATCCATGACTTAATTTCGGTTTTCATGCTTTTACATGAAGATAAAATTTGGGTTTAGGTATTGAAAGGATGCTTAGTAATTGAAGATTCTCTGTCATTTTGGATTTTATTAACGCTTTCACCGCCAATGTCACATTTTAGCACCACAGTGATTTAACACCTATGTCACTAAAAGGCATCAAATTGGGGTCTATTATCCAAAGACCCTGTTGTCTTAGTTTTGGGAAGCAAGGATAGACTTTTTATATCTGTCACAGAAGAATCCCCAATACTGCAGATGGATTTTGTTCTATACCCAGGTAAATTTAATGGAAATGTTTGGCTGAAGTATGGCTGGCGGTGAAAGGGTTAAGCTTTACTAGGCATAAGCATGAGGGGGGCAGCCTTGCCCCAGCCTGTAGGCGGACTTGCCCCGCCTTGGGGCAGGCATACGTAAGGGTGGGTGTACTTCGAGCAGCAAGCAGAAAACATAAAAACCCTTTTGCGCTGATTTGTTTATATTCGTGTATTTTAGAACAGCACAGATCCTACCAGGACTATCCACATTGGAAAGGGTCATCTGTAGGATAAGACGGGGTAAAAAGCCCATGGGCGGGTAATAAGCCCATGCCAACATGCTAAAGGTTATTTTCTAAGCCTAAAGGCTAAATATGATCTGACATGATACAGTTACCTAACTATAAGTCTAAAAATGGAGCTTCTACTTCAGTTAGCTTGCCATTTATAACCAAACAAAAAGCTGAAAAGTAGGCGGACCAGCCCCGTTCTCCCCTACTTCAAGAAACTGTAAGGCCATATGGCCCTACTATGCCAACCTTGGTCTTTGTGGCCGTCTGCGTTGGTTCCGGAATGGACGACAGTGGCGTACACACGTCTGGCATCGGACGACTTCTGGAGGAATAAGGTTCCCACTGTTTCACTGCGGCAGTAACCGTCTCCTGGAAATACAAAAACAAACAACATAAGAAAACAAATGGTAAGCCAATTTATTATGCCATAGGCCCTATGCGTGTTTTTAAAAGCAAATGGTAAGCCAATTTATTATGATAAAAGCCCTACACGTATTTTAAAAACAAATGGCAAGCCAATTTATTATGACAAAAGCCCTACACGTATTTTAAAAACAAATGGCAAGCCAATTTATTATGATAAAAGCCCTACACGTATTTTAAAAACAAATGGTAAGCCAATTTATTATGACATAGGCCCTATGCGTGTTTTTAAAAGCAAATGGTAAGCCAATTTATTATGATAAAAGCCCTACACGTATTTTAAAAACAAATGGCAAGCCAATTTATTATGACAAAAGCCCTACACGTATTTTAAAAACAAATGGTAAGCCAATTTATTATGACATAGGCACTATCCGTATTTTAAGAAACAAATGGCAAGCCAATTTATTATGACAAAGGCCCTACACGTATTTTAAATACGTAGGATAATCATGGGAGTTTCAATGGAAGAAAAGCTGAAACAAACAAAAATCTAAATGTTTATTTTAAATCACATTTAGGATAGGTAGGCCTATTTCTGGTTCTGCTTAGCCTAAATGATTCCAGATATGAGTTTTAGAACAGCACATATCCTACCAGGACTATCCACATTGAAAAGGGTCATCTGTAGGGTAAGACGGGGTAAAACGCCCATGGGCGGGTAAGAAGCCCATGCCAATATCTCATGAAATGAAGCAAATTTCAGTCAAATGTGCCCATGAGACGAATACTAAATATTAACACTCGTCTCATGGGCAAAATGTGACTGAAATTTGCTTTATTTCATGAAATAATTGTCATGGGCTTCTTACTCGCCCATGGGCTTTTTACCCCGTCTTCCCCTATCCTTGCACAATCTTCATAGAAAATAGCTCCACATGGTTTTTTAACACAATCTTGTACTACATAGGGGAATATATAGGCCTACATTCTCTATAAGTAAAGGGCCTGCTACACCACATAGGATTCGCTGTTAATACGATGCGATTGTGACGACGCTAGTCATGATTCACGTGACATTCCTGCATTGGGTCTACTTGAGCATACCGCAGAGCGAGAGTAGTAGACTTACTTTTAGACGGAAGTATTTCACGTGAATCATGACTCGCATCGTCACAATCGCATCGCATTGACAGCGGATCTGAATGCGATGCGATTGTGACGATGTGAGTCATGATTCACGTGAAATTCGTGCATTGGGTTTACTTGAGGATAGTGGGTGAAAATAGCTGAATTATTTTTAGACGGAAGTATTTGACGTGAATAATGACTCACGTGGCCCTGTCGGATCGTATCCCCATACTATTTTACGCGTGTGTGGCGCCGGCTTAAGGGCCTACATCGTAAGCTCAGCGCAACCGGTAGGTCTACCCCAATATCCCTTCAACCACTGCACACCTTTTTTTAAAATTCGGACCTCGCATGAATGTCTTATAATATTATTAGCCTATTTTGTACATCATAGCACATTTTGAAAAAGAATCGTGAAAATCGAATTTCATTAGAAGTGAACAAGCCTTTTTACTTCGTTTATTTTTTTTATCTTCATCTTTTTGTGTTAATGTGTAGCGTTTTGACGTTTTAAAGTTCAATGACGCCAAAGACTGTATAGGGGAAGATAAGCATCCGGTCTCTTTTCCCTATATGAGTAGTGAGGACAGAAACACTGGTTATGTCCCTTTTAAACAGGACACATTTTACACGTCGATAGGCCAGTTGAATTCTCCGTTCAAGTTCCAGTCTGAGTTTTTGGATAGCCTGCACTGTGAATAGTGTACTGTCCCCACTAACGATAACTCTATCAGCCCGGTTCGCCGAGCTCTTAAGTAGTCCATCTTACCCTTTTAGAATATCTTTGATTACGCTAAATAGAATCATATGATAAGAGAAAAGTCTATTACGATGGCTTGGAGTCAAAACGCACTATATTTATAGGTCTATTGATAGTCCATTGATGAATCATTGAACTTATTGTGAAAATTAATAACTTGTATAAAAAAAAAGTCTGCAGAAATATAAAAAGCATGATCCCCATTTTATATTATTTGTAGTCTTTTTTTTATACAAGTTTTTGCAATATCATCAATAATAAGTCAATAGACTATCTAAAGATAGTCCGTTTTGACTCCAATCCATCAACATTTATTTAGGCCTACCAATCAGTTATTTACCTGACGCATCGAAGGTCTTGCATTTTCCATCCGGAGACAGCATGCCCAGCTGCAGGAACTGCCAGGAGAGGGTTGGGTTCAGCACCAGACCACAT
>CM065682.1:78215264-78220264 GCA_017654935.2 Phymorhynchus buccinoides
ACTGCAGTACACCGCGTCATTTGTCACAGTCGTGGTTCATTGCGTTTTTCCGTCTTATAGGGGGGGTAGGGTAGGGGTAGGGTTATTATTGCCCAAAAATATAATTAGCTGAAAAGGTTAATAAAATACAGCTCTATGTTTGGTAAGAAAGGGGAAAATGGAATTAACCGAGAAATGCAGGGGGGTGGCACATCTTTACTGAGAGAGCAGAACAAAAATAGATATCACATTGTGCTCACATTTACAATGATATTTGTATTCTAATGCACTTGTTAAGAATTATTTTGACCCCCCCCCCCCCCCCTTCCTCCATATTTAAAGATTATGCTGCTTTTCAATAGTAAAGCTTCAAGTCCTAACTGTCAACCATGAATCTTTACCAAAGATCTCCCCTGCCCCCCCCCCTCTCTCTCTGCGAGTGTGTGTGTGTGTGTGTGTGTGTGTGTGTGTGTGTGTGTGTGTGTGTGTGTGTGTGTGTGTGTGTGTAAGAGAGAGGGAGGGAGGGAGAGAACACTGAACACGGGAAAAACTTTATTTAACAAGGATGAGAGAGAGAGAGAGAGAGAGAGAGAGAGAGAGAGAGAGAGAGAGAGAGAGAGAGAGAGAGAGAGAGAGCGAGACAGACAGACAGAGACAGACAGAGAGAGAGAAAGAGAGAGAGAGAGAGAGAGAGAGAGAGAGAGGGGGAGAGAGAGAGAGAGAGAGAGAGAGAGAGAGAGAGAGAGAGAGACAGACAGACAGACAGAGAGAGAGAAAGAGAGAGAGAGAGAGAGAGGAGAGAGAGAGAGAGAGAGAGAGAGAGAGAGAGACAGACAGACAGACAGACAGAGAGAGAGAGAGAAGAGAGAGAGAGAGAGAGAGAGAGAGAGAGAGCAGAGAGAGAAAGAGATAGACAGACAGACAGACAGACAGACAGAGAGAGAGAGAGAGAAAGAAGAGAGAGAGAGGGAGAGAGAGAGAGAGAGAGAGAGAGTCTCTAGAGAGAGACAGAGAGAGAGACAGAGAGAGAGAGAGAGAGACAGAGAGAGAGAGAGGGGAGATAAGCAAGTTAAATGCTTTTTTCCACCCAGCCTTGGGAGAGCGAGAGAGAAAGAGGGAGAGACAGACACAGACAGAGACAGACAGACAAACAGACAGACGGACAGACCGGCATCCACGATGGTCTCATAGGCAGTCTCCAGCAGCAGTCTCAGCTGGGGATCCATGGCATCCGCCTGGCGGGGGGACACCCCGAAGAAGGCAGCGTCGAATTTGCTGAGGTCCTTCAGCTTTCCGTTGCATCTGGGCAGACCATGCAGACCTGAACCAAATCATCAGGAAAAAAAAGAAAGAAAAAGTTTCACAACTGAACCCAAGTTGATTTTGCTTTGGCTTAAATGATTTGTATTCACCAAAAAACGCACTTTACACACAATATTAAGCAAACATAACGGCAACAACAAGCTTAAAGGTTGTACTCTGACGGATGAGGTTTTGCAAGAAACACGTCGAGATCACCAGAAAGACAGCCTTTTCAAGGATCGGAGCGCTCAATTTGCTCTGGTTTCCTAGAAATTAAACTGTCAAAACGGCGATTCCTCCTTGGCGGAGATGCCGGTGAGAGAAGCCATTTTGGATGGGGTGGGTGGAGGACACTCATTGTGGTTGAAGCTTTTTTTTTTTTTTGTAGTGCTGTAAAAATAATAATATTGGAGCTATTTCCTTTGTTGTGAGCGAAACTCCTTTAGGTAAACTGTACAAATTTAAAAAAATAAAGAAGAAAAAAGAGGTTTGTATTGTGGAAATTTCGTGTCATTAGAAAAGAGAATCACCGATTTGACGGTTTGATTTCTAGGAAACCAGCGAGTGTTGCGAACTCTGCAAACGGTATTTTCCTGGTGATCTCAACGTATTTCTTACGAAAACTCATCCGTCAGGGTGCCCTTTTAAATTATTTTTATTTACCCAAAACGCACATTACACAAAATATTAAGCAAACATAACGGCAAAAACAAGTTTTAAAAATACCCCCCACGTCACGTTATTTTCAAATTCCCTCTTAATGTTTGGAAGATTTCTTATAGATTTCTTACATGTAATAAGAGGGAAAACACGTGAAAACTTTAAATTTTTTCGTGTGACGTGGTGGGTCTTTAAAGCTTACGCTGTGCCAACTTACTATATATGAATTTCTGAATGGCGACTGGCAGGTACCAGACTAACAGACTGATTTTGCTTTGGATTTTACCCGTGTTAATTAACTGTTTAATTAACTGTTTAAGACGGCAGTCATGGTTACGGGTACCTGGTGTCCACCGGCGGTCATCCTCGGTGACCATGTCCTATTACCCGTGTTAATTAACTGTTTAAGACGGCACTCATGGTCACGGATACCTGGTGTCCACCGGCGGTCATCCTCGGTGACCATGTCCTATTACCCGTGTTAATTAACTGTTCAAGACGGCAGTCATGGTTACGGGTACCCGGTGTCCACCGACGGTCATCCTCGGTGACCATGTCCTATTACCCGTGTTAATTAACTGTTCAAGACGGCAGTCATGGTTACGATACCTGGTGTCCACCGGCGGTCATCCTCGGTGACCATGTCCTATTACCCGTGTTAATTAACTGTTCAAGACGGCAGTCATGGTTACGGATACCTGGTGTCCACCGGCGGTCATCCTCGGTGACCATGTCCTCCCTTATCCCGTGTTGGCGGAATTGTTCAGGTTGTCAGTCTCCGGCAGACGGCCGACATTCCAGGTGACCACCTCACCCTCGGTCATCTGGCGTCGGTCAGACCATGTCCTATGTACCATATGTTACGCCCAATAACGTGAAGACGGCAAAATCTTTGCCCAATGTATATCAACTGGTGTCCATTTCCCGGTCATCTTCGGCATTGATTCTTCTTCTTCCTATTACCCGTGTTCTTCTAATTGTTTAAGACGACATGGCCATCATGGGTAAGGTACGATACCTGGTGTTCAGTTTTCGGCGGTCATCCGCGGTGACCAGCCGACACATTCCCTTCATCAGGAGCTTGAGCGGAATTATTTCCAGGTTGTCAGACTCCAGCAGACGGGCCGACATTCCAGAGATGAGTACCTCCTCCTCTGGCGTACGGTCAGCGCCATTCCTATTGTACGCATATGTTACGCCCAATCCGTGAAGGTGGGGGAACTATTTTTTGACGAAAGACCCCCCCATTTTCCCCCGTTCCCACAGGGATTGACTCGTGGAGGGGGCGGGGTTGTCCAGCTCCCCGTATGGAGGCACGAGGCATCCACCCACTGGGTAAGGTATTGATGTATAAGGTTGAACCGTTTGATAGAATTAAGTCTGAATAAAACAAGTCTGTAAAATCACTACCAGGTGTAATTTATCATTTGTCGACCCTATCGTAGATCTCTGTGTGTTTATGGAAGAACAAATACTTTTTATTCATAGCACTTTTCCAAATTACAAGTTTTAAATGGTTGACTTAGCTGGCTGACTTCACCGCCAGGTGGCGAAAAGCTCAAGAGGGTCTACTAATCCTAGTGATATCCTTTGTTGGGGAGAGAGAGAGGGGAGAGAGAGAGAGAGAGAGAGAGAGAGAGAGAGAGAGAGAGAGAGAGAGAGAGAGAGAGAGAGAGAGAGAGGTCGGAAGTCGGAAGTTTAATGAATATGGGCCTACAGCCCCTTTCATGGGGGGAACACATAATACAATAATAACCATGAGCAATGTAACGACAAACACAATTATCCATGATAACATTACCTGAAATTTGAAAGAAGCATAAATATATTCGCAACAATATGCATAGACTGTCACAGAGAGAGAGAGGGAGAGGATTCCCCCCCCCCCCTCTCTCCCCAACAAAGGATATCACTAAGATTAGACCATCTTGAGCTTGTCGCCACCTGGCAGTCAAATCAGCAGCTAAGTCGCTCATTGGGAATTTCACGAACTAGGCAATTATTTTAATGAAAAGGGCAATGTCACGAATTGGCGTAACACATACATTGCGGGCTCCGTTTCTGTTCTTTCCTTCATTGTGGCCAGATTCCGGCCAGGGGGAGTACGACCAGTGGACCTGTTTGCTGAGGAGGGGTGGCGTTGATGTCCCGAGTCTTCGTGCTGATGGCTAGCTGCCTCGACCGGTTCCATGTGGTCCCATTGTAGGATCTGCTGCTGCGAGGACGGCATCGCTTTAAGAAGCAAAAGAAAGAAAGGAATGAAGGAAGAAAGAAAGTAAGGAAAGAAGGAAGGGAGAAAGAAAGTAAGGAAGGAAGGAAGGAAAAAAGAATGAATGAAAGAAAAAAAAGAAAAACAATGAAAGAAAGGAAGGAAGGTAGGGAGGAAGGAAGAAAGAAAGAAAGAAAAGAAGTATGAAAGAAAGAATGAAAAGTAGGAAGAAAGAATGAAAGAAAGAAAGGTAGGAAGAAGGAAAGAACAGAAAAAATAAATAAAGAATTAGGAAGAAAGAAAGAAGAGAAGGAAGAAAGGATGGAAGGAAGAAAGAAAGAAAGTTTAAAACTCATTTTCTTATCGAAGAGATGGAAATAAAATCTCTAAAGCTTTGAACCCATTGGTGTTTTGAGGTAATTTTGAAGTCAAAGAAAGAAAGAAAAAAAAAGAAAGAAAGTGGTATATGAAACGGTAGCGATCAGTCCCTTGAGCAAGTGAAAATACAAGTCCACCTGGTTCATTTTCCTGGTTCCTCCGAAATCGGAATGTGTCGGCTGAATGCAGCGGGGAGACCAGAGAAAACTGAAAACCGGATAGAATTATATGTACCGAATGAATGAATGAATCTTTAATTTAATGTCTTTTCACATAGATCGTGATTTTAGACAGCATGCAAACATTTTTTGATGGAAAAAAAGAAGGTAAAATAACATGCATAAGAACAACATATTAAAAATAATAAAGAAAGCCTCTACAGTAGTCTTCCAATAGTTGAGGACAGCATTGCTTTTGCAATTACAGTAATGTCAATTTCTGCGTCATTTAAAATATCCTTGGTATTATTATG
>CM065682.1:78227764-78242764 GCA_017654935.2 Phymorhynchus buccinoides
CCGTAGATCCGTCTTGGAGGACTGGGAACGCCATTGGGCGTTCGGCGCCCATCAGCTACGCCGACGTGGCCAGACCTAAGCTCCCCACAAAACCAACCCCCGCCCCCCGCCGTAAACTAACTCAACCCAAACCAATCATCCTACAAAAAACTCCACTAGTCTCACCAGCCCCCCCAAAAAGCTACGCCCTCTCCAAGGGCAAGCCATCAAGCTTTCGGCAAAGAATCCCCTCCTATCAGGCCACTCAACTCAAAGCCCAAGCCCTTAAGAATTCCCGAGCCAAAAGCCTAACGGAAAAAAAAATCCAAGAAATTGTTGAAGACCAAATAACCAAACAAACCAAAATAATGATGAAACAGCTAGATGACCATCTGACACAACTCGTGACAGCTCTGACAAACAAACTGACAAACCACCTCCCGACAATCTCCCCCCCTCCCCCTCCACCCCCCACCCCCGCCCCCACCATCCAACTCGAACTCAACAACCTGGACGTTAGAGACAAATCCCCAGGTGAACAATTCATGACCCAAATGCTCATAGAAATAGCCAAAGCCAGAACTTCCACCAAACCACTAACGCTCGTAGAGGGACTTAAGTCCCTCTTACCACAATCCATGTTTCCTGAACCATTTGATACATCCCCCTCCTCAAACTGCATGCGAATTGCTCAACTAATCTGTCGCCCCGACCAGGAACAAACAGAGGCTAAAAAACGCAGACAGTCCTCCCAGACCAAGAATAGTCGGAGATTTCAACGCCCACCACCCCTCCTGGGAAAGGAACGCGACCCACCACTCACAAGGGGGCCAAAAACTATTCACTGACATTCTAATTTCTAACTTAACCCTTTTAAATGACGGTTTCCCCACTCGTTACCCCGACAAACCCACAGACAGACTTACAGCCATTGACTTGACCTTAGCCAGCCCCCAACTCCTTACCGAATTCTCATGGACTCCCCAAGTAGACCCCCTAGGATCCGACCACAAACCCATTATCATATCCCTCACAGCAGAAATTGAGATCTCAAAAGACCCCCCGCCACCCCCTCAATACAACTATGATAAAGCCAATTGGCAACAGTTTAAAACTCTGCTCAGCTCACACACCCACGAAGGCCTACTAAACACCAATTTAGAAAATCATTATGACAACATTAAAACAGCCATCACTACAGCAGCAGACACCACAATCCCAAAATCAACCCCTAATATCAATTACCAAATGAGAAATAACCCCTGGTGGAACAATGAATGTGCAGAGGCCGTCCAACAAAAACACTCTGCATGTAACACATTTAATAAACAACCCTCTCACCCCAACCACCAAAGCAAATACATAGCCGAAAAATACAGCAAAAAGATGGTCGCCAAGGCTAAATTAGAATATTTTACTAACGAAAAAATCTTATCCTTTAAAGACCTCAATAGCGCCTGGAAACGACTGCGTAGGATCAAAGCGGGAGGCAAACCAAAAACACCACAAATTCTCTGTCCTACCACCAACAAAATCACTAAAACCAATCAAGAAACAGCCAACGTCCTGGCCGAGACATTCGCCAAAGCCAGCCAAACGGGTATGTATAAAACACGATACCGCCCGAAACCATACGATACCGCACGATACCCTCTACACGGAATGTAATGGAGACATACCCATGATCGAAAGGGTGTTTCTAAGAATAAAAAAAAGACTGTGTGTGTGTGTGTGCGTGTGCGTGTCTCTCTCTCTCTCTCTCTCTCTCTCTCTCTCTCTCTCTCTCTCTTAGGAAAACACGAAGATTGCAAGGTCACATTTCAAGTTGGCTATACAGAGACCGTCAACTTTACTGCTGTGACGTAAGTGTCCCGCGCGACCCCTCTTTCTTTATCTACACCCCCCCCCCCCCTCCTTTTCATTTCTCTGTCCGGCCGCCACGTTAATTGCCATCCACCATCAAAGAGAACGCCGAGTAAGGGCGTTGTCTGTTTGAAGTTCGACTTGTCTCCCCGGTCAGCACGTACCACCTACCGAGGTTATCTCCCTTCCACCCCCCCCCCTCTTATCTACCGTCTCATTACGAGATAGTGATATCAACAGTCGGCTCCCTTTGTAAGACACCGCGTCCTTACCCATCACAAGAAAGTGACAACCACGGTTATCTCCCTTTGAAGACGGTTTTGCCTTTCCAATCACAAGGTTAGGAATGTCCGGCATGTGATAAGGATGTAATAGGCGCGTGATTGTTCGGTACATTTCTGAACATCATCTTGTGACGTGTCGACTGCTATAAACCAATGACAGGCTTTCATTGTTTGAAAGTGAAGGCTATAATTGGCGTAGTGAGAAAAAGTTTTTCACACAAGACGCTGAAACTGACTAGAGCAACACCTCTCCCAGCCAGAATAGCCCACCTAGTAAGTCTTATTGATGACTGGTGATTGAGACTGGTTGTTTGTTTGACCCTAGTTTTGATCTAGATCCTATGTTCAATGATGAATAAGGAGTAGATAGATATGTTATAGAAAAGAAGTGGTAAACATTCTATTCTATTTATGTGCACTGATTATTTGTGTGTGTGTGTGTTTTTGACTTGAACACTTTTGGTACCAGAACCGGAGTTTATGCCTACTAACCCATTTGTCTATTTTTAGTAGGAAACCTATGGGCCGCAATCTTGCACTTTATGATACCATTCCTTTCCAGGTGTTGGATGGAGAGTGATGTTGTCTTGATCACCTTTTATGTTTTACTGATCTCAGTTTGTTAACTGAAATTCAGTTTATTTATTAACTAGTGCTATTGTACAAGGGAAGCCTTCTAGCCGGTTGGGATTCACTAATTCCCTGCCGACTGAAGCCCCTTGTCTCTAAGCCATAGAGATCTACATCCACCTTCTCCTGTGATTATCAGCAGGGCATCGTGGGCCGGACGATCATCCCGGACTCCACCAAGCACCAAGACGGGACCGTCGCCAAGACGACCCGCACCCAGAATCCGCGAGGAGACCACGCCTGAACCGTGCCATCCCGCGAAGCCGTAACCGGAACGACTGGGAGCTACTCTCATCTGACGAGCAAGCCCAGCCACACCAGCATTCGCCGATCACTACGGAGGAACCTGACAACAGCTAAGTCCCCCGGACTGCGCCAATCATTTGAACTTTCCTACGGACACTGAAGATAATTAGTAACCCTTCCGGCATGGGGCGAACCTTATAGAAAGACAAAAGTCTTGTAAATCCTTTCGGATTCCATTGTTTTTTTATCCATATTTTGTTTTGGCGCCATTGAGCTGCTTTATTATTATTGTTGCATAATCTTATGCAGATTTTGGGAGTAAATAAAATACAAGTGTCAAATAATCCTGAACCCTTTGGTCAGACTGATGAGAGTGGGAGTCTTGTAATTTCATGTAAAACCCTACTTCTCTCTGTCTGCCATTTAGAGCAATTCAACCACTTGTATTTCTTACAACCATACGAGCCAGAACCCGGGCACAAATATAAATTTATTAGATGAAAAGGGGCCGGGAAAGTTGCTCATCTCCCATACCCTAGAGAAGTGGGCTAAAGGCAAATTTTCTAAAGTCTTCCCTAGGGACTTAGCCTTTTAACCCATTACCTCGTCACATCTAATTGGGGGCTCGCGTCCGGGATATTTTTTTTCATAAAGTCTAACAAATTTCAATTCAAACTGTATTTACTTTCCAAAACTGATCTTGTGTCCACTGGGAAAGTTATTGTGATTTGGTTCACTGTGTTTTGATTTGATTTGTTTGAATGCTATTTATGACTTTATTTTGATGTGCATGCTATTTCTGTTTATGCTGAAATAGTTAAGTGTTGTTTGATACATTCAACTCAGCAGCTTTGTTTTTATTTTGAATAGTTGTATTTACAACCATGGCTGAGATTGTTAAACTTAGGAGGGAACTTAAAGAATGGGGAGAGTCTCTAGGATTGTCAGGCCAAGAGTTAGCAAATTTTGTCATATCTGAATATGACAAAGAGAAAACTCGCGAGGCTCAAGAGGCTGACAAAACTCGGGAGGCTCAGGAGGCCGAGAAAGACAAACAGAGAGCTCATGAGGCTCAAGAGGCTGACAAAACTCGGGAGGCTCAGGAGGCCGAGAAAGACAAACAGAGAGCTCATGAGGCTCAAGAAGCTGATAAAGCTCGGGAGGCTCAGGAGGCTGAGAAAGACAAACAGAGAGCTCATGAGGCTCAAGAGGCTGATAAAGCTCGGGAGGAAGCTGAGAAAGACAAACAGAGAGCTCATGAGGTGCAAGAGGCTGATAAAGCTCGCGACACTCAGGAGCAAGAGAAAATCCGTACTCATGAGTTAAGGCAGAGACAACTAGTGCAGGATGCCAAAAATAAAGAACTCGAACTTGAGGCCACTGAGCGGGAAAAAGCGCGAGACCATGAGCTAGCTATGAAGCAGCTTGAAAACTCAGCAGACTCCGAGACTGCTGCGCCTCAAAATTTTCCCCCTCCCATTCATACCTCAGCCATGACCTTCACATTGGAGGCATTCAATGAGGCAACAGAGTCTATCGATGCATTCCTCGATAGATTTGAAAGACTGGCCCAGGAATTTGAGCTTGCTCCGGAAAAGTTCAACCTCAAGCTTGCCCAAAGTCTCAGGGGTGTGGCTTATGAGGTGTACAGCAAACTTCCGTCAAGCCAAATTACCGACTACCCAGCTTTGAAAGAAGCCCTGCTCAACAGATACGAGTTGACAGCTGATGCCTACCGGAAAAAGTTCCGGTCAACCAGAAAAGGTAGGGGAGAGTCCTATGCCCAATTTTCAGATAGACTGGGGAACTATCTGACAAAATGGGTGTCCCTTTCTGCCAAATCAGAGTCCTATGAGGATCTCCGGGAACTGATGGTTGGCGAGCAACTGCGCGAAACCATGTCCCCAGAGTTACGCACCTTTACTGCCGAACAAGGTGCCACAACTCTGGCTGACCTCATCCAGCTAAGTGATAGGTACACTCTAGCCCATGATGAACCTAGCGCCCCTAAAAGGCCAAAACTGCAGCAAGTTGTTGGGTCCACTGCTTCACAGCAGAGCAGGGGTAACCCCAACTCCAACAGTGGGTCAAACAGTTCTACCCATGAACGACAACCACTGGGACAACCCTTATTCTGCTCATACTGCAAGTCGAACACCCACAATCGGGATGACTGCAGGAAACTTGCTTACAAGCGGCAAAATGTTGCAACTATGCAAGTCGTCTCGACTTCGCAGAATTGCACAAACCCCTCCCCAGTACAGTGTCCAGGCACACCGTCAGTCGTTGGACAGGCGACTGTCAACAACATCCCTGTTCAGTGTCTCTATGACACTGGACTGTCATGCGACGCCATCGTCTGCGGATCCCTAGTCCCCGCGTCAGCATACACGGGAGACTTCATCTCTCTGCAAGGCCCTGATGCTGCAATCCCCCCATCCACTTTGCCAGTCGCCATAATCAATGTCGACACCAGATATGTTAAGGGACCCATCAAGGCAGTGCTCATGGACAGTCCTGTCTATGACCTCATACTTGGATCACAGTATGTGTTTTTAGGGCACCCCTCTCAACCTGCTATTGTTTCAGCAGGATTCCCTTCTCCCCAATCCACAAACCAACTCCCTCCCTCCTTCCCAAAGAGCAAATCTCCCTCAGCAGGGAAGAAACCTCTCAACGCGGCAAACCAAATTGCCGCGCGAGCCAATCCAGATTGTCCCAAGTCCCCAAGTCCGCCACAACTTGGAAAATCCTTCCCAAGGAATGTCCGCCTAACGACCCAAGACCACTCGCCACAGGTACCTCAGGTGAAAGGCAGCACTGTACCCGCAAACACCCACCGAAGGTACTATCGGGACAGGCCGCCGCACGTACAGCCGTCACCTACCCCTCCCTTTCAGCGAGTGGCAGTCGACTTGGTCGGGCCTCTACCTCAACGGAAGAAGAAATTCCGGTACATAGTCACCGTGGTCGACATATGTACCATGCAGTGCGATGCCGCCCCAATCTCCTCACTTGATGCTAGCCAGATAGCCGCGGCACTCAAAGCCATTTTCGCCCGAATCGGCCTACCAAACCACATCATCAGCAATGATGAATCCAGGCTAAAGGGGAAACTCAGGCAAGAGGTGTTTGCTATTCTGCAATCAACCTTGGGACAACTCAACACAGGATTGCCGCACCAACCTCAGTCGGAATCCATTCCACTGATCTCTAACCCACCTGCTCCTTTGAACTCTGTGTTGCGACCAGATGTTCCACCATTCCAGCCGACCCAGTCTCCCCACTAATTTGTCCCTGTCGCCCAAGTCGAAAGTGGAGTCGGCGTTCCACAGGAAGATTCCGGTACCAGAATCTTTTCTTCGGGGGGGCCTCTGTGACGTAAGTGTCCCGCGCGACCCCTCTTTCTTTATCTCTACCCCCCCCCCCCTCCTTTTCATTTCTCTGTCCGGCCGCCACGTTAATTGCCATCCACCACCAAAGAGAACGCCGAGTAAGGGCGTTGTCTGTTTGAAGTTCGACTTGTCTCCCCGGTCAGCACGTACCACCTACCGAGGTTATCTCCCTTCACCCCCCCCCCCTCTTATCTACCGTCTCATCACGAGATAGTGATATCAACAGTCGGCTCCCTTTGTAAGACACCGCGTCCTTACCCATCACAAGAAAGTGACAACCACGGTTATCTCCCTTTGAAGACGGTTTTGCCTTTCCAATCACAAGGTTAGGAATGTCCGGCATGTGATAAGGATGTAATAGGCGCGTGATTGTTCGGTACACTCTGAACATCATCTTGTGACGTGTCGACTGCTATAAACCAATGACAGGCTTTCATTGTTTGAAAGTGAAGGCTATAATTGGCGTAGTGAGAAAAAGTTTTTCACACAAGACGCTGAAACTGACTAGAGCAACACCTCTCCCAGCCAGAATAGCCCACCTAGTAAGTCTTATTGATGACTGGTGATTGAGACTGGTTGTTTGTTTGACCCTAGTTTTGATCTAGATCCTATGTTCAATGATGAATAAGGAGTAGATAGATATGTTATAGAAAAGAAGTGGTAAACATTCTATTCTATTTATGTGCACTGATTATGTTGTGTGTGTGTTTTTGACTTGAACACTTTTGGTACCAGAACCGGAGTTTATGCCTACTAACCCTTTTGTCTATTTTTAGTAGGAAACCTATGGGCCGCAATCTTGCACTTTATGATACCATTCCTTTCCAGGTGTTGGATGGAGAGTGATGTTGTCTTGATCACCTTTTATGTTTTACTGATCTCAGTTTGTTAACTGAAATTCAGTTTATTTATTAACTAGTGCTATTGTACAAGGGAAGCCTTCTAGCCGGTTGGGATTCACTAATTCCCTGCCGACTGAAGCCCCTTGTCTCTAAGCCATAGAGATCTACATCCACCTTCTCCTGTGATTATCAGCAGGGCATCGTGGGCCGGACGATCATCCCGGACTCCACCACGCACCAAGACGGGACTGTCGCCAAGACGACCCGCACTCAGAATCCGCGAGGAGACCACGCCTGAACCGTGCCATCCCGCGAAGCCGTAACCGGAACGACTGGGAGCTACTCTCATCTGACGAGCAAGCCCAGCCACACCAGCATTCGCCGATCACTACGGAGGAACCTGACAACAGCTAAGTCCCCCGGACTGCGCCAATCATTTGAACTTTCCTACGGACACTGAAGATAATTAGTAACCCTTCCGGCATGGGGCGAACCTTATAGAAAGACAAAAGTCTTGTAAATCCTTTCGGATTCCATTGTTTTTTTATCCATATTTTGTTTTGGCGCCATTGAGCTGCTTTATTATTATTGTTGCATAATCTTATGCAGATTTTGGGAGTAAATAAAATACAAGTGTCAAATAATCCTGAACCCTTTGGTCAGACTGATGAGAGTGGGAGTCTTGTAATTTCATGTAAAACCCTACTTCTCTCTGTCTGCCATTTAGAGCAATTCAACCACTTGTATTTCTTACAACCATACGAGCCAGAACCCGGGCACAAATATAAATTTATTAGATGAAAAGGGGCCGGGAAAGTTGCTCATCTCCCATACCCTAGAGAAGTGGGCTAAAGGCAAATTTTCTAAAGTCTTCCCTAGGGACTTAGCCTTTTAACCCATTACCTCGTCACAACTGCAATCTGTAAAAAAAAAAAAAAATTCTTCTCCGTGGTAATGGTCATTTGAATGAACGAACCACTTTGACAATCGAAGGCAATATCATGATGCAAATGGCTAAAATCCGTCGTAAAGCTGGTGAGATAAACTGTAATTTTTTGGTGGACGGTCTGTTGGAAGCCATTTGCATTTTCAAAACGGTTCATTTTTAGACACGTGCGTGTGCGTGTGCGTGCGTGTAATGTCATAAATCCTGATGAAACTTGGAAGAATAACCTAACACAATCACTGAAACGCAGGTAATGTTTAATGGCCCCCTTACTTGAATATAACTACTAGGTATCGTGCGGTATCTATGGTTTCGGGCGGTATCGTGTTTTATACATACCGAGCCAAACAAAACATCTCCCCCCTGCGGAACGACAAAAAAGAAACACAATCCCCCCCCCCCCCAAATCTACAAATAACACCGACTGTATTAATGCCCCTCTCAAACTCGCCGAGCTTGCTACGGCCCTTCGTAACATTAAAAAAGTTAACAAAGCAACAGGAGGGGATCCCATCTCCTACAGAATACTTAAACAACTACCCCCAACATTTCTGTCAATTCTTAACCGCTTTTACTCTAGGTGTTGGGAGAGTGGGGAAGTGCCCCAGGCATGGAAATGTGCACAGGTAGTCGGGATCCTGAAAAATGGGAAACCAAAACAGGATCCCAAAAGCTACCGCCCCATCTCCCTCACCCCTCACCTGGGTAAGGTGTATGAAAGAATCATGCGATCACGATTAGAATACCATTTACAAAGAAATAATATACTCCCTCAAGTACAAGCAGGATTTAGAAAGTACAGAAGTTGCACAGAACAGATTGCCAAGCTCACCTCCCATGCCAGGAAAGCCTTCGCCCGCCAGAAAAGTGTGCTAGTCACCTTTTTTGACATCAAGGGTGCTTATGACACTGTCTGGCATGGGAGACTACTCCAAAAACTTAGCAGGCTCGGCGTCGAAGGAAACCTTTTCAACTTCATCAAATCCTTCCTAGAAAACCGCTCCATGAGAGTAAGAGTGGGCCAGTCCCTCTCTGACAGTCACTCGCTGGATATGGGGGTGCCCCAAGGTAGTATAATTGCCCCTGCTCTTTTCAATATTATGCTGTCAGATATAACTAAAACAAACATCAAGAACAATAAAATTAGTATGTATGCAGATGATATAGCAACCTGGACCCTAACTAAGAAAAAACTTAATCAAACAAAGCTCAAAGAAGCCCTAAAACAACATCAAAAACAAACTAACCTAATAGCCCACTATCTACAAGACAACGGTTTCTCACTGGCCCAAAACAAATGCCTCTTTCTAATACTAACTAACATTAAAAAGCCCTCAGTCAACTACAACTTATCAATAACCATTAACGGACAAGCAGTATCGGCCTCCAACCACGCCAAATTTCTAGGTGTCATTATAAATTATAACCTCTCCTGGTCCGAACACATTAACTATATAACTAGGAAAGCCTATAAAATACTAAACTTCTTTAAAATTATCTCTCAGGAAAAATGGGCACAAGACCCCAAAATACTAACTAACCTTGTAAGATCACTCGTCCGCAGCCAATTAGTATATGGAATAGAAGCAATGCACTCCCTAACAAGACATGACCTACTTAAATTACAAAGAATAGAACTCCGTGGCCTCAAGATAGCTTTGGGGCTCCCCCGCTACGCGGTGACTGATCTCATTTATCGAGATGTGGGCTGGCTCCCTCTACGTAAATTACTAAAGCTCAACTGTTCCATTCTTCTTCCCCGCATATATGCTACCCAAACCTACACAGACTTTGAATTCTATGATAACTTCTCCGACCCATATTACCACTCCCATCCTGACCACATAACTAAACATCCGTCCCTGTATCACAAATCCATACCCATAACCAAATACACGGAAGATCTGTTTCATGAGGCAGGAGTCAACATAGCGGAAGTCTCCACCCACCCTACATATGACTATCCACAGACACCTCCTTACACGAACAATACTCCAAACAAGAAGACCCAAACAGACTAAAAGTCGCAGCATTAGAAAAAATCCACAGTCTCCACCAACACCTCCTCATATATACAGACGGCTCTAAAATCAATCAACAAACAGGCTGCGCATTTACAATTCCAGATCTTAAAATAACCAAATCGTTTCAACTAAATAATAACATTTCAATATTCAGTGCCGAACTTTGGGCCATACTAGAAGCATGCTCTTATATTAATAACTTCCCAAACCCACCACGAAGCGCAGTCATACTATCAGACTCACTCTCATCTATTCAAGCTTTAGTAGGTAATTCTAAAAATAGACGCTCCGTCGTACAAGAAATCAACTTCCTCATACATCAGATTACAATTAAGGGTACTGACATATCACTAGGCTGGATCCCTTCCCACTGTGACCTACACGGCAATGACCAGGCCGACAAACAGGCGGCCCTCGGTCGGGCCGGTACTAAAATAAATATTAAACTCTCAATCCCAGAATTCAAATCAATCCTTATGAAAACCTCCTTCCAGGGGTGGGCTCGGGAACTCGAAACCCGGTGCAAAGCTCACTCCTGGGATCACCAAATTGTAACGGGGGGACTTTTCCCCCCCGTACCTCGGTCTGTCCTATCCCTGATCTACAGACTCAGAACCGAGGCCACATACTACAAATTTAAAGAACTAGAATGTGAGTGTGGAGACTTCCTAACAGTAGATCACCTATTCTCACAATGTAATACCATCACCCCCGAACTAGATAACTTAGTAACAAAACTTAAAACAAACAAGATCCCCTTCACAAAACAAACCATAATCCATAGCCAAATTCATGGCTGGCAACCCATAATCTGGCTGGCGGAGGCCCTCGGCCGGGCTTCGTTTGGCTACCTATTCTAACTCAACAATATCTTTCTGCACAATAACCTAAAATAAAGCCCTCCCCCGTGACCCCTGGTCTGGTGTATGCTGCCTCTCCAAAAGGCCCCACTCCCACTTCCCAGTGACTCGGGTGGCTCCCCCCCGCCGGCCGGGTGCTCGGCGGGAGCGCAGGCGTGCTCGGAACCCTATTGGCTCCCTCGTGTGGCGCAGCGTCTCCTGGCTGGCGGGCCGCCCGGCGGGGGGCGTCACCCTGGCCCCTCTCACCCCCAACTTTCCAGCTGGTCCTTGTCTCTGGGGGCAAGTGAGTCGCCGGGGGTTGCCGCCTGGGACTGTACCCCCATTCGCCTCTACCAGGGGCGTGCGGCCCCGGCCGGCGCCCCCCGGCGGATCCCCCCCCGGAACGAGCGGCATCTCCCTGGACCGGTCCCCAGGTCTAGCCAACCACTACCCATCTCCCATCCCCCCCGAGGCCCAGAGGAGAGGTCTTGTCACATCGCAGGGGTTCACAGATCCCCAATTTTTTGGGGGATCCCCCCCCCCCAACTTTCCTTCTATTGTCCCTTCAATGGGGGCCAGTCCAAGCCCCCCCCCCCCCCTCTATGGGCTAAAAACTTCTTTCTACCCTATTCTACTCACTATCCATATCAGCCCAATTACAACTCAACACGCCTCCACGGAAGGATCTCGCCCTGGAACATGAAACAATCCTACTCACTCGCGCGGACTGGCAGCCGACCTTTTTAAACCTATTTTAAATGTAAATTACTTTTATTAGCTTTAGAATAAAGACAACCCTTTTAAACATGGTATTAAATTTTACTACAAGTTTTATTTATAAAACACCCCACAATACCTACAAATAAATCCCCTACCCAAAACAAACATATAATTACTGGTACGCAGGTCTAATAAGAACTTTATTCTTACCCATACCCCTTTCCTACTAAAAACCAGAACATGACCACACCTCACATCAACCCTTTCCACATCATACAAACACTACCAGATACCCAACACAGAAATAACAGGAAAAACACACAACTCACCATTGACCCCAGCCGCCATCTTAACCTACTTTTATTCCACTCACCTCGATCGCATAGGCTTGCCGTTGTGGCCTATTTTTTACTCTATAATCTCGGGTTTTTAACAATGTAAATATTTTACCGAGGATGAATTGGCTGTACAAAGGCATGTCGGGTGTAGATATATGTACATAATTGATTTTGACACACTAACTTTTACCACCCCACAGTAGTTTATAGGTACGACAAGAAAAAAACCAACTTACGTAATTCTCAGAGTTGTACTAATAAAATGAAAGAAAAATACCTAAATTGGAGTAGACATGCGTTTTTTGTCAATAGTTTTTAAAAATAGGTACGATTTTGTTGAAACATTGGTCTATTTTTCAATCATGACTCAAATACAGAAATGTGTGACATATTTCTTCCAACAATCAAGATGATTGAAAGCTGAACAAAACTCCACTATTTTTTTTAGAAAAACAGTATTCACAGATAGTGTATTGTCTGTAGAAACTATAATGTAGCTTTTTTCAGAAAAGAAGCTCTTCAATATTTGTTTTTGCATAAAAAAATATTTCAGTAGAAGAAAACTTCTTATTTCGGCTTTCCGGTGCCACCTTACCATGCGCTCGTCTCGTGCATTGACGTATTTATTAGTGTAATCGTCATCAAACTGACGTATTGATCATCAATACGTCAGTCGTCCGTGCATAGATCGAACAAAAAACAATCGAACTTTCATCGCTCTAGATTTTTAGGAAGTTTCAAAACCACACATGCGCAACATTAAACACTTACATTTTTTTTTTTTTTTTTTTTTTTTTTTTTTGCTGCTGTCACATCTTCTGGGCTGTACAGTGGCGTTGCTCCCACGCCGCTCGTTCCGAATCCCAATTCGCAGCTACACCCGGGTTTGTTCAAGTCGCAGAAACCGAGACCAGCAGTCCAAGGGGAGCGAATCTATGTTAGGCCGTCAGGAGGCAACCAACCGAGGAGACACTGCACTTCTGCTGAGTCACTTCGGTGGAGTTCAGTGGAGCCTGTTCAGGACACCACCTACTAAGCCCCCTACTGACGACACTATTCTCTTAGTCGCGGAGCCAGCGTGAGTGAGGTCCTCCTCCGAGGGCGCCACCACAACCGTCCAACGACAGCTCCCCAGAACACACTGATCCCAATGACTTTGACCCGAACGCACCAAGGCATAGACTGGATTGGAAACCGAAACTGAGGTCACCATGAGAGCAGGGCATGCAAAGCCACAGAATTTGAGACATTGTTTTTAATTTTATGATTGATGGAAAATGAGGCCGATGATAACGATGATGATGATACTATGGAGTTCCGTATCGGTCTGAGACTGCATGGCAGGGCTGTACTCTACGCTTCCTTTCATAATGATATCCCGGCGTTAACCAGGCCCGAGAACTACAGACACCTGCAGTGTTGGTCTTGCAATTAGAGCAACACTCTCAGAATCGCATCCGTTAAGCGGATGAAACTCGACTGTGTGGTTTCAGTCTTCCCATTGAGCCCATAGCCACTCACTCTGGGTAGGAGTCGGTCCAGGACCGAAAAAACCCTCACCTCTGATGGGATTCGAACCCCAGACCTCCCAGCCAGTAGTCCGCGACGCTAACCACTACACCACAGCGGCTGGTTAACACTTACATTTTAAGTATCGAAACAAACGAATGTCATTTTCTGATGCCGCTGGTCGAATGAAGTAAAATATTGTAAGCTTACAAGCTTACAAAAGAAGAATCGCATTGTTGTTTTTGAGTCAGTCATTCAGTTTGAAAACAGAAGTGCGCATGCGTTGTCATCGGCCTTGACCTTGACCTTTCACACGCGTCGTTTCCTATGTGGAAATAAAACGGCGAATACGCCTCGATTTTTGACTTAACTATTTCTATGACTGGAGTAGATCTAACCCAAATCTTTAAAAAAAATTGATCAAGCTTCACACCGATGATTAATCTTACTGCAGCTTATCTTTGTTAGCGCGCCTCGGGCACAGCTTTTCAACGATCGATGCGCTCAGTGAAGCTTCTTGTTCTCTCTAATCAACAGCTATGTAAATAAACCGAAACAAAGCAATCACTTCCGGTGAATCGAAAAACGATGCGCAGGACTTCGCAAAAAAACAGGCAAAATCAGAAATCGGCACGTTTAATACGGGGGATTTAGGAAAAATTTGGCACGGTAGAACTGTTTTTAAACCTTTGAGAACATCACTAGAAGGCTTCATCTAGTATCCGGCACTCTTAATTAGCGTGGGGTGGCCTTAATTAGCGAGTGGACAACTGATTCTGTCAACGCTTTTCAACTCGGTAAATCTCCGCACCGCCGATCAGTGATCTGTCTGAAAGATGCACATTTCACCTTGAAAGCGAGGAAGATGAATCCTCTGTACACCCATCACGACTTCTTTTAAGGTAAAAAATATGCAGCGACAAGAAAAAAAATCTTCTTTTTAGTATTAGCCAGTTTGCAAACTCGAAAAGTTTCGGGTTTTTTCATTCGCTTAAATTTAAACAAAGGGACGTAACTCTGTGTCAGACTGGCACAAATACGGTCATCGCTATATAGGCCTAGAGCCAGTGGGGTCTAAAATGCCTAGTTTCCTAATCTGTAGCAAATCCATTGAGATGAGAAAACAATTGGTGTTCTGTGTAGGGCTTTTGATGCAGATTAAGAAAACAGTTTGTTACATTGTGGCTATGGGTGGAGTAATTTGGAATTTTGACTTGAATTTTAGTTAAAAACTGTAGGAAATTGCCATTTATCTGCTCAACGCTATTATCGAAACACAGAATTGCACACTGATTTAACCTACATTACTCATTTGTTTTTACACCACTAGGTAGAAAAACATTGAAATATATGTTTTACACTCCTAGTATGCAAATTACTTATAA
>CM065682.1:78247764-78282764 GCA_017654935.2 Phymorhynchus buccinoides
TTATGGGTGGGGTAGGGGGTGGGTGGATGGGCGGAGGGATGGTGGGGGGGAGGCAGTGGAGATTACAAGGGGATGACACTACACGTATCTGTATTATTAAAAAATCGGGACTTCACTGGTTTAGCGCTGCCTCCGGGCATTGCCTCCAGTATTATTCCCACAATCTTTGTATTTACAAATGCCCCACATGCCGAAAGGCCGAACTATGATTATGAAACACTCTTTCTGCGATAGGTCAAGATGTGCCCCCCCCTGAAAAGAAAGACTGCATTTCTCGGTTAATTCTATTTTTCCGTTTGTGCCTTTCTTACCATACATAAAGCTGTATTTTAGGAACATTTTGCAGATAAGTCCCCAAGCAAGTAAATGTGGGGAGGGGGTAGGTGTAGGGAGGAGATGTGTGTGTGTGTGTGTGTGTGTGTATGTGCGCGTGCGTGCGTGCGCGAGTGAGTGTGTGTGTGTATATATGTATATGTGCGTGCCTGCGTGGGTGGGGGTGGTGTGTGTATGTGTATGCCTATTAGCATGTGTGTGAGCGATTATTAGTCCGTCACCAAGACGGACTATTGCGATGGGCTGGTTTGTATTATTATTTTGTTCTTTTTCTTTTCTGTCTGTCCCAAGGATATCTCCCGAACCGCTTGACCGAATCGCGTCACATTTTGTGTGAAGGTGTGCCTCCTTAATAGGAAGAGATCGGCGCAAACCATTTTGCCGTCGTGACCTTGACCTTGATGTACGACCTTGAAAACCGAAAATCTATTTTTAGCCATATCTCGGGCACCGATCAACATAGGATGTTGAAACTTGGTATGAAGGTGGTTTGGCTTATGCCCGTTCTGATGAGGGCATACCGATCAAGGTCAAGGTCAAGGTCAAAAAGATCGCTGGAGCCTGAAAATCGGAGGGTCATTTTTTTCTCCTTCTGTCTGTCCCAAGGATATCTTTCGAACGGGTTGACAGAATCACGTCAAATTGTGTGTGCTGGTGTGTCACCATGAGAGGAAGGCATCCGCGCAAACCATATTGCCGTCGTGACCTTGACCTTGGCGTACGACCTTGAAAACCGAAAATATGTCAGGGGCCATAACTCCCACACCGTTAGTGTTAGAGTCTTCAAATTTGGCATGAAGGTACTTTGGCTTATGCCCGTTCTGATGGTGGCATACCGATCAAGGTCAAGGTCACGGTCCGGGCGATCCGTAGGCCTTGAAAGTGGTAGGGGTCTACACATTGGGTTTTAAGCCATATGTTCCACATTGGTACTTGACAGAAGCGCTTCAGATTGTGTGTGGTACTGTATACCCTAGAGAAGAAAACATCCGAGCATAAATTATCACCATGCTGACCTTGACCTTGAAGTGTGACCTTGAAAACCGAAATTTCCTTCTTTGCGCTATATGTTTCTTCTTCAAGCTGTATCTCGTGAACTAGAAGACAGAATCCCTTCCAATTTTGTGTCAGGATGTGACACTCTACGGGGTGTCGCAAGTGCGTGGCATTGCTGGTGACGGACATGTCTGCCGCTCGGCGACGCCCTTGTTTGTTTTGTTGTTGAATTTCTTGCTTTTTAATTTTGTTGTTGTTAAGCGCATAGAGCGAATATAGGGGTGGTAGACCCCCCCCCCCCCCCATGGATACAGGTAGGGGGGGGGGGGGGATGTCTTCCGTACAAATAGTTCCCCCACCTTCTGGAAGTTCTGTGCTTATAACTACCTCTTATCTGTCAGTCTCTTTGATTCTGCCTTTTCCCTTTGCATGCTGTTATCTACTATCGTTCTGCCTTGCCTTTCCGGTCCATTCTCCTGCTGGGCCTTTTTTCAAGAAAGCAGCTTTCGTAAACAGAAATTTCCTCTTTTTTCAAGCCAAAAAGTACCCGAAGACATGCTGGGCCTAATTATTCTTACTTAGGCGCATAACAGCAGCATGATGCATCTACGTTCGTAATTGACAGAAACATGCCTGAACGATCCAAGAACAAGAACTTAGAAGACGACGACGAAGAAGAAGTATTCTCTCTCTCTCTCTCTCTCTCTCTCTGCGTGCGCGAGGTCAAAGTGAAACCCCCCCTGAATCCATTTTCTTGGAAGGTGAAATGCTGCCTTCTTCTTAGAAATGTAAAACCGAAAGTTTCACTTTCGTGTGTTTGAGACTGGCTCAAAGAAGGTCAAAGGAAAGATCTTTCACTGCCAGTCAGACATGCTGGGCCTAATTATGCTTACTTAGGCGCATAACAGCAGCATGAAGCATCTACGTTCATAATTGACAGGAACATGCCTGAACGACCGAAGAAAAAGAATAAAGAAGAAGAAGAAGAAGAAGAACTACAACTCTCTCTCTATAGCCTGAGTCGAAAAAAAAAGTGATGTTAGCAGGGGGATAGGAGGGGGGGGGGGGGGGGGGGGGGGGGGGGGGGGGTGCGCGCGTGCGCGCGGTCAAAGTTTAAATCATGATGAAACACTTTCTGGTATAGGTCAAGATGTGCCAACCCCCTACATTTCTCGGTTAATCTCTGTCTCTCTCTCTCTGTCTGTCTGTCTGTGTCTGTCTCTGTGCCTGCTCCGCGGGCGGAGGACGTTAAACAAATGTTCACTCATCCAACCGGAACAGCAGTTGTCCTCTTTGCTCTTTGTCTGTCTTTCTGTCTGTCTGTCTCGCTAGGTACTTCTTCTTCGAATTTGGAAGGTAGATGGATTACACCAGGATGAGACTACACACGTATCTGTATTATTAAAAAATCGGGACTTTACTGGTTTAGTCATATAGTAAAAAGCCAACTGTCCGTGTGTGTGTGTGTGTCTGTGTGTGTGTGTGTGTGTCTGTCTGAAACACGAAACGGGCCTTATAACTCCGCCGTTTTTCGACCGATTCGCTTCAAATTTGCTGTGAGCCCTAACGCGGCGATGGCAACGGCAACCGAGGCGGCCGTGTCATTTGCGCGGTTCGGCAAATGCGCAAAACGCGCTCGCTATACGCCGCTTCACCTTTTCACGCATAACTCCGCCGTTTCTTAACCGAATTGATTCAAATTTGCTGTCAGGCTTGCTATGGCCCGGGCAACGCATAGCAGCAAATTGGAAGACAATCGGGAGAACGCGTCACTCTCAGAGCAGCGCCAACGGGAAACGGGGCCTTATAACTCCGCCGTTTCTTAACCGAATCGCTTCAAATTTGCTGTACTCAGCGTTACCAGTACTTGCCGTTACCGTTACTAGGTGTTGCCAGTATGGTGCATTGCCAGTACGGGGCGTTGCGCTAGTGTAAATAATAACTAAAGCAATAGCCGAGTGGATTAGACACCGCACACAGACACCAAAGGTCAGGGGTCCGAACCTGGCCCAACATCTTATATTTTTTTCTTTTTTTACCTGTTACTCACAAACAAACTCACACCAACTGTTACAATATTTTATTGAATTATCTAAATGTAAATAACTAAATATGCTCTGTATATAGTTCTCTCTTTAATTTTAGACCTCACGTGACATTTAAAATTTTGTTCTTAATAAAAAGTTCAATTTTAACTCGTGGTCCTGAAAATTTTAACTACAAATTGGGAAGATGCTCAGTGAATAATACATTTTTAGGTCGTAACGTTTTATTAGATTTTAAAAGTCAGTTTGTCAAATGCGAGCCTGGTATCAACCAAAAGTTAAAGTAACGAGCTAATTTTATACTGAAACACCCCCCCCCTTCCCTCCCCCCTTCCCCCCCCCCCCCCCTCCCCTAGTATCCCGAGCGCTGGTCTCCCTTTTTAAGGTCGAGAACCTCCGGGTGTCTACCCCCCCCCCCTTCCCCTCCCAAGTGGTCCGTGAGCCGACCTCCCACAGGAGGGGGCGGTCCCATTGTTGGGGGTGACGCGAGGATGTCTTGCGTATCCCCCCCTCAGTGGGCCTGCCTTCACTTGGTGTGCTGAGATCCTCCGAACCACTTCCCCTCCACTCCCCCCTCCCGCCCCTCCCTTTTCTTATATCTCCAAGTAGTACCCTAATGCCCAGGTCGAAATTTAACATATCAAAGTGTAGTCCCTCTCGGTCCGGCAGTTAGCATTAGATAAATATTGTTGTATATATATTTTTCTAACCACATTTTTTCCCCAGTTCCTCCTATGATTTTCCTCCCATGTTTTTCGTTTCTTGTTGCAATGTGTACATAGATTTATACTGTAAATAGTGGTGATAGTTACAACATGAGCGAAATCGTGGGGGAGGGGGAGGGGAGGGAGGGGGATATAAATACCATCACAGATGAATCAACCCAGTCCCCGAGCCCCAATGCCTGGGACATCTCAGATGTAGTTTTTTCTAACTCTACCCCCAGTGGTACTGCACCACAAGAAGAGTCATTCACATTTGTTGCGGGCAGAAAAAGACTGCGAAAGACTGGATCTTCCTCATCCAGCCCCAAAAAACAAAATATCCCCCCAGGACCCAAGAAAACCAGAGAGGAACTGGGAAATATGGAAGGGGAGAACACTCGCTCTCTCCTACATACCTTTCCCTCTGAGCACAAAGACTTTGAGGAGGAAAAAGATGGTGAGGTCACCACTGTGACCCCCACTCTCCCCTCAGATAGTATTGACTCAGTTCAACCCGAAATGGACACAGACAAAGATAGGGACGAGCTAGCACCAGTTCAGAACACTGGGAACATTAAGTCGCCCCCAACAACTCAAAATCATAATCAAAATCAAAACAAAAACAAAACACACAACCAAAATCACAACCCACGTACACACAGCCAAAACAGAGTTCAAACCCAATCACTCCCACCACCCAAATTTGTGAAATTTCCAGTGATCGTGCAAGATCTCGGTACGGGGCCAGCCACCATCAGTGGCATTGGCCCCTTGTCCACCATGCGCATGTGGAAAAATACCATAGGAGTCATAGTTAGCCAGAGACCCCTGGCCAACAACCGATGGCTGATCGGTTGCCAGTCCGCGGACCAGCAGACCCGTCTTTCTCACCTTCAACAAATCTCGGAAATACCCATTAAATGTTTTATTCCAACTGCTACCACTGAGGGGGTGATTAAACCCATACCCCTCAGTGAGGATGCACAAGATCTGCTCCCTTACATTGCAAATGCTAAATCGATTATGCGTCTCAAGAATCGAGATGGGTCGGACTCCAGGGCTCTCAAAATTGTTTTCAACATTCAAACCTTGCCCACATACATCCAAATATCCGCCACAGAATACTGTGTTTACCCCTTCGTGGCCCCCGTCAGAAGGTGCCGTAAGTGCGCGCGGTTCGGGCACAACACGGACCAGTGCCACGCAAAACACCGTATCTGTACCAAATGCGCCGGGCTCGAACACGAAGCCAAGGACTGCGTGGCGCTCGTAGCAAAATGTGTGAACTGTGGGGGCCCTCATTCCGCCGCTTACAACGGCTGCCCCCAATACCAACTTCGCCTCAAGGCAAACAAAATCAGAGCTGAGGTTTTCATACCTTATGCAGAAACAATACGCCGGGCCAAACTGGCCCTGGATACAGAACAAAAAGCAAAAGTACAACCCCCCCCCTCTCCCCCCCTACAGCTTGACCCATCATGGAGAACAGAACCCAAACAGACACCACTACCAATCAACACATACGCAAGTGTAGTGACAAGATCGAACATCACACAACAAAAACAACCTGCCCCTAACCAAAACCAGCCCACCACAATAGGAAACAATTCTGCTCCCGAAAACCCCCCAGACACCCCCCTCCCCTCCCCTCCCACGAGACGACCCAGAATAAGTTTCCCGACCAGACCCAGACTGACAAGCACACAGACTCGTGCCCTCAGACGTAAGGCTAACGAAACCAAACAACAACTCACTAAAAAAGCCACTCTACACCACATTGAAGAGTTAGTTACAGAACGAATCAACCAGCACATGACTGCAACTATTGACAAACTGACATCACACATGGACCAACTGTTCAAAACACACACACACACCGAGAATCAAACGGACAACAGACATTCACAATCTACTACGACAACCCCCCAAGCCCAATGCCCTCCCCTGACCGAATTCAATTTTCAACAACAAAGTGGAAAGACAACAGCAGAAAACAATCTGACGTATGATGAAAAAAGAATCTTAAGTAAACACGATACGTTAGGTTGGTCACCAATAGTTTGGCTCGCCGAGACAATTGGCCAGACGTCACTTAACCACCTTATATAAATAATTAAAACCTGTTCTTGTTGGTAGGGATATTATTAATATTAATATTAAAAAAATCGGGACTTTACTGGTTTTGCACTGCCTCCGGGCATTGCCTCCAGTATTGTTCCCACCATATTTGTATTTACAAATGTCCCATATGTGTCTGATTCAGACCAAGAGGACGTAAAACTCCATTTTCTCTCGGGGCGCGGGCCGGACACCTATCTGCATTCCTGCTCCCTCTCCCCTCTTCCTTTTTAACTAAAAAATGTGCCAGATGGGCCGAAGCGACTCTTTTGAGCCCACCCTTTTTTAAAGTCCTTTCCCCCCCGCAGATGGGTGTCCGGCGCACGCTACGGGGGGTTCTTTCGTATCCGCCGCGCTTTTGCGCCTGTGCTCCCCCCCCTTTTTTGGGATTGCTGGGACGGTGCCCTGCCACTGATCGGAGCCGAGAGGAGGGGTCCCTCTCCCTCCCTCCCTCTGTGCCGATCAAGCAGGAATCGCTAACCACCCCCACCCTCACCTCACTACTATTGTTATAACTAAGTTACTTCTTGCGTAAAATACTAAACTCTTCTGGTTCCATCGTGACATCAGGGGCGGGGGAGTTTTTGTTGCTACCCCCCCTTGGGATCAGATGGAATAAATAAAATAATTTACTAATTACAATAACGGAGGCCTCTGGTTAACCCTAGTTCCCCCACTTGTTATTATACAACTTAATAGAACTTAATTTAGACTGGTTTCGTCCATTTTTAAAATTAACCATTAAAGGTCAGATGCTATGACCTAATTACACATAAATAAACCAAATTTTAATAGTAACTTTTAAAACCAAACGAATCTTGCTATTTTAACTGACCTTTGTTTTACCAAATTGTAACCTATTTTAACACTTGAAAACCATTAGAACATTAGTGAACTAATATAACGTTCATATGTTAAATATATCATGTCCTAAGGGACAATACTTGACAGGCTAATATGATAGGATGATACTAAATAGTTTGTATGTAAAAGTTGTGTACATAGTAAAAATGTACATATCACCTTTTTAACCACCAAATCTTTTTGTGACCATCTGGTCACTGATGGATTTGGATTGAGGTTGGATCTGCCCACCTGGAAGACAGACTTTTAATGGTCTGATCCCAAAATTCAAATAAAACTTAAATACAAGTAATTTTTTAAAAAGAAAGAAAGAAGAAAAGTACATTTTTAAATTCAACGAATCTTATCACTTACAAGCTAACTTTTTAAATAAGTCTAAATGTTTAAACACTACTAGGGATATACACCCTATGGAAGATCCCTACTTTGTCCTAAGGGACTAGATCCAATAGGTTAAATATTTAAAATATAGTAAATACAACCCAACTTATTGAAAAACTAAACAGTTTGTATGTAAAAGTTGTGTACATAATAATAATGTACATATTATTTTAATAACACCTTTTAGCTTTTTAACTTTATATATAGCTTGTATGTAGGCATATGCCTCTCAAGAATTTTAATAATAAAGCTCTTTTTGAGCACAAACACGGATTTCTAAAATAGCTCAGTTGAGCATAAAACATGAATTTTAACTGTAGCCCTGGGCTTTTTAATCAGACCTCCTCCAATCTGCCAGACTTAAAGCAAACAGCTAAATATCTTTTACAAACTAAAATATTTTATCACAAACATAATTTTATATTCTAAAAACTTGTGCGCCATTACAAATTTCTTTAAAAATAAATAAATAATATTAATAAATAATAATAATAATAATTTTTTTTTTTTTTTTAAACACTTACTGATTTTTTTCTTCTTTCACATAAGTATAAATTTTCAAAATATATCTTATCATTTAAAAAATCCACCTTTTTTCCAGGATCTTTATCAAATTAAATGCCTCAAATAGTCTTTCGACTCAGAGGGCGTAAAATCTCTATATTTCTCTCTCTCTGCTCGGGACGGGGAGGAGGGGTCCCTCTCCCTCCCTCCCTCCGCTTCGAGTACGTAAGAATCGTTAGCTACCCCCACCATACCATATTATAACATACTATATTTTATTATACTATACTGATTCTCATTACTATATTATTGTACTGAGTGCAACTTATCTAATTTTTGGCTTCCAAACCACAACTATTGTATCAGCTAATCCTAATAAATTATTACATGACCGGTTTGCTGGAACGTCGGTCGGGGGTCTATTAGTGCGCTTTTGCCGCACTTTGTACACACCGTAAAGGATAGTCCTTCTTTTATTTATCATCTTTATTAAAATATTTTTTATAAATTACACGTCTCCAACTGTATTAAAAGACAAATAAACTGTATAATTACAAATACTGAACAATAATTACAACTCTAATGTTACCTATTATTTTTATTTTTCCTTATCATTAAATGTGAGGGTTCCTCCCCCTTAATACTAAAGACCCGCGAGTTGGACCTCCGCCTCGGGTGGCCCGCCCCCCGGGGGTGTGGCGCGAGGATGTCTTGCGTATCCTCCCTCGGGGGGTGCGCCCCCCGCCATGTCGTCGAGGTCCCCCGGATCCTCCTCCTCCCTCCCCCCACCCCCAACCCTCTTTTAAATAAAATAAACTTATAAAAAGGATCCTCCTACAAATTTTTAATTTTTAATTACCAACCTAAATAATAATACTTAAAAATAAGAAAAGAAATTTGTACATATTTCGTCCTTGATGTAGATATTTCCCCTGTCACTGTAGACAGGGAAGTCCCGGTGGAGGAGTAAATCGGGACTTTACTGGTTTTGCACTGCCTCCGGGCATTGCCTCCAGTATTGTTCCCACCATATTTTTTATTTACAAATGTCCCATAAGTGTCTGATTCAGACCAAGAGGACGTAAAACTCCATTTTCTCTCTCTCTTTCACCTCAGGCCAAAAAACCCAAAGTAATATTTAATGTAACTCTTTTATATCTATTTTATCAACTATTAATTATTAATTAAACCTTTTATGAAATTTAGACCTTTTCAAAACATCAACTTGACTTGCGCGTTTTAAATTCTCCCACTACCCCATTTTCATGTTTGCTGTTTGTCCACGTTTTGTATCGTCCAGTTTTTGTTGTGTCTGTTTTATGTTATTTGATAAATAACTAACCCATTACAAATGTCCCATGTGTGCCCTGCCGGGACGAGAGGACGTAAAACTCTATATTTCATTCGTACCCTAATGCCCCACATGGCCGAAAGGCCAAAGAGGGCGTAAAACATTATTTTCTCGTGTAAAGTGAAGTTAATTCAGTTGTTAGACCTATAACCTCAGTAATTATGCAAGCCAATCAGCCTGAGTGGACAGCTTGTGTGTGAATGTGTGTGTGTGTGTGTGTGTGTGTGTGTTTGTGTGTGTGCATGTGTGTGCGTGTGTGTGTTTGTGTGGGTGTTTGTGGGTATGAGTGCATGCGCGCACGAGTGTGGGTGTGTGTCACAGTGTCAGTGTGTGTGTGTGTGTGTGTGTGTGTGTGTGTGTGTGTGTGTGTGTGTGTGTGTGTGTGTGTGTGTGTGTGTGTGTGTGTGTGTGTGTTGATTGATGTGTGTGTGTGTGTGTGTGTGTGTCGCGCTGTGTGTGTGTGTGTGTGTGTGTGTGTGTGTGTTTTTGTGTGTGTGTGTGTGTGTGTGTGTTTGTGTGTGTGTGTGTGTGCCAAGACCAGACTTATAATACACTTGTAACTATACACAAAAACAAACCCCACAGCAGAGAGGGGAAAACCCCCAAAATAGTCTATACTTGTTCTATAAAACAACATCAAAACTTACACGGCTACTGTGAATATAGACGTGATTGAAAACAACATGGCTGCGCACATGATTGGAAAGTGAAACGTGTGTGATTAGGTAGAGCTCTACGAAAGTTTTGATTTTGTTTGTACCATTCATACCAACGATTTACTGGTGGCAGATTTAAAGAATTTAACCACCCTTTGGTCATTAGTATTTATTGCCTAATCGAGCGATAGCGATGTCAACAAATACTGAAAGTGAAGAAACTGAAAATCATGTAACCAAAAACAACGTGCCTGCCAGTGAAGTCACTGAAGTGGATTCGAATGATGCAGACTGTCATGAGGATGAAGTTGAAGTCACGGGCCAAGCTGAATGTGCACTTGGACAGCCTACGATGGGGGGCGACACTGGCAAAAGTGTCTCTGGAGTGAGCGCCAGTCAAACTACGCCTTTGTCAAAGAATCAGATCAAGAAGCTGAAGAAGAGAGAGCATTGGTTGCAGGTCAAAGCTGAAAAGCGGTAAATGAAAACTTATGATCAATGATGCTAGTAAATGAAAGATGTGCAATGCATACTTGTGTACACACACACACACACACACGAATGCACGTACACACATAGTGACATACACACACATATATATGCACACACACACACACACACACAATATATATATTTTATTATTTTACATTTTGGTCACACATAGAATGATAGATGCTAACGTGCGTGCACACACACACACACGCACATACACACACACACACACGCACATACACACACACACACACACACACACACACACAATCACAAGTGCATTTAATGGATGCAAAGCTTCAAACTTCACCCCTGATTACAGAAAATGAGGAGTCAATTTCATATGGGGCCAGTAATGAGTAATGTGTCAAAAAAAGTGCTGTGTGACTGTGAGGTTCAGTTTGTTTTCAGACCCTGGGTGCACAAAAGGGGTCAATTTAGGTCATTGACCTGGACCTCCTGAGAATGTGAAGCTCTGTGGATGTGCCATAAAATGATAAATTAAAATACATCATAGTTCATACATACATGATTTCCGTATTTTACGGACTACAACTAAGGCAATACTTTTCTCCCCTAGACTGAGACCCAGGCACCTTATAATGTGACTGATAATAATAATATACTTATATAGTAAGAAACTATAATAACAAAATCTGAGTTTTGTGTAAAATTGGGGGGTTGCGCCAAAAAATACTGTACAATCCCCAAAGCTTTTTCAGGATGAAATTAGAGGGGTTTTTGTGTGTTTTTTTAAGTAATTTTTTTTTGTGGGTGACATCCAAGGTATTTGAATTAACTAACTTTATTTTCAGTTTGGCAGGCTTATGTTAATTTCCAGAAAAGCAGAAAAAGAGAAAAAGAAGAAGCGCCATGCTGAACTCAGGGAGCGGGGCGAGGAGGTCAGGCCTTCGAGGAAAGCTCTGAAGAGAAACAGAATGGTGGACTCCGCCTGCCGACAGAGGGTGATCATCGACTGCTCCTTCGACTCCTACATGACTGAGAAGGTAATAGAAATTGTTTGGAAATAATTAAGGGGAGTAATTTCATGGTGTGTGGGACACTGGGAGTCAGATCTTGCCTAATTCAATCGGTCAAACAGGGGGAAGTCACTCTACCATCAGCTCTTGTAGCCTATAGACTCGTGTGTTTGAGCAGACATACAGCACTTAGAACACCGTGCGTCATTCTAAAAAAAATTGTCATTTATATTTTTACGTCACATTTTGCAAGTTTTATCAGTTTGGGGCCACTGGCCACCCCTAATTAAAAAAAATATATAAAAAAAATGTTTGCAAGTCGCTGACTCGCATCCTGCGGTTTCAAGCTTCGACTCCATTGCAGCATTGTTGCTATGGTATTTGACCGAGTAATGGAGGTAAACAACTCTTATTTTCACGACGTGCTCTCCCCTAGTTTTTTTCCCGAAAATCGTCTAGTGAGCGAAGCTGGTAATGTTTTCAGAGAATTCTATTCCTATAGTATCTGATTCTGACTATCTGACTGACTGGCTACATGGTAACACAATAACGTTTGAACGGAAGGACCTAGGAACCTCAATGTTTGCACGTGGATAGGTACTAAGGATATCTAGTCCAAGTTTGAAATTGAAGATCATAGGTCAAAGGTCAAGGTCCCTGGAGCCGTTTTTTGCAAGACAGCCCAAGGGAAAGAAATCTTGAACGGAGGGACCTAGGAGACTCAAATTTTGCATGCGAATAAGTAGTTAGGATATTTAGGCCAGGTTCAAAAATGAAGGTCATTGGTCAAAGGTCAAGGTCACTGGAGCCGTTTTTTAAAACATGGACCAAGGGAAACAACTCTTGCATTGAAACAGGCCACCACACTGCAACTTGTTACTTCCCTTTACTTGTCAAAGTCACCTGTAGGTGTGTGAGTCCAAGTTCAGTGGTTGTGGTTGACCTGGTTTCCTCATTCACTAATTGTGTCCGTTGAAGGTTAATGTTAGGGTTGTCCTGAATATCTTTCTCTGTCTCTCTATCTCTCTCTTACCCTGTGAAATAAAGGTTCGTTTTCTGAGTCAGCCACAAGGTGAATCACTGCAGCCGAAAATGCTGCCGCGCGGCTGGTGATCTAGCGTCTTAACGCTCTAGTTACCTTCTTAAAATTAATATTTCAGTTAATGAGCTATTAACATTCTTATGGAATTTGGAACAGTGATCGTCATCATCATAATTATATATGCTAGATCAAATCGTGCGTAAACATTTTCTTCATTTTCAATGTTATTTATTGCTGTGTGTAATAAAGTATTAAAAAATGAAAAGGAAAAAATAAGTATTTTATTTTAATTTATCAATTATCTATAGCAATAAATGTTTTAAGTTTTCGCTGTTAAAATGTCACCAGCTGTTGTTATGAGGGGTTTTGTTTTTGGATCATTTTGATGGAAATATTTCTGTGATACAGTGAGTGTCTACCATTTGTTGTCATTCTTCATGCATAGCGTTAATAAGTTTGTGTGTGTGTGTGTGTGTGTGTGTGTGTGTGTGTGTGTGACTGTCACTGTATGTGTACTATTGTGTGTGTGTGTATGTGTGTGCGCGCGCATGTGTATGTGTGCGTGTGTGTTTTAAAACAGGACAGCATGTATTTGGTGGAACAGATCAGACACAGCTACGCAGCCAACCGGCGAGCTGACAATCCCTTGCAGGTGACGCATCTGAAATTATGTGTAACTAACTGTTTTAAACCCTTAGACAACACAGTATGACTGTTTTAAAGCATTACTATGAACATTTTAAATCCTTGAGATTTAACCCTTTCACCGCCAGCCATATTTCAGCCAAAAATTTCCGTTAAGTTTACCTGGGTGTGTGCGCGCGCATGTGTATCTGCAGTATTGGGGATTCTTCTGTGACATATATAAAATAAGGTCTATGCTTACTTCCCAAAACTAAGACAATGGCGTCTTTGGATAATAGACCCCAATTTGATGCCTTTTAGTGACATAGGTGTTAAATCATGCTGGGTGGTGCTAAAATGCGACTTTGGTGGTGAAAGGGTTAAAAAGTCATGCTGTTCCTTGTAGCGGTAGCCTCCTTCCATCTCGCAAGATAATGGTGTTGTAGCGCTGTGGAACAGGCATCAGATGATGCCTCTCTCATGTCTTCTGTTCGGCGCTGACTAAACGGAACATTTTCTTGAGTGTCTGTAAAGGGCAACTCTGGAGTCAAAGTCAAAGTCAAAAGTCAAAAATACTATATTATCACGTTAGGTGAAATTACAGTGTGGTCTCGTACAAGCACAATACAAGCAAGGAAACACATTTGCATGCATTAAAAATGGAAACAAAACTAAGGGAAAATGGACAACAAATCATGCTTCGCAAGAAGTTGGACATAGGGTCGATACAAGCGACTATCAAAACATTAAGAACTGCCCTCTTTCAAACTGAGTCTTTCCCACCATTTCTATCCTCGCATTCATTTATTCACCCCCACACCCCCACCCTCTCCAATTCACCCCAAGCTTTCACATATTTTGTGTCCCTTCCCGTTGCCAACATTTCATGCACCTCCCTCTTCTCTCTGTGTCTCTCTCTGTCTCTCTCTCTCTTGTATAAGTATGTTTTGATCCTGCAGTGACGCTGGTACCAAATTGTATTGGCTCGTCCTTTCCTTTGGAATCTACCAGCAACGCCAAGAAGGGGGTGGGAGTCTTGACGTTTGGGCGGTCTCTTCCACACTGGATGCAGGTGAACAGGGAAGGTGATCTGGCGGATGAAGCAGCTCTGGCTTTCTTTGGGCGGTCTCTTCCACACTGGATGCAGGTGAACAGGGAAGGTGATCTGGCGGATGAAGCAGCTCTGGCTTTCTTTGGGCGGTCTCTTCCACACTGGATGCAGGTGAACAGGGAAGGTGATCTGGCGGATGAAGCAGCTCTGGCTTTCTTTTGGCCCTTCTGTCCGCGAGCTGATCCGCTCTGTGGGCTTTGGCTAGTGCAGTCCCTTTCTTATTATTATTATTCAGAAAACTTATTTAGCGCATTACCTTAAAGCTCTATGCGCTTACGACTGCTCTCCAGTTCTCGCGGGTGGGTGACTGCAGCGGTTTTTTTTCTCCAGTTGTTGGGATTGATGCCTGTGCACCAGATCGCTACATGCCTAGGCGGGGGGAATATAGAGATCTTGGGCCGCCCCAGGGCTCCCAGCGACCCCCATCTGGGGGTCTATGAAGTACTAGAATTCTAAGGGACCCTCTAAAAGAATGTGCAGGGGGTCCCAGGGATGCAGTAGAAAAATTCTTTATAGCATTCACAATGCCTCTGGGACCCTCTATCCCGCCTCTAGGACCCTCTATACTGTAAGTGAAGGAGTCCCTGGGACCCCTTGTTTTGCGGGAATATTGGGAGCCCTGCCGCCCAAACGTCAAGACTCCCCCTTCTCGGCGTTGCTGGTAGATTCTAAAGGTAAGGACGAGCCAATACAATTTGGTACCAGCGTCACTGCAGGATCAAAACTTACTTATACAATTATTATTTATAGAATCTTTTATGCGCATATCATGTTTCATTTCCTTGAGAAGCTGTTGTGAGTAGAACATGCACATGTATACACACAGACCTACTAAATTAATGAGAGAGAGGGAAAGAGAGAGATTCAGAAAGAGAGAGAGAACAATGAACAATGAACAAAATGTTTAATGAGACCTGTAGGCCGTCTATCCATTCAAAGGGTCATTGTGGTGGGGACAGAGACACACAGAGAGAGAGAGAGAGAGAGAGAGAAAACTCAGAGAAAGAGAGAGTGATAGAGAGAGGCATGTTTGTGTTGACAATATTTATGCAGCTTATTTTGAAACTAGGGTGTGTTTGTTAAATTGAAGTATTTTTGGCTCACTCATTGTTCGGTTGTGTGTGTATGTGTGTGTGTGTGTGTGTGTGTGTGTGTGTGTGTTTTGCGTCCGTGGTCCAATCTCCAAACTTTAACAATTGGCATTTTCTCGGGAAATAGAAGGCGTACATTGTTCAAACTTTGCACAGATATAGATGTTTATGCAAGCTTTCAAACATTAATGATTTTGATAATTAAATACTTAAAACAACACTGTAAACAGAATAGCAAACAAATAACATTTTAGATTAGTGGGCTAGAGAGTATTCAACAGGCAACATGAGTTAAGAAAGTATTCCACAGTGAAAGCCTTGATAGCTCATTGCGTAGAGCTTCTGTCTCTCATGCTAATGGTTCCGGGTCCGATTCTCGGCATGGGCACTTTTAAAAGTGGTATCCATTAACGATAGTTTCATTTGTACTTTAAACACCCCCCTCATGTTTACGACCCTCAATCTCAAAGTCATTTTAATAATTGGCAATCTTGTACTTTAGACCCCCCCCCCCTCAATCTTTGTTTGTTGTTGTCACACATGTGCCTGTTCGAGTGAGCCTTGCTTCTTGTTGTCTTTAGATATTACATAATATATTTGAAATACCCATGATGCAACTGTTTCTCTGTCAGCTGTACATCTGTGGCGTGAGTGGGAATGCCAAGCAGCGACTGGACTCCCTAGGGGACTACAAGGGCTGGGATGTGAGTGCTCTGTTTCTGCAACATATCTTCATTCACACTAAATTGAAATGGCGAAAGACGAAAAATAGATTTCTACTTTGTAGACATGTATCAATTCAGGCATCAGAATTGTCAGAGGATTTCAGAGGATTAAGAATTTCTGACCGAGGATTGGCTTCTACTGTCAGAGGTTTTGCCTTTTTATTGAGTGTTATCCTTTGTGTTAAATGGCATTTTAACCGCTTTGACTGCCAGAGAAAATTATAGAAAAATTCATTGGGCAAATCATGCCGTGAAAAAGACAACTGATAGAACCAATCTGGCAAAATGGTCAGGGGCTATAACTTTCTCGACTGTGTTAGAGCAAAAACCAGACTATCAGAGTTATTCCTCTTCATCTGATGATGTCATCAGTGATGTCATCAAGTCAGTACATAATATATATCGTCGCTGTCCGACGCTAAACGTGTATTTACACAATCAGTGATTTTACAGGAGCATCAAAAAACATATTGTCGCCTGCTAGAAAGTCAATCCCCATTTGATATACTCTTGACCCCCCTTCTTTACTGATGAGTAAACATGTGACACAATAAAAGTTGCATTAACACCCAAACTTTTCGTGATAATTCAGTTATACGGTTAGTAACAAAGTTAGTGCATTGTTCTCACAATGGGCAGTTACACGATTAGCGTGACCAGTTACACGCTTATCGCGTCAAAACCAGCAACAACCCGCCACATACACGATTATTTCCGTGGTATCATGTGACAAATTTGGGCATTTTCATTGGTCGCAGACACAAGATATTTATAGAAGACCTGCGTGAGGTCACTGGAAGGAGTTTCAGTAAAAAATATATTTTTGTCAAATACACGGTTAGCGTCGGACAGCGACGATATGTTAGTCAAGGGTTTAAAATGATTTATCACTATATTAAGCCTTGTTGGTGGTGCTGGTAACTGATTTCAGTGTTGTCCCTCTTCAGTCCAAAGCCTTGATGGCCCTTTGGTTTTCAGAGGATTGCACCTTCTGATGCCTGATCATAGATACATGAAAAAATAATGAAAACATGGTGTATAGAATGCCTTGCAGTATAAAGCACATCAGTCTGTTTACAGACAAACCTCTATTTTAAGACTTCCAAAATGTCCGGAAAAATCGGTCGTAATTTGGAGGGGTCGTATGACGGAGGTTTTCACTGGCAGCTGTAGAAAGAAAAAGTTCAGCACAGTTCATACTCTCTTCTTCATGCACACATACAATGACATATTAAAACTGGATTTGGGTCTTTCCAACTCCATAGGATTGTGCAATCGATGTATCACAGTTCGCCGACTTCTGTTAATCACCTCCACTCTCGTCCAATGTCAGTGGTTTTCTTTTTCAAAGTCAGTGGTTTTCGTGCTTTTCCTACGCTTTCCGCCATCTTTTCTACAACAAGGGAAGCGACTCCGCTTTCAGGCCCTTGACCGTGGTTGTTTCCCTTTGCTCGAAGTCTATGCAGACGACAACAACGGTCGTAAAAACCAACAAATTGGCGGTTGTAAGTCGTGTTATAGAGGAAGTCGTTTAAGAGAGGTCGTTTACATAGTAAAATGCATCCGTGCCAACAAATGAGAGTTGGTTGCTTAACTCTCTTGTGCGGTGAACGGTCGTGAACGTTTAAAAAAAATCGGATCGGAAACGTCTAGAACGTTCGGGAACGTACGGATTCCACGTGGCCGGTTAGGGCGCTTCCATTTTGTTTCTATCACATGGCAGTCACGTGAGCGCTTCAGCCTCGCTTTCGCTATGGATTACACTTCCGTCCTGTTGCTTGCAATGGCTTCTAGGCCGATTGGTTTGAAAGATATGAATTTTTGAAAATTAGTGACCGACTTCGGCATTTTCGCGATTTTTCCAATATGGATGACGAACAGTTATGGCGTCCATTGACTGAGGAAAGCAATGAATAGTCCTATTTTTGTGAAATATGGGACTTATGAGATTGCGAAGTGATGAGTAAGGAGTGTATTCTGACCTATTTCGGCGGCGAGCTTGTGTTTGTTCGATCGATACGAATTTTTGAAGTCGTGTTACTGACATCGGCATTTTCCCGACTTTTACATCATGGATGATGAATCGTTATTGCATCCACCGAGTGATGACAGTGATGAAAATTCTTTTTTTTGTGAAAGATAGAAATTATAAGATCGTGAAGTGAAAGGGTAAGTGAATGATTTTGATCTACACTTCCTTTCAGTCGTCTTAGCCCAAGTTAGGGCGAGTTAGGCTTCAACAGTCTGCAAATGTAGGCAGTGAATGACTAGTGAATGCAGTTTGCGACTACACTTTGGCAATTTGATTTTTTTTGTGGAGCCATGCATCCCCATAACATCTTGAAATTCATTTTGCATATCAGAGAGACATCTCGGCAACACATTCAAAACAAAACACACAAAATCTGGTAGGGTATATTTTATTTTATTATTTTTCTGACGCTACCCCCCCTTTTGTACGGAGTGACGTCCCTTGGGTTAGGATTTCAGAGGTGATTGAGAGCACAGAGCGTCAGGCACAAGAGGGTTAACAGAGGGTCGTAAAATAGGGGTTTGTTTGTAGTAGAAAAAGGTGTTTTTTTATGTAGTAAGGTATTTTAGATTGCTTTCTATCTAACAAACAAAACAAAAGTGAAAAACAAATTGAGTTTGTAGTTGGAAACTTTTTAAACAGTGAAAAGTTTCTTTTCCTATTTTGCAGTAAGATCTTCTCAAACTGCGGAAAGCAGTTTAACCCTTTTCGCCGCCAGCCATTTTTTAAGCAAGAAAATGCCATTAAACTTAACTGGGTAGAGAAAACAATGTATCTACAATATTGGGATTTCCTTTGTTACATGTATTACATTAGGCCTATCCATACCTCCCAAAGTTATGAAAATAGGGTCTTTGGATAACAGGCCCTGATTTGATGCCTTTTAGTGACATGGGTGTTAGACCATTGTGGTGAATAAATGTGACATTGGCGGTGAAAGGGTTGAATTCACTTTGCATCTCTACATGATCAAATGCATCTAAGAAATGGAAAATTTCGAGACAGGGCAAATTAAATATTAAAAAAAGAAGATTTTAATGATGAAATTGTACATTCATTATTACATGATTAAAAAAAAATGACCTAATTCGTTTTTCCTCCAGCTGCACAAAGATGAGCGTCACTTCGCGGAGGCGTTCCCCCAGGATCAGATAGTTTACCTGAGCAGCGATTCTCCCAACATCCTGGACAGGCTCGACGACGGCAAAGTCTACGTCATTGGGGGGCTGGTGGACCACAACCACCACAAGGTAATGCGGATGCATCATGCTGCCGTTGTGCACCAAACTAAGAAATTCAATTTGGTATATTCTGGTCACAGAGACTTGTCTCTGTGAAATTCAGGCTGCTCCCACCTGGAGAGCGCATCACCACCCATTTTGTGTGTGTGTGTGTGTGTGTGTCTGTGTGTGTGAACATGTTATGATTTGTATAATGGAGTAAAATAGCCTGTGTGTGTGTGTCAAGTCAAGTCAAGTCAAGATGATCTTTATTGAGAATAAACGTTTACTGGTCACTGCAACTAGGGTTATTAACGCCCTTGATGGCAAGAGTTAATCCCTTGTTGGTCAGTATCCAAAAGGGCATTCACTCTTGCAAAAGGCAGCTATTCAGTTGCCTCAAATAGGGTTATTGGCGAGAGTTATTCCCTTGTTTGGTCAGTACTCAGTGGCCAATAGACTTGCTGCATATACATCATACCTGAAAATAATCGTACGCATAACAAACGCTTTGCTACTGAAAGCGGTTGCCATGTATGTAGTTTTGTAATCAGACAGATAGTTGATTGTAGAAAGTGTTTATGCCATATGTCATGTCACTCACTACCTTGTCACATGGTCTGTGTCACTGTCACCAACTGGCAGAGGAGCAAGGAAGAGCTGACACTCAACTGTCCATCCGACATTTCCTCTTGTTGTTTTGTCTTCTTCTTCTTCTTCTTCTGCGTTCCCAGGCCATATGGCCATAATGGGTAAGGTACGTATGTGTCCGGTGTTCAGTTTTCAATGGTCTCCCTGCTGCATTCAGCCGACACATTCCAATTTTGGAGGAGTTGAAAGAAGAAAGTTATTTGGAAGATTGTTTTAGAAACAGAAGGCAGGAGAATGGGCAAAATAGTCTGAAAAATAGTAGACAATAGTGAGAAAAGGAAAAGGCAGAGTCATACAGAGTGATACTGATAGATTAGAGGAAGTTTCTAGCACAGAACTTCCAGAAGATGGGAGAACTATTTATACTAAATGCCCCTTTCAAAAAAGAGTGAAAGATTAGAGGAAGTTGCTAGCACAGAACTTCCAGAGAGTGGGGGAACTATTTGTGCTGAAAGAACCCCAGTGGATGTCCCACACACCGAGGGGCATTTAGTATAAATAGTTCTCCCATCTTCTGGAAGTTCTGTGCTAGAAACTTCCTCTAATCTATCAGTATCTATCTCTCTCTCTCTCTCTCTCTACCTCTAACACACACACACTCACTTACACACACACATGCATGTTCGCACTCACACACACACACTACACTGTTAGGCTGTTTTCAGTGGAAGGAGTGGGGAGAGTTGACAGTAAAAGAGAAATAAATGGGAACAAGAGGACAAAAAAACCACCCGTAAGAGAATTAATTATTAATATGATTGAAAGGATTTAGTAAACCAACAGATTATCTCAATTATATTTACTTGTTCCCCAGTAATTATGGTAATTTCCGATACTCTCATTGGATTGAACCCAGTAATTATGGTAATTTCCGATACTCTCGTTGGATTTAACCCAGTAATTACGGTAATTTCCGATACTCTCGTTGGATTGAACCCAGTAATTATGGTAATTTCCGATACTCTCGTTGGATTGAGCCCAGTAATTATGGTAATTTCTGATACTCTCGTTGGATTGAGCCCAGTAATGATGGTAATTTCCGATACTCTTGTTGGATTGAGCCCAGTAATTATGATAATTTCTGATACTCTCATTGGATTGAACCCAGTAATTATGGTAATTTCTGATGCTCTCGTTGGATTGAACCCAGTAATTATGGTAATTTCCGTGTTTCAGGGGCTGTGTCACAGACTGGCGGAGGAGCGGGGACTGAGCCACGCCCAGCTGCCCATCGGTCACTTCCTGCAGCTGAAGACGCGCAAAGTGCTGACCATCAACCACGGTCAGTACGGTTGACACTAGGCGTTCAAGACTGCACTTGGTCATCTCCTAACATGGAACACTCAATTGTTTTTAGTAAAGTTTCATTTTTTGTGTATTTGACGGTTTAAGGTTTTGGTTAGGGTTAGGGTTAGGGCTATAGTCAGTTTGATTTCAGATTGAATGGTTAAACCTGAGTTCGAACCTGGGTACAGGGGATTTTTCCTCTCACTTTGCACTAGGCCTTACTAGGTCTGATTGTGGAGTCTTTCGGATGAGACGATAAACCGAGGTCCCATGTGCCCATGCACTTAGCACACATTAAACCACCCTTCCACTTCAAGAGTAAGAACCTTGTGTCTGTTCGTTGCATCTCAACCGACAAGACGGGAGTAACTATTTTTTGTATGTGTTGCTTTTAACGGAAGAAACTGTCATGTAGGCTCTTAAAATAGACAAACGCGTGGCAGGGTGCTTGGCGGTGAATGTCTATAAAAGTTGTATTTAGTGGGAGTGTGGAGTGATGTCTAGGGCGAATATATTCACCCCTGGTGCTGGTAGAGTTAATGTTTCTTCTTCTCTTGCGTTCCCAGGCCATATGGCCATAATGGGTAAGGTACTTATGTGTCCGGTGTTCAGTTTTCACTTGCCTCCCCGCTGCATTCAGCTGACACATTCTGATTTTGGATGAGCTCAAAGAAGAACATTTGGAACCCTGGTATGCCACAGGGAGAACAGTGTTTAAAAAGCATATCTCTCTCTCTCTCTTTCTCTCTCTCTTTTTCTCTCTCTTTCTCTCTCTCTTTCTTTCTCTCTCTCTCTCTCTCTCTCTCTCTCTCTCTGTCTCTCTTTCTCCCTCTCTCTCTCTTTCTTTCTCTCTCTCTCTCTCTCTCTCTTTCTCTCTCTCTCTCTCTCTCTCTCTCTCTCTCTCTCTCTCTCTCTCTCTCTCTCTCTCTCTCTCTCTCTCATTGTCTTTGCTTCAAATCTCCCTTTCACTTTTGTTCCCTATCCTAAGAAGTATAATCGGACTCGCTTTGTTGATATGGCTTGCAGTCATCTTGCTGAATACTGTTAAAACATCTCAGTCTCTCACACACACTTGCACATGCACACACGCAAGCATGCACGCAGGCGCACACACACACACACACACAACACAACGGACACACATACACACACAGGAGTACTGTAAAGTGCATGTGCAGACTGTTTGACCGGACTTTGGTTTCAGGGGGTGTTTGTCTTGGTTGTTCCTGCAAGGTCACCGGACCGGAAAAAGCTGCCGCGCGGCCGGCTGGTTGATCAAGCTGGTTTTTCACACTCTCAAATGTTTTTCATCTGTTTTGCAGTCTTTGAAACCTTGCTGCGCTTCACGGAGACCCTGGACTGGCAGAGGGCGCTGCTGGCCGTGCTGCCGCAGCGGAAAGGGGCGTGTCTCAAAGCCGCCAACAACGACGACAAAAACTCCGAAGTTGATCCTCCCCACAATGCCGAGGAAAATGGCGCCCACGACGATGAAGGAGGGAACGCAAGCGCTGTTGTCAAAGAGGAAAAACGCGTAGCGGAAGCTTGTGAAAAACTCTGCGCTTCAGATACAGTGAAACCTCCCTTATAAGACCTTCAAAAATCATCCAAAATGAGGTCTTATAATGGAGGGGTCTTATTAGGGAGGTAATTTTAATACTAACAAAACAGTGCAATGTTTCCGAGAAGTAGGTCTTATGTGGGAGGGAGTCTTATAATGGGATCTTATAAGGGAGGTTCGACTGTAGTAGTGTTGGTGGAAGTGGTGCATGTTTAGTGGAGGCTGCGGGTTCTGAAGATGCTGTGAACAGTGAGATGGGAGGAGGGCGTGAAGGTCTGTGTCCCAGCCAGCAGGCAGAGGCCAGCGAAGATATGACGGTCTGCCAAGAGGATGTAGGAAAAGGGTCGGCTTACAGTGGCACAGTGGTAACGCTTTCGCTTCGTGTCAAGTAAACCCGAGTTCGAACCTGGGTACAGGGGATTTTTCCTCTCACTTTGCACTAGGCCTTATGGTCTGAATGTGGAGTCTTTCGGATGAGACGATAAACCGAGGTCCCGTGTGCCCATGCACTTAGCACACATTAAACCCAGTGGCAACGAAAAAGTTGTCATTTGGTCAAAATTTACCCCCCCCCCTTTCCTTCCTCATCAATCACACAAAACAATCGCATGCAAAAAAAAAAATGGGTGGCGCGCCTCTGGCTGCGACGCGCTCTCCAGGTGGGAGCAACCCGAATTTCACAGAGATGCCTCTGTGACTATAAAGTACCTAATACCTAATAATAGTATTTTTTGTTGTTGTTAAAAGTGGTGTTTGACTTTGAGCGAGAAATGTTGTACGTTCTTGTGTGTGACGAATATCTCGATTTCTTTTCAATTTGAAGAAAAAGTTTGGATAGGAATGGTGTGTGTGTGCGTGCGTGTGTACGTGCGTGCATGTGTTGTGGATGAAACGGGAGGAATGCAGTTATGAATGTGTGGATGTTAAATATATAGATATATGGAAACAAAATTATGCATATTTGTCTAAAATTAAATGAGAAATCAACACAATTTGATAACTGTATGGTGTGTTGTGAGTGTGATGCAATTTGAACAGAGTGACACCACATGGGGAGTACAGTGCAACGCCAATTCAAGAAGATTTTATTTACACACCTTGTGGTTTGTTTATTTATTTCAGAAATAAATACTAGAAAAATCAGACAATAAATAGTATGAACTCAAACATCGGACATAATGGTTCAAGGCCATTGAACATTATCGGTTTCTTGGCATATGAATTTAAAAAATAAAAAGGAGCGTAAATACCTTTTTAAAAAAAACGTTCATTGTGATAAATAATACTTTGCATTCCAAAAACGCGAATTCCCTACCTCCCTCTGGTGTCTATGTACAGAATCGTGCAAGGGAGATTACTAGTATTGTATGAGTTTGTTAGTAAGTTCATGAATGAAGTTCTGTACAAAACAACAAAGAGACGACATAATGCAATGGTGAAACTCTGTGTGTGTGTGTGTGTGTGTGTCCTTGTGTCTGTGTGTGTGTGTGTGTGAGAGAGAGAGAGATTGAGATCATGCTGTACCTTTTTTTTTACATTTTCATTCGATTTTTGTCGTTGAGAATGTTCATTTCTTTTGACATAACAAGTCCGAATATGTCTCTCTCTGTCATTGTAAGAATAGGCACCGCCTAAAATCTTTATCCTTGTTAAATAAAGTTTTTCAGTGTTCAGTATTTCTCTTCCCATCTTATGAGAAAAGTTTTTGTTGGGTTTTTTTCTCGGTCAACAATGACATAATACTGTTAATGTATGTATACAGTCCAATAACAATGTCATAACACCGTTAATGTATGTATACAGTCCAATAATAATGTCATAACACTGTTAATGTATGTATACAGTCCAATAATAATGTCATAACACTGTTAATGTATGTATACAGTCCAATAATAATGTCATAACACTGTTAATGTATGTATACAGTCCAATAATAATGTTATAACACTGTTAATGTATGTATACAGTCCAATAATAATGTCATAACACTGTTAATGTATGTATACAGTCCAATAATAATGTCATAACACTGTTAATGTATGTATACAGTCCAATAATAATGTCATAACACTGTTAATGTATGTATACAGTCCAATAATAATGTCATAACACCGTTGTATAAGTTAACAATCAACACGCCTCTACGCCTATAATTCACGGAATATGATTGATACACTCATGAAACAACCCCCACCAACAACAGAAAAACAAGCAAGTTTTAAAACCGGAAACAGAATCCAACAAGAAGGATACTGTTCAAAACAATCACAAATTTTGAAAGAGCAGGAAACGTATCACACAAAATGAGTACCATTCAAAATACTGTTCTCTCTTTTTTTTATGAGATTAAAAAAATGTGCAGAAATAACCCTTTTGTTATACAACATCCGATTTTACAACAAATGTGAAACATAATACTGAATTAGATGATAAGTATCTATTATTCCTAATTAGTTATGTACCCCAATGAAAACTACGGCTTTGTAAAGATTCTGCTTCTTTCGTTTTCTTCATCAGCGTTTGAAAAAGTTTGATTGAAATATCAAGTTTGGTTTTAGTTCAAATGATGAAAGTAGATGGTCAATAATAAGACCAATTATTTCAATTTTCAAACATGCTCATCGTTAGAGAAACAATGATATCGAAAAAGCCCATGCATCAAACATTTGATACTTATTTATTAACAGAGTCGGTTTGTAACGAAAGATTTCAAAATTGACGCCAACAACATTGTTCAAAATGCAGAAAGATTTCAAAATGACGTCAAGAAAATTGTTCAAAGTACGTCAACTCTTCTCACCTTACCTTGAATTAATGAATGAATGCGAAAAACTGGATTTTGTTTCTCACCTTACCTTGATTGAATGAATGCGAAAAACTGGATTTTGTTTCTCACCTTACCTTGATTGAATGAATGCGAAAAACTGGATTTTGTTTCTCACCTTGAATTAATGAATGAATGCGAAAAACTGGATTTTGTTTCTCACCTTACCTTGATTGAATGAACGAGAAAAACTGGATTTTTTCCCTCACCTTGATTGAATGAATGCGAAAAACTGGATTTTTGTTTATGAATGCGAAAAACTGGATTTTTGTTTATGAATGCGAAAAACTGGATTTTTTTTAATGAATGCGAAAAACTGGATTTTTTTTCTTACCTTGATTGAATGAATGCGAAAAAAAATGGATTTCTTCAATGTCTTGAAACGAACTTTCAAAGACTTAAGCAACGCTTAGAATGTGTTGACGCTCTCCTTCTGGTTCCACACACTGAGCGTATCAGGGGCAGCGCCGTCTTTCGGCGTGTTCTTGCCGTTCTTAGCTTTGGCGTCGGGAGACGAGGGTTTGGGCGGGGCTGCTGAAGCGGGCTGCTCGGCCAATGGCGGCACAGCGTTGGGTTTGGAGGCGGGGCCTGATGTCGTTCCCGGCCGCTGGGACTGCTGGGAGGAGGGCTTCTTGGGGGGAGAGGGGGGCCGGAACACGCTGTTGGTCGGAGGGTCGATGGCAAAGTCTGAAACTGAGAAATACGTGTGGAAGTGTCAGCGTATTGTAGTGAACTCGGCCTATAATACATGGGTGCAACTTTTCCTGGAATACAAGGATTTCCTGTTTTTGAATTTTACCAGAAAAGGAATTTCCTTTTTTTCAAATTTGTCAAACAACATCTTTGTGTGTCTACTGTGTTTTTCAAACAAGCATTGGTATAAATTGTGGAAAAAGCAAACTAAAATACCTTCATAAATTTTTTTTCAGCTGCAGGGGGACATTACCCCTAGACCCCGGCTTTTCAGTTTTTGTTGTTTTGTGTAGTTGCACCCATGATATGTTTCAGTGCCTCTGGAGTTAAAGGGTTTGTACATTTTAAATAAAAGCTAGGGATCCTCACTCTGTCATAAATAATACTTTACGCTTCTATGCATAACACGCTTCAAATTTGACGCAATACTAACATACCAGGCAACAGATTTTCGTATATCATGACTTGATAATAACAAATCATCATATTACCTGCAAGGGATTTCATGATTCGACAAGTTCACTTCAAGGAAAACATGATCCATTTTCAGAAATAGAAGAAAAAATCTGATTATTCTGTGAGTTCAGATACTGAGATTGAAGCTTACCTTTATCATTTATGATGTTGTTGTTGACGTACCTTGGCTAAAAGACTCCAGGGATCATCCCAACAGCGAAAGCACTTGAACACTATGGTAACTTGTTCGTTACTTTGGAATGTTTAGTTCTTTATTTTTTCTTTACATCATTTTTTATGGATGGCTTGTTGAAAAAAAGCATGTCATTTGCTTATACAATGTTCCCATCTGGAAATAAAATTCTGACTTGACTTGACACAAGTGCACCAGCTAGGGATGAGAACATTACGTGTGTCAGTTACCGTTTTTGATTACCCCGCCATGTGGGCAGCCACACTCCATCTTCGGGGGATGCTTACCTTTGTCCTCAACCACAGTCCTCAGGAGGGGGGACTTGGGAGGTTCCTTCACCGGTGCAGATTCCTCCAGAACTAGTCTGCACAAAATGATCTTTAACCGTTTAAAAAGCTCGCTGAAGCATGACGTGAATAAGTTGCAAACACTATACGATGGCTTGGAGTCAAAACGGACTATCTTTAGATATCCATTGACATATTATTGAACATATTACGAAAACTAATAACTTGTGTAAAAAAAAAAAAGACTGCAGAAATATAAAAAGCATAACCCCCTTTTTATATTTCTGCAGTCATTGTTTGATACAAGTTATTAGTAATAAATCCAATAATACGTCAATGGACTATCTAAAGATAGTCCATTTTGACTCCAAGCCATAAGGTTCTAAATTCTACTTAGCCTTGAATTATTAAAGACCCACCACATCACGTGTATTTTCCCTCTCTCCTCTCTAAAATATTTCTTACCAGCAATAAGAGGGAAAACACGTGAAGACCGTGATTTTCACTCATGTGTGTGGTGGGTCTTTCATTAAGGGCACAGACCCCTTTTATGAATCAAGTCAAATTCGGTTTGCAAAAAAAGCGTTTGAAAAGCAGCCAACCAACCAAACAAAAAAGCTTGTCGAAATTTAAGCTCTTTTTTTCTACTATTGTCATTAAAAATTGATCACAGCGTGTGCACATGTCTATTTCAAATGAAATGAAAACATGCACACACACACACACATTTTGGGTCCCTTCCCGTTCCCAACATTTCATGGGCCTCCCTCTTCTCTGTGTGTGTGTGTGTCTCTCTCTCTCTCTCTCTCTCTCTCTCTCTCTCTCTCTCTCTCTCTCTCTCACGCACACACACATACACACACACACAGACAGACAGACAGACACACACATACCACGTTCACCCCCCTCAGATACACCGTGATACACAACACTTTTGTCTCTCCATCTTTTTCTCTTTCTGTCTCTAGGTCTCTGTGAACGTCTATCTGTATCCGTCTCTATGTTTGTGTGTGTGCGTGAGAGAGAGAGAGAGACAGAGAGAGAGAGACACACATACGGCAAACGCCTTCTCTTTGGGTGAAATAATTTGACTTCCAGCACCTCCGCTAAGGAGGAATCGCCGACTTGACTGTTTCATTTCTAGGAAACCAGAGCAAAGTAAGTGTTGCAATCTCTGTAAAGGGTGTTTTCATGGTGGTCTCGACGTGTTTCTTGCAAAAACTCATCCGTAAGGGTGCCCCTTTAATGTATTTTGTAACCGCCCCAATGACATGGGCCAAAAGTGTTTGGTGTTCACCTATTCACTTCTCCGGTGGGTGGCCTCGGGGCGCCGTCAATGGGCGGCAGCTTGGTCTTGTTGTTGTTGTTGCTGTCGGTGATGGAGGGCTCGTTAATGAGGGTGGGGTACTGCTTCCAGTACTCCTCTCTCCCCGCCATGGCCGCCTTGATCATCTCCATCACCATCGTCTTCTCTGCAGACACACACACAGACAGACACACTGAGAAATATGCATATTTCCATTCCCCGCTCCATTCATCTGAATTTGTGTGTGTGTGTGAATTAAAGTTTGAATTGAACTTTCTTTCCCCCCATGGGGATACTGGGGGATCTTTGTATAAATAGTTCCCCCACCTTCTGGAAGTTCTGTGCTTGTAACTTCCTCTAATCTGTCACTCTCTTTGACTCTGCCTTTTCCCTTTGCTAACTGTCATCTATTATCTTTCTGCCTTACCGGTCCATTCTCCTGCCTTTTTTCAAAAACATTCCCTCCAGCCGAAGTCGGACTTGCTGGGCCTAACTATTTCTTAATTAGGCACATGACGGCAGCATGACGCATCTGTGCTCATAATTGACAGGAAACTGTCTGAGCGATCGAAGAAGAAGAGGAAGAAGAACTTTCTTTGCTTTGCAGAAATTCTGTTGAAATAATTTTCTCCTTGTTCATTATCATAGTAAATGTGTTGATCTGAGTTTTAATGTTAGTATTATGTTTTCTCTTGATGTGTTTCGACGCTTTATGTGTTTGTTTTTTATGTCACTGTCGTTGTGTTTCTGTTATTGTACCTCATGTAAATTTCCCAATCTTGGAATAATAAAGTATGATTGATTGATTGAATGAATGAATGAAAATCTGTTTAACGTCCTCCGGTCTGGAACAGACACATATGGGACATTAGTAGATATAAAGACAGTGGGAACGATCCTGGAGGCAATGCCCGGAGGCAGTGGAACACCAGTAAAGTCCCATTTTTTTTTTTAACAATACAGATAAGTATAATTAAGTGATTGATTGATGTGCACACACATTTACTGCTCTTTTCGCTCGTTTACTTATTTAGCATCTTTCACGCAAACAAAAAAATCCTTACCCTTTTTTCTTCATTTATTTTGTGTTCTGTTCTTTTCCTTCCTTCCTTTGAATAAAACTGTACAAAATGTTCTCCAAACCTTGACCCCCCCCCCCCCCCCACCCATCTCCATCACTGGGACACAACAACGAACAGAAGCAAAGCACAAAACACACTAAGGGAAGTAATCGAAGTGTTTGACCTGCTGTAGACTCCACGCAGTTGCTTCCCTTTTACCGTGTTTTTCTGCTTGTGCCTACACCCACCTCTCTCCCCAGCAGAGCACAGCCAGGCTTGCACAGCATTCACGTCCTCCGTCTGCAGGATCTGACACAGCATGGTCAGCACCTGGTGGAGAGATAGACAGTGATCAATAGGGGCAGTGGGTGGATGCCTTGTGCCTCCATACGGGGAGCTGGACGACCGTGGGGATACCCCTCCTCCACGAGTCTCTCCCCGTGGGGATACTCCCTGTGGGATACCGGGGGGTCTTTTGTAAAAATAGTTCCCCCGCCTTCTGGAAGTTCTGTGCTTGTAACTTCCTCTAATCCTCCACTCTCTTTGACTCTGCCTTTTCCCTTTGCTTTCTGTCATCTACCATCTTTCTGACTGATCGGCCCATTCTCCTGCCTTTTAAAAAAACCAACCCAATCTTCCAAATAATTGTTCTCCTTTGAGCTCCTCCGAAATCGGAATGTGTCGGCTGTATGCAGCGGGGAGACCATTGAAATCTGAAAACCGGACACATTACGTACCTTACCCATTATGGCCATATGGCCTGGGAACGTAGAAGAACGCAGAAGAAAAAGAATATAAATACAATGCAAAAGTGAAAACTGAAAACCGGGTACATACGTACCTTGCCCATTATGGCCATATGACCTGGGACGCAGCAGAAGAAGAAGAAGAAGAAGACAATACAAAAGCATAGCCTCCACAAGAGAAGCAAATACTCAACTGAAAATAATGAAATTTTGTGCACGTTTTCTTTTTTTGTTGGTCTTAGAAACTGGAACTCTGGCAAATGTTAAGTTCACGCCTCTGGTCGCATTCCTGCGCATGCCAGCTGATAAAAGCTACTACTACAAGGGTTTGAATTGACTCATTGATTCTTAAGTGCAGAACGGGAACGCAGTTTCGCTGCTTTGAACTAAACTTTGTCATGTATACTATTACTAAGAAGCAACATTTTGCTTTGCTCGAATAAGGGATAGGTTTAAATTATGTTAGGGTTATTTTCTGAAACGGACAGAACGATATCTTTTGCAATCGAAAGCCAAAAGCATGTGAGGGGGTAGCTATTAGCTAAACTGCACTTGTTCCTCCAACATTTAACTCTGTAAAGATGGCTAAGCGCACGTACACAGTACATCCAGATTTCCCGCACGAAAATAATAAGTAAAACAAAGAAGGAAAATATTATACGGATTAGGGAAAATACGGACACGTGCGCTTATTTTTTCCTTCTTTCTTTTACTTATTACTTCCGCGCGGAAAATATGGATGTACTGTGTAAAAGGGACCAAAGCCTCAGTTGGCTTCTTTCCGCATCAATGAATTATCTCCTTTAAAGACACACTGACGCGCCACGATTAAGTCCCTTGGTTTTTTTCTGGGTAGCTGTGACCCACATACAAATGTCCCCAACTTCAAATTGAGGCTGCTCTTTAAAATGATGTTTCGTTTTCAATTTGGGGACATTTGTCAAACCTGGTCAAAACAAGATTTTTTACCAGCTAAAACATGTGAAACCTGTGATTTTGACACGTTACTGGTACATAAACCCGTTTTAACCTAACTTCACATTTAGCAGAGGGGAGACAGTGGTTAATGGAACAGCCACGGATGAATGAAAGGGGCGGAGCTTCACAAGGTTTCACCCAATGAGAGAGCGTATCCGGATGTGCGCGAAGGAACAGGTGCTTGATCGCAACATTTGCCGAAACTCTAAATATTGTAGAATTAGTTATACTTACCACATTTTCCAAATCGGGAGCAGGCACAATATGTTGCAGTGTGGGATAGATGGGCGTGCGGGTTTGGCCACGCCTACTGTTGCCACGTGACAGGGCACGTGACGGGGGCGGGATCAGACGGCCCGTTTCTTGAGAGTAGAGCGTCGTGCGTGGCCGATCTTCCTCCTGCAATAAAATGGATTCAAAAGAAAGGCAATTAAAAATGCCCATTTTTTGAAAAAGTCATGTTAGATGAATGGACACTATAAAGATTTTTAAAAAAATTATTACAGTGGAACCTCACTTATAAAACCTTAAAAAATCATCCCAAATGAGGTCTTTAAAGGAGGGGTCTTATATGGGAGGTAATTTTAATACTTACAAAGAAGGGCAATGTCTGAGAGAAGTAGGTCTTATGTGGGAGGGAGTCTTGTAATGGGAGGTCTTATAAGGGAGGTTCCACTGTACCACCCCTTTGTCGTCTTCAATACATTGTTTTAAAAAGGTAAAGATATGGTGAGATGAGCCCCTAATTAAAGACACACTGACCCACCACGATTAAGTCCCTTGGTTGTTTTTTCTGGGTAGCTGTGACCCACATACAAATGTCCCCAACTTCAAATAGAGGCTGTTCTTTAAAACGATGTTTCGTTTTCAATTTGGGGGCATTTGTATGGGAGTCAAACCTGGTCAAAACAAGATTTCTTACCAGCTATAAGGAAAACACGTGAAACCCGTGATCTTTTGGGACAAAGTTCCTGAAGATTGGGTCTTCCTGGGGATGAAGGGTGATGAGATGACGATCAGACATCGTTCCGTGGCAGACTGTCGTGGATGATTCCGTTCAGGGCTCCCAGGGACCCCCATTTGGGGGTCTATGAAGCACTAAAATTCTAAAGGACCCTCTAAAAGAATGTGCAGGGGGGTCCCAGGGATGCACTAGAAACATTCTTTTTAGCATTCGCAATGCCACTGGGACCCTCTATCCCTCCTCTAGGACCCTCTAAGTGTAAGTGGAGTCCCTGGGACCCCTTGTTTTGCGATTGGACGATTGAACATAGCCCTGATCCGTTGCCATGCAGACCCTTGAACATAGGGGTCTGCAGTCTGGAACGTCGGATGAGACGATACAGGCTACCCGTGTACCCATGCACTTAGCACACGTAACCCAACCAATGACAGCGAAAAAGTTGTCATTTGGCTCCCCCCCCCCCCCCCTCCTTTCCTTCCTCATCAGTTACACAAAAGTCGCCGCATGCAAAAAAAACAAAATGGGTGGCGCGCCTCTGGCTGCGACGCTCTCTCCAGGTGGGGAGCAACCCGGATTTCACAGAGACGCCTCGGTGACTATGAAGTATAACTACCAAATCGTGGTCTTGTCTTGAAATCATTCAATCTCTGATTCTGATCGCTTCTCGGCCTTTTTGCTAAGACAGTGATTCGGGAACATAAATTTTTGTTTATACCCTGGTTTGTTTGTCGTACATGGCGAAAGCCGATACGCGACGTTAAACTGAAACTTGTCTTGAAAACGTTCGAATGTCGTCTGTGTCGCCCGTTGAGTGACGTAGACAACACATCAAAGGGTCACTTGGGTGTTGAGTGACGTAGACAACAAAATCAAAGGGTTGAGTTCAAGCGCCCGTTGAAAGTGCGAACCAAAAAAAAGTTTGTGCTATTTCAAGCGCCTGTCGAGCAAAACTCAAGTACAAAGCAAGAGGTTAATATTCAAAGGATTTTTCAAGGAGGAAGGTGGCAGAGTGGTTAAAGCGCTCGTCTGCCTGTGTGAGTGGACTGATGTCCAACGTGAGGCCTGGCCTCGCCCTTTCTCCCCAGTCTGGCCGGGCACCGGACTGAGCACCTGGCTTTCCACAAGCTGCTGATGGTCATTGCTAGATTGTCCTTGTCTTCCCCCCTACTTTCAATGTCCCTTCATTGGTTGCCTCAGATTTCACTTAAAGAGATTTTAAAAAAATAAAGAAGAGGGAAAAAAAATGACAGTCTAGAGAGGTGGAAGGAAAGATGGGGGGTAAACTCATTGATCAGAATTTAAATAAATAAACAATAATAAAAAAAATACACAAATTACAAAGACACCCCGAAAATGGTTGCTGTTAAAAGACCTGCTACCTCAGTAGCCCTACAGTAATATGTCTGTGTGTGTGTGTGTGTGTGTGTGTGTGTGTGTGTGTGTGTGAGAGCGCGTATGTGTAGGCTACTAGGGGAAGACGGGGTAAAAAGCGCATGTGTGTGTGTAAGAGTCACCCCAATTATCTCATGAAATGTGTGTTTCAGCTCAAATTTTGCGCGCGAGTGTACGCTAGACATTAAGGCTCGTCGCATGAGCAAAATGAGCTGTTTGTCATTTATGCGAGCGTGTGGTGGGTGTACGCGCCCATGCGCTTTTTGAGTCTTCACCATATGATGTGTGCGCGTGTGTCTGTATTTGTGAGTGCGTGAGTGTAAGTGTGGGCGCGTGAGTGCATGTGTGTGTGCGCGCCGCGTGTACGGTGAGTGTGCGTGCGTGTGTGTGGCTGAGCGGGCGTGTATGTGTGTGTGTGTTCGTGCGAGTGTGTGAGTACTTGTGTATGTGCGCGTGTGTGTGTGTGTGTGTGTGTGTGTGCATGAGCATGCGTGTGTCTGCTTGTATGTGCGTGGCTCCGCGCGTGTGTGTGTCCATGTGCGTGTGTCTGTATTGTGTGCGTGGCTGCGTGCGCGTATATGCGCCGGCGTCTGTGTGTGTGTGTGTGTGTGTGTGTGTGTGTGTGTGCGTGTCCTCGCGCGCGTGCGTGCGTGCTTCATAAACAAAAAATCGTAAATAGGGGCTCTAGCTTTTTTTTTTTTTTAAGGAGAGGGAGGAAACACCTTAATATAATCGGCATTTAAAATTGCAACATTCTTGTTAGGTTATTTTAGAATGGTCAACGTTATGCTAAAAAAGGGGGATTGTGGAGTGGAGTGAGGCAGTACCTTGGGAAGGCAGTCCTTGGCGGGGTCCTTGGCGCGGGACGGGTGGGTGCCCAGCTGTGTCTGTGAACTTTTTCAGTTCATCCCTCCACACCTCCGTCACTGGGCGTGTGTGTGTACGTGCGTGAGAGTGAGTGTGAGTGTGTGTGTGTGTGTGTGTGGTGTGTGTGTGGCACAGAGGCGCGCGTTCGCCTCGTGCGTGCGTGCGTGCTTCATAAACAAAAAATCGTAAATAGGGGCTCTAGCTTTTTTTTTTAAGGAGAGGGAGGAAACCCCTTAATATAATCTGCATTTAAAATTGCAACATTCTGGTTAGGTTATTTGAGAATGGTCAACCGGCGTTATGCTAAAAAAGGGGGATTGTGGAGTGGAGTGAGACAGTACCTTGGGAAGGCAGTCCTTGGCGGGGTCCTTGGCGAGGGACGGGTCTCCCAGCTGCTCTGTGAACTTTTTCAGTTCATCCCTCCACACCTCCGTCACTGGAACTGACACACACAACAAATATGGAAGA
>CM065682.1:78290264-78297764 GCA_017654935.2 Phymorhynchus buccinoides
GCAGTGTTGCGGACACTTTAAAGGACTGCTACACTACATACGATTCGATGTCAATACGATGCGATTGTGACGATGCGAGCTTCATGTATTGGGTCTACTTGATCATGAGTAGACCCTATGTAGAGCGAAAGGAGTAGAATTATTTTTTTAGACGGAAGTATTTCTCGTGAATCATGCCTCACAAATGTCACAATCGGATCGCATGGGATCGAATCGTACGTAGTGTAGCAGGCCCTTTGTTGTCGAATTACTGAGAAAAGCGATCACACTTGAGGCAACTCAGGAGGCGGATCAAATGATTCGTAAAGGGGGGGGGGGGTTCCGCGCAGGGGAGTCCAGGAAGCTGCACAGGTCCTGGGTTAAGGTGTAAAGTGGTCTTGTGGGGGCCTAGGGGGCAAAATCCCCCGGGGAATTTTTTTTGCAATTTAGTGATCATTAAAGAAAAATGTGAGCCATTTCTCTTACTTTTTATCCTTGTATAAGGTACTTGTTTGGAGCAAAAGGGGGGGTCCGGAAACCCTGGAAACCCCCTCAGATCCGCCTGCAACTGACTGAAAGGCTTTTTATCCTTGTATAAGGTACATGTTTGGAGCGAAGGGGGGTTCCGGAAACCCTGGAAACCCCCTCAGATCCGCCCTCCAACTGACTGAAATGCTTTTTATCCTTGTATAAGGTACATGTTTGGAGCAAAGGGGGGGGCCGGAAACCTGGAAACCCCCTCAGATCCGCCCGGCAACTGACTGAAAGGCTTTTTTCCTTGTATAAGGTACATGTTTGGAGCAAAGGGGGGGTCTGGAAACCTGGAAACCCCCCTCAGATCCGCCCTGCAACTGACTGAAATGCCTTGGGGGCCCCCGAGAGGATTAGGTATAATATAGAAAGGGTGTAGTCATTTACTGGTGCCCTATCACACCTCACTAGTAATCGTATTTCTGTACATGTTAAGGCGGTTAAGACTTTGTATTGTGCTCTTGACTGTGCGCTCTCTCTCTCTCTCTCTTCTCTCTCTCTCTCTCTCTCTCTCTCTCTCTCTCTCTCTCTCTCTCTCTCCTCTCTCTCTCTCTCTCTCTCTCTCTCTCTCTCTCTCTCTCTCTCTCTCTCTCTCTCTCTCTCTCTCTCTCTCTCTCTCTCTCTCTCTCTCTCTCTCTCTCTCTCTCTCTCTCTCTCTCACACAGTACGTAATGCAACGCTCTTTCAGGACCTAGTCCTTGGAATCCGATCAAATCAAACTAAGAATCCGATTGAGTCGTTATCAAATTTGATCCCTTGAAAGAAATCGAAAAGGACGGTTCAGTATTAGACGTGTATTATTTTGTGTGTTTGTTTTTAAACTGACAATAGAAAACCTGTTTGCTGTACAGTGGAACCTCCCTTATAAGACCTCCCATTATAAGACTTCCTCTCACATAAGACCTGCTTCTCTGAGACATTTGCCCTTCTTTGTAAGTATTAATATGACCTCCCTTATAAGACCTTATTTGGGATGATTTGTAAGGTCTTATAAGGGAGGGTCCACTGTAGTCGTTTTGAAAGGTGTGTTGATGCTTGTGTTGTGTATTTCTGGATTAAAATATTTTTAGTGTTAAAAAACAAAAACGAGAACAAAATAAAAATTAATTAAAAATAAAACACACACACAAAACACGAGGAAAGTGTTTAAGGTTAATTGTAATTAAGTTAATCTTCTTTTTCTTCTTCCAGTCGAGGATGTTTATCCTGCCCCGCGCTCATCGTCATACCGTGTAAGTGCAATCCCTAACACGCGCAGACCACTGCAGTTTAACTTATCATATTAAACTGCAAAGGCACAACGCAAAATATTCACATAGAAATTGAACAAAGGGGAATACTCTCTTTCTAATTAACTCCCCTCCACCAAAGTTGATGACGATACCAATCATCTAGCAATGCGTGGATCAGAGCCAAAGTGAGACAAACAAAGCATCATTCTCAAAAAAGAATGAGCCAAGTTCGCCTTTATGACCCTTCACCCACACAGTACACATCAACAATGGTGGAGAGGACAACATACAAACAAATCAACATCTATCCAAGAGTGGCATAGCCTTCTAGCCTTGAATATGTTACACATAGAATTGGGTTGAATTAATACAATTTTCAAAATGAACAAGTCACATTTCGCACGGATTTTGTCCTCCTCGTATAGAAGTCAAAACTAACAGAACAAAAACAAAACAAAAATCATACAGGAAAATGACGATGATGACAACGATGATGTTGACGATTAAGACGAATGACATTGATGGTGATTATTGATTACTGCGATGACAATACTGTGACCCAGCACCACGAAAGGGACATTAAGTCGCTGGGCTAGTTTCTCACAACAGGCTTGCAAAGTCAAAAATATAATTTTTTGTCAATGCTCAGTTAAGGGTACTTTTGTGTTCTCTAACATCTTATCTTTTATATTTATAAAGGACAATCTTTAATATGATCTCTAAAATGGTCTTATACGTGTTTTAAAACGAGCAGGTCAGTGCATTTTCTTCAGCAAGGCTAGACTTTAGACTGTTTTTTTTCCAAATGACTGATGCTTACCCTACTAACTTTAAATGCTCATAACTCTGGAACAGAAAAAGATACAAGAATGATTCTTGTATCATTAGAAGGAGAATTGTCCGAAGTGTTCAAATCTATAATTTTCTCACAATAGTCAGTTTGACACTTAATGTCCCTTTCGTGGTGCTACATCACATATGATTAAGATGAATGACATTGATGGTGATCATTGATTACTGCGATGACAATAAGAAGCAGAAGAAAGAAAGACAAAGAGGGATTCGATAAAAGGAATTTTAAAACAGTTTCACTCAGCTAAAGTTTAGGCTCACCTCGGAGCTTCCGGGGGCGTCACGACTCCTACGACCAAAGAGGGAGTCTTTTCGCATATTGAATTGTTTTCTTCGGGAATCGAAAGTCATGTTTTAACCCTTTCACCGCCAGCCCTATTTCAGCCAAAGATTTCCACTAAATGTACCAGGATAGAGAACAAAATCCATCTGCAGTATTGGGGATTCTTCTGTGACAGATATAAAATAAGATATATCCTTACTTCCCCAAACTAAGACAATAGGGTCTTTGGATAATAGACCCCAATTTGATGCCTTTTAGTGACATAGGTGTTAAATCACTGTGGTGCTAAAATGCGACTTTGGCGGTGAAAGGGTTAAAAATCGATTGGTTTTTTTCTCCAGTAGCCTAGTTCGATCCCTCTTTAAGCGTTGCTGTGCCCTCTTCTCGAGTCAATCTAGACCCATTCAGACCGTACAAATCATTCAAGCGTTCGAAAGGTTCGATCGGCGCTTTGGAATATTTCGCACCTGACGTTTTAGGGTCATTTGAAGGTGTGTGTTTGTGTGGTTCCGGTTGAGGTGAGGAGTGTTATAGGCTAACAAATGTTTGGGTGGGAAAGGGAGGGGGAGGGGGTGTGTGGGGTGGGGGGGAGAGGATATAGGGGAAGGGTGGAGGGATGAAAGCTGGGAGTGGGGTCGAAAGAGGAAGAGTGATACCACTCATTACCAGTGATGGATGGTAGGGCCTCCTAAAACATTTGTGCATTTCACACCCCCCCCCTTCCACACACACACACACTCCTGAATATTGATTATTGGTTCCAGAGCTTAGTTAAAGTTTCGAAACAGCAAACAAATTAATTAAACTCGACTGAATAAAAAAAAAGGTGAGTATGTTTTGTTCGCACAAAAAACAAATCAAATATTCATTTTCATACACTTGTTTTCTGGCTTAATAAAGTCTGGATGAGAGAGCGAGAGACAGAGAGACAGAGAGAGAGGAGATAATTTTTAATGCATCTGTATTATACAAAAACTCCGGACTTTACTGGTGTTGCACTGCCTCCGGGCATTGCCTTCAGGATCGTTCCTACCATCTTTAGGCTATATCTACTAGTGTTCCATATAATTATGTGTCTGCTCCAGACCGGAGGACGTTAAACAGATTTTCAGAGAGAGAGAGAGAGAGAGAGAGAGAGAGAGAGAGAGAGAGAGAGAGAGAGAGAGAGAGAGAGAGAGAGAGAGAGAGAGAGAGAGAGAGAGAGAGAGAGAGAGAGAGAGAGAGAGAGAGAGAGAGACGAGAGAGAGAGAGAGAGAGAGAGAGAGAGAGAGAGAGAGAGAGAGTACATGCAAGTGCTTGTACATTACTACAGAAATGAATTTGAATCACGTCAGTCACACATTTTAATACTGATCCAAGAATGGTATGGTTCACATACATCTCGGTTTGTACTAGAGTGGCGTTTCTTTCTTTTCTTTCTTTCTTTCTGGCTTTCTTTCAAAGGGAAACGATTTGTAGTAGAGTGGCGTTTCATTCTTTTTCTTTCTTAGAAGAAGAGAGAGAGAGAGAGAGACTCACAGAGAGAGAGGAGAGAGAGAGAGAGAGAGAGAGAAAGAACATTGAGAGTAAAACATTGAGATTAGGCCACTGTTCATTTTGCCTTGTCCGTGTTGGATCCAGATAAGCGGCAACTAGAACTGTGAACTCGTTTTCTGGTCTCCAATCACCCGAGACAGAAAGAGAAAACCCCCATTGAGTTTAGTGGGGTAGAACACCTCATACGATACAGAAAGAAAACAAAACTGTTGAGTTCAGTGAGGTAGAACACCCCATACTAAGGCAGTGGGGTAAAATACCCCATATAAAGGCAGTGGGGTAGAACACCCCATACAAAAGCAGTGGGGTAGAACACCCCATACAAAGGCAGTGGGGTAGAACACCCCATACAAAGGCAGTGGGGTAAAATACCCCATATAAAGGCAGTGGGGTAGAACACCCCATACAAAGGCAGTGGGGTAGAACACCCCATACAAAGGCAGTGGGGTAAAATACCCCATATAAAGGCAGTGGGGTAGAACACCCCATACAAAGGCAGTGGGGTAGAACACCCCATACAAAGGCAGTGGGGTAGAACACTCCATACAAAGGCAGTGGGGTAGAACACTCCATACAAAGGCAGTGGGGTAAAATACCCCATATAAAGGCAGTGGGGTAGAACACCCCATACAAAGGCAGTGGGGTAGAACACTCCATACAAAGGCAGTGGGGTAAAATACCACATATAAAAGCAGTGGGGTAGAACACCCCATACAAAGAGCAGTGGGGTAGAACACCCCATACAAAAGCAGTGGGGTAGAACACCCCATACAAAGGCAGTGGGGTAGAACACCCCATACAAAAGCAGTGGGGTAGAACACCCCATACAAAGGCAGTGGGGTAGAACACCCCATACAAAAGCAGTGGGGTAGAACACCCCATACAAAGGCAGTGGGGTAAAATACCACATATAAAGGCAGTGGGGTAGAACACCCCATACAAAGGCAGTGGGGTAGAACACCCCATACAAAGGCAGTGGGGTAGAACACCCCATACAAAGGCAGTGGGGTAGAACACCCCATACAAAGGCAGTGGGGTAGAACACCCCATACAAAGGCAGTGGGGTAGAACACCCCATACAAAGGCAGTGGGGTAGAACACCCCATACAAAGGCAGTGGGGTAGAACACCCCATACAAAAGCAGTGGGGTAGAACACCCCATACAAAAGCAGTGGGGTAGAACACCCCATACAAAGGCAGTGGGGTAGAACACCCCATACAAAGGCAGTGGGGTAGAACACCCCATACAAAGGCAGTGGGGTAGAACACCCCATACAAAGGCAGTGGGGTAGAACACCCCATACAAAAGCAGTGGGGTAGAACACCCCATACAAAAGCAGTGGGGTAGAACACCCCATACAAAAGCAGTGGGGTAGAACACCCCATACAAAGGCAGTGGGGTAGAACACCCCATACAAAAGCAGTGGGGTAGAACACCCCATACAAAAGCAGTGGGGTAGAACACCCCATACAAAGGCAGTGGGGTAGAACACCCCATACAAAGGCAGTGGGGTAGAACACCCCATACAAAAGCAGTGGGGTAGAACACCCCATACAAAGGCAGTGGGGTAGAACACCCCATACAAAGGCAGTGGGGTAGAACACCCCATACAAAAGCAGTGGGGTAGAACACCCCATACAAAGGCAGTGGGGTAGAACACCCCATACAAAAGCAGTGGGGTAGAACACCCCATACTAAGGCAGTGGGGTAGAACACCCCATGCATAAGGACAGTCGGATAATCCACATTGAACATATTTAGAAAAAACTACAGCGTTAAAGACTATCCAAATGGAAGTAATAATAATATGCATAATAATAATAATAGTGAATCATTTATATAGCGCATTCCTCCACCAAATGTGGAGCTCTATGCGCTTAACAACAACAAAAAATTAAAAGCAAGAAATTCAACAACAAAACCAAATAATCGCTCACGCACATGCAAATAGGCAGAACACATACAAAACCCCAGAACACCACATACAACGCAGTGGGGTACAATACGCACATATCAAAGCAGTGGGGTAGAACACACACACACATAGCACGCGTAGAATACCCCATACAAACACACACACACACCGTTACCATCACCACCCCTCACCCCACCCAAAACAACACAATACAAAATACAATCAGTTGAATTAAAGCATCAACACACACACACTCTCTCTCTCTAAAGACTCTCTCTCATGGAAGTCTCTAATCTCTCTCTCTCTCTCTGAATCACTCTCTCATCTCTCTCTCCTCTCTCTCTCTCTCTCTCGTGTACTTGCGTGCAACAACAAAAATGAAAAGCAGAGAGATTCATGACGAGAAAGGAAGATAATCGCTCATACAGATGCAGATAGGCAGAGAGAGACAGAGACCGAGAGAGAGAGAGAGCAGAGAGAGGAGACGAGAGAGAGAGAGAGAGACAGAGAGAGAGACCGAGAACCATCACCACCACTCACCCCACCCTTGAAACACAATACACTTTAAATCAGTTTTTTCAAGGATCAAGATTTTAGGCACACTCTCTTCTCTGTCTCTCTCTCTCTCTCTCTCTCTCTCTTCTCCAGAGGGAGAGAGGGAGAGAGAGACGAGAGAAGCGAGAGAGGAGTTTAGGAGAGAGAGAGAGAGAGAGAGAGAGAGAGAGAGAGAGAGAGAGAGAGAGAGAGAGAGAGAGAGAGAGAGAGAGAGAGAGAGAGAGAGAGAGAGAGAGAGAGAGAGAGAGAGAGATTGTTCTGCCTTTGAATTAGCCCATTAACTAATAACAATTAGAGGTTTTTGTTGTTGTTTTTGTTTTGATAAATCATCGATTTTGTTTTTGGTTAAAAAAACATCAACACCAAAAACAAAAGCAACACACAAACCAACTTTGTTTCAATGTCTTTTTTCATTAAGTGTTGAGATGACATTTCCATCAATGGGGAAAAAATAGACAGCAACATTTCCATGACAGTTAATATTGACTAGCGCAACGCCGAGTACCGGTAACGCCTAGTAACGGTAACGCCAAGTACTGGTAACGCTGAGTACCTCTCGGCACCCGTATCTCCGGCATGTCTGAATCGATTCGCTTCCGGTTTGGCACACGGATAG
>CM065682.1:78302764-78312764 GCA_017654935.2 Phymorhynchus buccinoides
TGTACACGTGTGCGAACACGCGTACATGCTCCCATCACACCCCTCCTACACTGGCATACACACACACTCTTTCTCTCCTTCTCTCCCTCCCTCTCTCTCCCTCCCTCACTCACACACACACATAGATCCCCACCCCCCCACACACACACATGCACGCACACAAGCACACACACAGACAGACACACAACACACACACACACATACACACACACACACACACACACACACACACACACACACACACACACATGCAGATAAAATTGTACCGTAATTGTACACGTAATGCATTAAAAAACAAAATATTGATTTAAAATATTACTTCAACAGGTAGAAATCACATGGATAATAAAACAGATGTTCATTCGGTAAAAAAAATAGACATGATGGTTTACTTATTCATACAAGAAATGGACATGGGGATACAACTGTGACTGGTTTTCAGCGTTCTGGTTTGGGGTGTCCTGTAGCGTTGTCCTGAGGGTAAAAGTTCATAAAATAGTCAAGAAGCAATCTTCTTAAAAAGTGAATCCACCTAAACGTTGCTGGCTATAAGCACTCATCCATCTGGGATAGAATGTATGGATGCAGAGTACTCTATTCCACATGGATGTTGCTTCTGTATTCGCGAAGTATGGCCGCCATGACAGTTTTCAAAATGGCGGCTAAAATGGACTAACCGCTTTATATCTTGCGTATTTATTGGAATAAATGTGCCATGTCTGCAGCTAATTATATGTTTTTTAGGGTACTGAATCACAATATATAGACCTGAAAGTGATTGGAAATGCATTGCATTCATTTTCGGTCTGTTTTTAAAACACAACACACAAAACAGACTGAAAATGTAAAGCGATACAACAAATTGCTCATTAGCTTCAACAAAACAACAAAATGAATATTTGTGTCTGTCTAGAGGTAAAAAGTACTAAAGGAAATATATTTAAAGTATATGTTTTTGTAAATTGCTTGTTTAAAACGATATTTATAATGTAAGAGAGGGTTATGTGGACCACTTATCTTTCTTCATGAAATAGTTTGAGATTGTTTATGAAGGCAATCCTCATGTTAATACGACTACACGATGTCTGTCAAAGGTCATTATGATGTAGTATACCAACCATGGTGTCTGGGCACCAGGGTTCTTAAACCATGGAGTCAACAGCTGCATTGGTTTGGTGCTTTTGACAATTTCCATCACACTTGATGGAGGTGGAGAGGCATATGGGGGGTTCTAGGCTGAGAGGAAGATGCTCCCAGTGACAGCACCAGAGGTGCATTAAGGATGTGCAGAACAAGGTGATTTGTCACAAAAGAGACCAAGCAGTTGTTCAATAAAATTCCCAAGTTATCAGGCTATTGAATACGCGAACAAAACATAAAAGTTTGCTAGGGGTCTTGTTGGAATCGCCAGAAACAATACAGCTAGAGATATGGGGTGCATCAATTTCAATGAAGTGGTACAACTCACAAGATATACTAGAACAAATTTCAACCTGATTGATGATTGATGACGAAGGAACATGAATCCTCACAGAAGGAATTTGGAGAGAAAAAGAGACTGAAAAGAGACCAATATTCCTGTGCAAAAACTTAACGATTTGTTCCAAAAGTTCAAATTCTTCACTTGCACAAGTCAGGAACTTTCAGCACTTACCATGAGCGATGCAGCCAGTGGTGGTGTGGCAAGTGATTTGCTGACAACTGAAGAAACTGGGTATTGAATCATCACTGACTTTATCCAAAACAGATTTGTGTGCAGAAAAAGCAAGAAACCCCCCCAACATTTGACAGCATGCACACAATTCAAGTCAATGTAGGGAAAGCGAAAGCTGGCAAGCTAAGGCAGAGAGAATTCTTTAGGCGTGTTATACGTTATTTTTATAACTACTTTCAAAGCAGAAAGGGGCGTAGATGTTGACAGGGAGCTGGAGAAAGAGCTTTGTCCAGTTCCTCTTCTCTTGCAACAGCAGACTGAAGATTGCATCTACCAAGGGACAAAGCTGAACTGACAAAAATCCCCCAGCAAGGCCTTCCACAGAATGACACTCTCCTATCTGACAAATATGTACCATTGGCCATAATTATGGTCCAAGCAGTTGGCAATCGTGCAGGCATGAATATATTTGGGCAGTGGTTTGGCAATTTTGCACAATATGTGGAAAACGTTTAGTCAGATTCGTGTAGCAGGGTTGACTTGATCTTTGACTGGTACAGTGAGTGAACAATCAAGTCAGCAACATGGGCCAAGAGAACGGAAGGGAAGTTTAGCTATCAAACTTTGGATTTATTCATAAGATCAAGCAACTGGTCAATAGGACAGATTCATCTATCTTGATGAAAACAAAGCCAGCCTGACAGATTTTCCATGTGCAGAACTCTCAGGTAAGTTTAATAATGAGCGAGGAAAATAGCTAGTCTTGTCTGGTGGGTTCACAGATCCTCAGAGGGAAAGGTGCCTCAAAACTGAGCTCTGTTGAACATGAAGAGACTGATACAAGTATGCTTCTTGCAATATATGCAAGTGAGTATGGATATTCCAAGTCAGTTGTCATCAGCTGTGACATGGATGTCCTTGTACAGCTTCTTGTGCATAACCACAATCCAATCACTTCTTGTGGATAAAAACAGTGACCCCTAAAACATGTCAAACAGTTCATCTCATTAATATTACTGACACACAGATGGCGGTCGTGAAGTACCTGAACCCCAGCAATTGACAGAGGAGCTTATGACATGTACCTGTGCCTTATGTGCAATACAAAGGAGTTCATGTTCTTTCTTTGAACTTGGTTGCACACAAGCTTACCCGTGCTAGGACAATTGCAGAAAAACAATAACTGTGGAATATAAAAGAAGTCAAGTATAAGAGCTGCAGAGACATACTGAGGTGCTGTTAAAGTCAAGAAATGACCGTTATTATTTTGAAAACAAAAAGTTATAATACCTGTCAAGTAGCTGTTGATGTAAAGTGTTTTTTAATACAGTGATTTAAAAATATCAAGAAGCTTGATATTACTTTAAGACATGCATGCAGTTACTTCTGCATAAATAACGTTAAATCTTTTAGATACAAAATCAACGTTTCTGTGTTTGATACATTTTGTTTATATTTTTGTTTGGACACAATAAGAATAATTTTATCATCAAACAATCAGGTTCAATTGGTAATTTTGAGATATTGTTTTCATAACAAGTGCACATTTGCGGATTCAAAATGCTGATACAGTGACATCCCATCGGTAATCTTATATTTGCATTGATAGATAATAAAGTAAAATGTTTTATATTTTTTATTTCTGGATTATTTTATGTTAAGACATGTTAACTTTTTTGGCACCAAGTGTTCATGTGGAATCAATGTTTTTGTTTGATGGATTCACCAAAAAACATAAACTTTATAGTCTGTGTATTATCATCACTGTTGCAGATTACATTTTTGTTTATAAAAGAAGTTAAAATTCAATTTTTGTGTTGAATTAAGGTTTCAAATGCATGGACAACTACATACTTGAATTGTTTGAGTTCGATAATGGTATAATTCATATAAATATCACATACATCAGCAACTAATTGTCCGCAATGTGCCAAAATAAGCTGATGTCGTCGACCATTTTGAAAGTGCCAATAAATGGCTGACCAAAATCAACATCCACCTGATGAGGGGGGGGGGGGGGGGGGGGGGGGGGGGGGGGGGCGAACGTAGATGTAGTTATCGTGATTTCGTTTTCGGGGTTGTTCCTTATGGATAAGTGCGTTTTTGGGTGTTTCTCTCTCTCTCTCTCGTCTCCTCTCTCTCTCTCTCTCTCTCTCTCTCTCTCTCTCAAGATTTTTGTCTATGTCAAGCGCAAGGAGAATAAGCGCTATATAAATTGTCATTATTATGATTATTAGTTACCTTCATAAACATGTAGGCAAGCCATTCAGACTAGCTGTTTGCTTCTAACACAAAATGTTCAGGTCATCATTATTTTTGCAAGCTACAGATCTCTGCTTCTAAACTAAAACCTGCTCAGCCCCCATGACTTACATCGCCCGCTATCATTCGCGCCTTTCCCTCGTCCCTCATACAGCGCATTCATACTCTCCTGTCTCGCTATCACAATCTCACTACAAACATTCACTACCTTATTCAGCACATTCTTGGCTTTGGTGGACAAACTGCCATACCAACAGATAAAGGAAAATGGTAAGAGTGATTCAATAAAACTTATATAAACCCCCTGTAAAAGTTTTTAATTGGCGTAAACATTCCAGAGTTTTTTAAGACAATAAATCCTAGACTGACATTTCTTGTGAACAGCATCAACATTAGGAGCAAAAGTCAATTTATCATCAATCACAGTACTCAAATATTTATATTCAATCACTCTCTCAATTTTTAAAGAGGACAGGAGACAGGACAGTACCTTGAGGAGAGCCAGTAGAGGTGTATTTTACAGATGATAGAGCCTTTTGAAACCGAACAGACTGAGTTCTACCCACAATAAAGCTGAGGACCCACTTAACAAGACGAGGATAGACATCTTAGGACGGGAGTTTTGTGGCCATGAGATGAGGCTGTATAGTGTTGAATGCAGAGGAAAAGTCTATGAAGAGAATGCGAACGAAGGAGGCAGGCTTTTCAAGATGTGAGTAGGTGTTGTGGAGGAGAGTGAGTGTTGCGTCGTCAGTGCTTCTATTTGGTTTGTAGGCAAATTGATTTGAGTCGAGGTATGGTAGTGTTTGTGCTGTGATACGTTTCAGTATGATCCTTTCAAAACACTTCATGACAATGGAGGTCAGAGCAACAGGTCGATAGTCGTTGAGAGAGAGGCAGGTTTGGTTTTCTTAGAAACAGGACATATGACAGATTTTTTCCACAGCTCTGGGACACAACAATCATTCAAAGACTAAGAGAACAACAAACTAAAAACATGACACAACAGGGAGGCACAGGATTGTAAAACACACCCACCGATGTTATCAGGACCAACACCTTTCTTCGTTTTCAGTGTAATGAATAAGCTTTCAACTTCTGTACTCTCAACCACTCTCATTCACACCATTTACACATTCTGCACATTTCATGAAAAACTCTCAACCACTCTCATTCACACCATTTACACATTCTGCACATTTCATGAAAAACTCTCAACCACTCTCATTCACACCATTTACACATTCTGCACATTTCATAAAAGACTCTCAACCACACTCTCATTCACACCATTTATTCTGCACCCTTCATGAAAAACTCTCAACCACACTCTCATTCACACATTCTGCACCCTTCATGAAAAACTCTCAACCACACTCTCATTCACACATTCTGCACCCTTCTTGAAAAACTCTCAACCACACTCTCATTCACACCATTTACACATTCTGCACCCTTCATGAAAAACTCTCAACCACACTCTCATTCACACATTCTGCACCCTTCATGAAAAACTCTCAACCACACTCTCATTCACACCATTTACACATTCTGCACCCTTCATGAAAAACTCTCAACCACACTCTCATTCACACCATTTACACATTCTGCACACTTCATGAAAAACTCTCAACCACACTCTCATTCACACATTCTGCACCCTTCTGCACCACACTTCATTCAAAAACTCTGCAACCACACTCTCATTCACACTCTCCATTTACACATTCTGCACCCTTCATGAAAAACTCTCAACCACACTCTCATTCACACATTTACACATTCTGCACCCTACATGAAAAACTCCTCTCAGTTCTTCCATTCTTTCATTCTGCACCCTTCATGAAAAACTCTCAACCACACTCTCATTCACACATTTAGCTCTGTACCCTTCATGAAAAACTCTCAACCACACTCTCATTCACACAATTGACCAATGACAACCCTTCATGAAAAACTCTCAACCACACTCTCATTCACAAGTCATGTTTGAATTCTGCACACTTCATGAAAAACTCTCAACCACACTCTCATTCACACCATTTACACATTCTGCACCCTTCATGAAAAACTCTCAACCACACTCTCATTCACACCATTTCTTCCTTGCATTCTGCACACTTCATGAACAACTGGTTCAACCACACTCTCATTCACACCATTTACACATTCTGCACCCTTCATGAAAAACTCTCAACCACACTCTCATTCACACATTCTGCACCCTTCATGAAAAACTCTCAACCACACTCTCATTCACACCATTTACGCATTCTGCACCCTTCATGAAAAACTCTCAACCACACTCTCATTCACACCATTTACACATTCTGCACCCTTCATGAAAAACTCTCAACCACACTCTCATTCACACATTCTGCACCCTTCATGAAAAACTCTCAACCACACTCTCATTCACACCATTTACACATTCTGCACCCTTCATGAAAAACTCTCAACCACACTCTCATTCACACATTCTGCACCCTTCATGAAAAACTCTCAACCACACTCTCATTCACACCATTTACACATTCTGCACCCTTCTTGAAAAACTCTCAACCACACTCTCATTCACACCTAATCGTCTGCAACTTCATGAAAAACTCTCAACCACACTCTCATTCACACCATTTACACATTCTGCACTGCTTCATGAAAAACTCTCAACCACACTCTCATTCACACCAAGACACATTCTGCATTCCTTCATGAAAAACTCTCAACGCACACGCTCGCTCACACTGTCTGCATCCTTCCGAAAAACTCTCAACACACTCTTGGAGGCAGCATTCTGCACCCTTCATGAAACACTCTCAACCACACTCTCATTCACACATTCTGCACATTCATGAAAAACTCTCAACCACACTCTGGTTCACACATTCTGCACCTTGCACAGGGCCATGTCTGCACCCTTCATGAAAAACTCTCAACCTCACTCTCATTCACACATTCTGCACCCTTCATGAAAAACTCTCAACCACACTCTCATTCACACCATTTACACATTCTGCACCCTTCATGAAAAACTCTCAACCACACTCTCATTCACACCATGTACACATTCTGCACCCTTCATGAAAAACTCTCAACCACACTCTCATTCACAGGTGTTTTTGCACCCTTCATGAAAAACTCTCAACCACACTCTCATTCACACATTTTTATACACCCTTCATGAAAAACTCTCAACCACACTCTCATTCACACATTCTGCACCCTTCATGAAAAACTCTCAACCACACTCTCATTCACACATTCTGCACCCTTCATGAAAAACTCTCAACCACACTCTCATTCACACATTCTGCACCCTTCATCAAAAACTCTCAACCACACTCTCATTCACACATTTTGCACCCTTCATGAAAAACTCTCAACCACACTCTCCTGTTTCACATTCTGCACCCTTCAGAAAAACTCTCAACCACACTTACGGTGGCTTGTGTACACGTGACACATTCTGCATCTTCATGAAACACTCTCAACCACACTCTCACTCACACATTCTGCACACTTCATGAAAAACTCTCAACCACACTCTCACTCACACATTCTGCACACTTCATGAAAAACTCTCAACCACACTCTCACTCATGTAAACATGAAGGGTGCAGAATGTGCACATGGTGTGAATGAGAGCATGGTTGAGAGTACTGCACGTAAACCACTGCGGTGGCCCCTAGTGAAGCGCCACACACACATCAAAACTCATTTTAACTGTATATTTTAACTGTATAAACAAAAGTCGATGTAATTCACGAGCAACAAAAAGGCTTTGTTTCAAATCTAAGATCTAATATTTCTAGAGGAAAAAGGCAAAAAAGAGCAAAAAGAGCCTCAATAGATATAATATAAACAACACAATGTCATAATAAAGGTGTGTGTCACATCAACAGAGATAGTCAACTTCTACCTTTACTGTCTGATATGGGAGAAAGTTCAGAAAGGAATTCCTCAACATGATCAACTGTGCACGAACCAAGCTTTGTGAAGTATCACATCAACAGTTGTTGTCAACTTGAGTACCTTTACTGTCTGACAACAAAAAAAGTTCACAAAGGAATTATGTCAACATTATATAAATTGTGCTGATTTACTTTTTGAGAAGTATCACATCAATGGGGGAGGGACAGTGCCTTATGCAAAGACAGCTGTTTCGACTAAGAGAAGGTCTCATCAGTTTGCATGATCGGCCTGCAATTTTACTGTCCAGTGGATGCCAACCTGAGAGAAGACATTCTACAAGAGAATGGTGTTGTCTTTGCTTCAAATCGAAAATCCTGACTAAAAGAACCAGCACAAAGTTAAACCAGAAATAGTAAAAATGTTATGAAAATCTTATGTAAAATGAACAAAATAATAATGTTCTGAAATTTTAATTTCACTGTCTAATAGAGTGAGCTGGCTATTCACTGAGATTTTTCTTTCATTCTCATATATATCAGATGTGTGCTGAACCAAGCTTTGTGTGTTGTGTGTGTGTGTGTGAAATGTGTGTGTGTGTTCCACTTAATATGAACGTGTGAAATGTGAGAGTTTTAATGTGCGTGCTTGGTATGGTGCGTGTGCGTTTTTACTGCGTGCGTGCGCGTACGTGCGTGTAGTGTTTGTGACGTGTACATGTTTGTGCGTAGGGTGTATTTTATCTGTAGGTGTTGGACTGCGTGTAACCTTGTCATTTTGTCCATTGTGTGTGTGTGGTAAGATTTAACGTGGAGACAGCCCTGACAGTACTCTTAATCTGTAAAACTGTAATGTCTGCTATCTGTAGAGAGAGAGAAGGAGTAGACAGGAAAGCATTACACATTTTAAAAGCCGCAGAGAAAGCTTTTACGAGATAAATAAACGGAGGAGAGAACTACTTTGAGAGAGATCGAGAGAGAGAACGAGAGATGAGAGAGAGAGAGAGAGAGATCAAGACTTTTGTTACTTACTATCCTGTTTTACTCATTGAACGTAAAACATTGCTCACTGTAACACAAAAGTTCGTTTTCTATCATTATCACCATCATCAGATCATGTTCATGGTCATAACTGTGTAAATGCTTCACTGCTACTGCAGAGGGCAATGCTGTGATGAGGCTTTATACATGCTTCTTCGTGTTGCCCAAGGGCGACCATTTTATGTAGGTGGCGCTTTCACGTGAGGCCCTCTGTGAACAACAGAGAGAGAGAGAGAAAGGGGGAGAGAGAGAGAGAGAGAGAGAGAGAGAGAGAGAGAGAGAGAGAGAGAGAGAGAGAGAGAGAGATAGCAGAGAGAGAGAGTCAGACAGAGTTTGTTTGAGACAGAGAGTGAGAGAGACAGAGAGAGAGAGAGAGAGAGATTAGGGAGTTCGGAGAAGAGAGAGAGAGAGAGAGAGAGAGAGAGAGATTAGAAGAGAGAGAGAGAGAGAGAGAGAGAGAGAGAAAGAGAGTCATGAGCTAGAGAGAGAGAGTAGACCTAGCAACAATGGATGCCTAGGCCGTGCAGGCTTTAGGGCCTACATGCAAGCGCCACCTAGTGACGAATCAGAGGAAGATAATTTTCAGTATAAAGCTTCATTACTTTGAATCGTGAAGAAACCTTTATCTGTGTCTCTTTTCCAAGAGACTTTAGACAAATGGCGGTGGGGGTGATCAACAAAGGCCAACCCATTCTCCAGGCTGTGACACCAAGAATCCCAGCTATTGTACAGCTCTCATTGTAGGTTTGCTATTAGCCTTCATCTTGAGGAAGTATGTACCAACAATGAAAACCATTTGAGTAAAAAGTCGTACTAGCAGTAAGAGTATATATTTATTGATTAAACATTTGACATATATATGTCGTGTCCAATAGGCTTAAGTACGCATTAAGCTTAATGCGCAAGAAAGTTTGCGCAATAAGCTTAATGCGCAACATTACCTGCTCAATAAGCTTAATGAGCAATTGAGTGCACATTAAGCTTAATGCGCAACAAAAATGGTCTGAGCGTTAACCCTAATGAGCACGGAGTGAGCAAAGCCTCAGACTAGAATCGTAATGCTGAAAAAGGTGACCGTTTATCACGTTTTGGGGGTCTGCTTTCGTGAATTCCTCTCAGCACGATGACTGAGAGA
>CM065682.1:78327764-78443771 GCA_017654935.2 Phymorhynchus buccinoides
CAGAGAGAGGGAGAGAGAGAGAGAGAGAGAGAGAGAGAGAGAGAGAGAGAGAGAGAGAGAGAGAGAGAGAGAGAGAGAGAGAGAGAGAGAGAGAGAGAGAGAGAGAGAGAGAGAAAGAGAGAGAGAGATCTTTGTATAAGAAATGAAAGGGCGAAACGGCACTTCCTTTCTTGTTGCTGCACACAAAGGGCCAAGTGGGAAATGGCCAAATGGGAAAGGGCCAAGTGGGAAAGGGCCAAGTGGGACATTCCCCATAAAGAGTCAGGTCATTGCCTTCTAGTTTGCGAGTCTCTCAATAATAGTCCTTAAGAAGTTAAGCCCTACGTGTAAGATGGTTTTCACATCAACATAGAACAACTCCAATAATCCTCCAGTTCTCAGTTTGTTCTCAAGTTGTGCCAGACGTCAGTCACTGACAGAGATTGTGCAGGCTTAAAGACACACTGACGCTCCACGATTAAGTCCCTTGGTGGTTTTTTCTGGGTAGCTGTGACCCCCACATACAAATATCCCCAACTTCAAATTGAGGCTGCTCTTTAAAATGATGTTTCGTTTTCAATTTGGGGAACATTTGTATGGGAGTCAAACGTGGTCAAATTTTTTTTTCGTATCAGCTATTAGAGGGAAAACACGTGAAACCCGTGATTTTGACACGTGACCGGGTGGGTCTTTAAACTAAAAAGGATTTAAACCCTGGGACTGTTAGCCTGTTGGCCATACATAGCTTGGCCCTAAGAATGTCCAGACTGCCTCTCAGTTTGGTCTCAAGTTTGGGCAGACGTCAGTCACTGATAGAGATTGTGGAGGCTTAAACTAACAAGCGCGGATTCGCAATCGTTTGTGGCAGCGGTCTATTTTTACCACTCCAATCATTACATACACTGAGTCGCCTCCCCTGGCTTTTCAATAATTTGAATCTGTAAACCAGAATGTTATCTCTGCACCATTTCGTAACTTTTTATATCTTTTGGAAAACATTTAAAACTATTCATCCTACTTATACTCATCGTCGTGTCTGTTGCAGTGTCTGTATTACGTATGCTTACTATTTTGTATGCTTTAAAATGAAGATTCATGTGCTCTGTTCAGTATACAATTCTGTCCATACCTAAGGACTGTAGATATGACAACTGAAATGTTACTTTATGCCCAAGTATTTTTTTCTCTTTTACAATATGTGCGATAATTTTGGCAATATGTGCGACAATTTTGGACCGACCGACAGACCGACCGACCGACAAAGTGAGTTACAGGTTTGTGGCTTGTGCCACAAACAAAAACGTTGGCGATAGCTTGGCCCTAAGAATTGCCAGACAGTAGGCTAGCACCCGGGAATGTGGAAAGTCTCTCTCTGGTAGCACGTGTGTTAAGTCCTCTCACGGACTTTTTGTCCTTACCTGCACATAAATCTCGCACACACACAATCACAAATGTCTCCGTTCCAATTCTTATATATGGGGAAGACGGGGTAAAAAGCGCATGGGCGGGTAAGAAGCCCACCCCAATTATCTCATGAAATAAAGAAAATTTCAGTCAAATTTGCCCATGAGACGAATGCTAGACATTAACGCTCGTCTCATGGGCAAAATGAGACTGAAATTTGCTTCATTTCATGAGATAATTGGGGTGGGCTTCTTACCCGCCCATGCGCTTTTTACCCCGTCTTCCCCTATCTCTGTTTTCTTATAACACTTGGGACTTTGAATCAAAGTGGAAACAAATCCAAACCTTTCTGCCCATAATATTATGGGTCCATTTCGAGGGAACAAAACGACTCCTTTATCGTCTATTGCTCTTTGTCCCTCTTCCTCTTTCTTCTTCCTATTCTATGCTATTCTCTATTCTACGCCATTCTATTGTATTCCGTGCGATCAGTTTGCCGCTGGATTGTCAGTCACTGTAGACCACTGTACACTAACATGCAACAGGAGCTGGGAGTGAGCAGACTGAAAGAAAATCTGTTTAAAGGTGCACCCTGACGGATGAGTTTTCGCAAGAAACACGTCGAAATTACCAGAAAAAAGCAGCCTTTTCAAGGATCGGAACACTCACTTTGCTCTGGTTTCCTAGAAATCAAACCGTCAAAACGGCGATTCCTCTTTGGCGGCGGAGTTGCCGGAGAGAGAAGTCATGTTGGATGGGCTGGGTCGAGGCCACTGAGAGTGGTTGAAGCTTTTTTTTTTCTTTGCAGTGCAGTTAAAAAACACATTGGAGCTATTTCCTTTGTTGTGAGCGAAACACCTATTTGTAAACTGTAGATAAAAAGGCTTGTATTGCTTGTCACTTGCCTGATTTTTGCATGCTGTGTCAAAATCTCTCTCTCTCTCTCTCTCTCTCTCTCTCTCTCTCTCTCTCTCTCTCTCTCTCTCTCTCTCTCTCTCTCTCTCTCTCTCTCTCTCTCTCTCTCTCTCTCTCTCTCTCTCTCTCTCTCTCTCTCTCTCTCTCTCTCTCTCTCTCTCTCTCTCTCTCTCTCTCTCTCTCTCTCTGTGCGTCTCTCTCTCTGTCTGCTTTTGTGTTACTTGCCTGATTTTTGCATGTTGTGTCAAAAAATCTCTCTATCTCCCCCCCCCCCCCTTCTCTCTCTCTCTCTCTCTCTCTCTCTCTCTCTCTCTCTCTCTCTCTCTCTCTCTCTCTCTCTCTCTCTCTCTCTCTCTCTCTCTCTCTCTCTCTGTCTCATAATGTATGTATGTGTGTGTGCTCGCGCGCGAGCATGCTTGCATGTGTGCGAGTGTGCGTGACTGTCTCTGTCTCTGTCTCTGCGTGTTTGTGTTTGTGTGTCTGTGTTTGTGTCCATGTCTGTGTAAGCTATCTGGATGAATATGTGTGAAGCTGTAAGAAGCACTTGAAAGAACAATGGTGGTCGATGTTTGCTTTTAGTTTTGCAATAGATTCTAAGTAGACCCATGTAAGACAAGCACGTGCGATTTACATAACGGTTTAAAACATGTCCGAATACTGCTACATAATTCTAGCAACATTTTGATCCCGTCGAGTGTCCTGTTGGTGCTATCTGGAAAGATTAAACACACGGTTGTTGTTTTTTTGTCTGGTGGGAACATATGGGTTACAGAACGGTTTGTGTGTGTGTGTGTGTGTGTGTGTGTGTGTGTGTGTGTGTGTGTGTGTGTGTGTGTGTGTGTGTGTGTGTGTGTGTGTGTGTGTGTCTGTTGTGTTTGTGTGTGTTTGTGTTGTCTTGTTTGTGTCTTTGTGTGTGTGTGTGTGTGTATATGAGTGTGTGTGCGCCTTTGTGTGTGTGTGTGTGTGTGCGCGCGCTTGTGTTTGTCTGCGCTTGTGTGTGTGTGTGTGTGTGTGTGTGTGTGTGTGTGTGTGTGTGTGTGTGTGTGTGTGTGTGTGTGTGTGTGTGTGTGTGTGTGTGTCTGTCTTTGTGTTGTGTGTGTTTGTCTGTCTTTGTGTTGTGTGTGTGTGTATATGAGTGTGTGTGCGCCTTTGTGGTGTGTGTGTGTGCGTGCGCGCGCTTGTGTTTGTCTGCGCTTGTGTGTGTGTGTGTGTGTGTGTGTGTGTGTGTGTGTGTGTGTGTGTGTGTGTGTGTGTGTGTGTGTGTGTGTGTGAAAGAGAGTGCGAGAGAGAGGGACAAATACCATGCGTTGACCTGTATGTGCTTGTAAAGGTGTGCATGCATATATTTGAGTTTGTTGATCTGTTTGAGGATTACAAAAAAAGTGTAACAGGAACTGCACACCGTACACAATGCCACACCTAACCTACAGAACTAGGCCTACATTCACAAACTAGACAGACAAACATACACATACACACACGCGCACGCGCGCAGAGAGAGAGAGAGAGAGAGAGAGAGAGAGAGAGAGAGAGAGAGAGAGAGAGAGAGAGAGAGAGAGAGAGAGAGACACACACACACACGCACGCACGCACACATACGTACGCACACCGCGCACGCACACGCACGCACGCACACGCACGCACACGCACACACACACACACACACACACACACACACACTACAACACACACAGTTCCACGCATGCACTCGCATTGATCTACACACAGTCTACGCAAGCAAACTAACACACACACACCCCATATACATCTTATGTACGGGTACCAACGATTTGTACCCTGCCCACCCAAGCTCGAACGATTTTAATGGACAGTCACACAATCCCTTGGCAGTCAGTCTGTCACTGCTGGCTACAACCTTCACCCCCATCCCCACTTCACTCCCTATTATTCTGCTGCCCCCCCCCCCTCCCTTCAATTCTATCCACTATTCCCCACCTCTCCTGATCAATCAGCGAGTGAGTGTGAAGTTCTGCTTAAAGACCCACCAGATCACGTGTCAAAATCACGGGTGAATGAAAAATGGTGCTTTACGTCCTCTCGGTCTGGAACAGACACATGTGGGACATTTGTAGATGCAAAGATGGTGGGAACAATACTGGAGGCAATGCCCGGAGGCAGTGCAACACTAAGAAAGTCCCGAATTTTTAACAATAGGCCTACAGATAAGTGTAGCAGTAACCACGCCTCGGTTAAACCTCATCGGCTATGGTACCGCCACGAGTATGATTTAACGCGTTTTCCCTCTTATAGCTGGTAAGAAATCTTGTTTTGACCAGGTTTGGTTCCCATCAAAATACCCCCAAATTCAAAGCGAAACATCATTTTAAAGAGCAGCCTCAATTTGAAATTGGGGGCATGTGCATGTGGGTCACAGCTACCCAGCAAAAAACCCAAGGGACTTAATTGTGGTGCGTCAGTGTATCGCTAACGTCCTCCGGTCTGGAACAGACACATCATTTAATGGACATTACTTACACATTGATATACGGGTAACTGAGGAGGGGAGACAACGCTTCCATCCATATAATCTTCATCGGACATGAGTAGATACTTATAATAAAGATAGTGGGAACGATCCTGGAGGCAATGCCCAGCCGGGGGCAGTGCAACACCAGGAAGGTCCTGATTTTTTTTTTTAACAATACAGATGTGTAATGATCAATCAGTTCTAAGTGCATTCCATTAAAACCTATGTTCAGTTAGATGGGGAAAAAATGGCACGAAACGTTGGAATTTTCCCTTTCACAGGCATCTTGTTTTCCTTACCCACCATTCTTTAGTCTTTCGGATGAGACGATAAACCGAGGTCCCGTGTGCCCATGCACTTAGCACACGTTAAACCCAGTGGCAACGAACAAGTTGTCATTTGGTCAAAATTTGCCCCCCTCCCCCTCCCTTCCTTCCTCATCAGTCACACAAAAATCGCATGCAAAAAAAAAAAGGGTGGCGCGCCTCTGGCTGAGACGCGCTCTCCAGGTGGGAGCAACCCGAATTTCACAGAGACGCCTCTGTGACTATAATGTACCTAGCCTAACCTAACCTTACTATGTTCAGTTAGTGGTCAGTCTTAAGACTAAGTGCCACACTAGTGTTCTTTGACCAATGTGCGTTACGTTTAGGGCCTGCATTTTGGCTAATTTGTGATTGATGTAACGATTGTGAGCGATCGTGCAGTGCGTTTTTAACTTTGCTCACAAGACACGCACACACACACGCGCGCGCTCGCACACACACACACGCACGCACGCACGCACATGCGTGCGTGCACACACACACACACACACACACACACACACACACACACACACACACACAGCCCTATTGGACATTTATTATGATGTGTTTTGTTATTGTTATTATTTTACATTATTCATTAATGTTGTTGACTGTTTTCTTTTAATGTTCGATTCAATTACAAGTTTAAGCGTTTCACTAACATTTAGCTGACATTAGTTATGCATGTACAAAGACCAACACCCCCCTCACCCCGCCCCACCCCCCACCCCACATTTATTTAAGCGATTTATATGTATAGGGCAAGACGGGGTAAAAAGCCCATGGGCGGTTAAGAAACCCTTGCCAATTATCTCATGAAAAATAAAGCAAATTTCAGTCACATTCTGCCCATGAGACGAGTGTTAATGTTTAGCATTCGTCTCATGAGCAAATTTGACTGAAATTTTCTTTATTTCATGAGATAATTGGCATGGGCTTTTTACCCGCCCATGGGCTTTTTACCCCGTCTTCACCTATATAGTGATTTTTCTGGTGACATAGACTAGCAGATTACCGGACTTTTCCCACCCGGACTTTTCCCACCTAGGACTATTCCCACCTAGGACTTTTCCCACCCGGACTTTTCCCACCTAGGACTTTTCCCACCCGGACTTTTTACACCCGGACTTTTCACACCCGATTGAACAAACCTGTTTATTGCATGTCATTTCCGACTATGACTGCCAGATGTTTGTGTGCTTACTTTTTGCTATAATAGTAGGATGGCAATGGATATATATGATAATCCGAGACAATTTTCTCTTCCTTTCTATGCCCCCTCCTCGCTCTCTCTCTCTCTCTCTCTCTCTCTCTCTCTCTCTCTCTCTCTCTCTCTCTCTCTCTCTCTCTCTCTCTCTCTTTCTTTATCTGTCTGTATCCCCCCTCCACCCACCCACCCCCTCTCTCTCTTACAGACATAAACACACACTCAGACAAATAATCTGATCTCCCCTCTGTACCGGTTAATTACTCATCTTGTTTATTTTTACTTTTTCTGGTGAACTGAATTCGTTCATCCAACTGTTTGGTGAAACAGTTCAGATATTTTCTGTACACCAACGACCAACGACCATGGAAGGTTTAAGATTTCTGGATTCGAAGAGAGGGAAGAAAACGGAGAAACGACTTGCCGGAGAAAAAGACAGATACATCTGTGTGAATCAAAATAATGGCACAAACGCGTGTAACGCTTCCATTCACGTTCAGGTAAGCGGGATCTCTGTCTGTCTGTCCGTCTGTCTGTCTCTGTCTGTCTGCCTGTCTGTCTCTCTCTCTCTCTCTCTCTCTCTCTCTCTCTCTCTCTCTCTCTCTCTCTCTCTCTCTCTCTCTCTCTCTCTCTTATCCCCCTCAGTGCCTCTTCCCCCCATCCTCCCTCCCTTTTCTTCTCATTTCTGCATGTACATAATAATTATTTAGCTTTTTTGTTTGATTTATTTTATTTTCCCCCAGGGCTGGGTGGAAAAAAGCATGTAACTTGCTTATCTCATGTTCCCTGGTTACATAAAATTTCGTTTTCGTTTTCGTTTTCGTTCTCTCTCTCTCTCTCCCTCTCTCTCTCTCCGCTCTCTCTTCCTCTCGAAACTCCCTTTCTCTTTCCTTCTATTTGTCTGTCTATGCGTTTGTCTAAACCTCCCCCACCCCCTGCACAGTGTATGTCTGTGTGTGAAAAGTGCGGGTGAGAAAAGTCCGGGTGGGTAAAGTCCTAGATGGGAAAAGTCCGGGTGGGTAAAGTCCTAGATGGGAAAAGTCCGGGTGGGTAAAGTCCTAGATGGGAAGAGTCCGGGTGGGTAAAGTCCTAGATGGGAAAAGTCCGGGTGGGTAAAGTCCTAGATGGGAAAAGTCCGGGTGGGTAAAGTCCTAGATGGGAAAAGTTCGGGTGGGAAAAATCCAGGTGGGAAAAGTCCGGTGGGAAAAGTCCGGGTGGGAAAAGTCCTAGATGGGAAAAGTCCGGGTGGGAAAAGTCCTAGATGGGAAAAGTCCGGGTGGGTAAAGTCCTAGATGGGAAAAGTTCGGGTGGGAAAAATCCAGGTGGGAAAAGTCCGGGTGGGAAAAGTCCGGACACCAAACTAGCATACCCCCATACACCTGTACCTATCTGTTCCCTAGATGCACATTCAAAATACCCATTACACTGACACACAAACATAGGCCTACTTATTTTTCTTTTAAGATCACTGTAAGGTGGATAGACGTTAAATTAAAGAACGAACACACACACACACACACCAAAAAAACCCAACCCCTCCAAGGCCTACAAGAAAATTAGGCAATGGTCAATCTTAATGGTTTTAACCCTTTCACCGCCAGCCATATTTCAGCCAAAAATGTCCATTCAATTTACCTGGGTAGAGAACAAAATCCACCTGCAGTATTTGGGGATTCTTCTGTGACATATATAAAACAAGGTCTATCCTTGCTTCCCAAAACTAAGACAATAGGGTCTTTGGATAACTGACCCCAACTTCGATGCCTTTTAGTGACATAGGTGTTAAATCACTGTGGTGCTAAAATGCGACTTTGGCGGTGAAAGGGTTTTAATCTGTCAGATAGCTAAGCAAAGCGTTGAGGTATAGATTTCTGTTTAAGCCTTCTATTCTAGCTAGTTGTCACCTGTCGGGCTTATCTCTCTAGCACTGTGGTCTGTTAAGCAGATTAAGGTCCCAGACTAACAGCTGAGCAAGATTCGAATTGTAAAACTATTAAAAGGTGTGTGTGTTCTTGTATTATATTCTTATTATTCTTGTGGTGGTACCATAGCCAATGAGGTTTAACCGAGGCGTGGTTACTGCTACACATATCTGTATTATTAAAAAATCGGGACTTTACTGGTTTAGCACTGCCTCCGGGTATTGCCTCCAGTATTGTTCCCACTATCTTTGTATTTACAAATGCCCCACACGGCCGAAAGGCCGAAGAGGGCGTAAGACCATATTTTCGATGTGTGTGTGTGTGTGTGTGTGTGTGTGTGTGTGTGTGTGTGTGTGTGTGTGTGTTGTGTGTGTGTGTGTGTGTGTGTGTGTGTGTGTGTGTGTGTGTGTGTGTGTGTGTGTGTGTGTGTGTGTGTGTGTGTGTGTGTGTGTGTGTGTGTGTGTGTGTGTGTGCGTGTGCGTGCGTGTGTGTGTGTGTGTGTTTGTGTGTGTGTGTGTGTGTGTGTGTGTGTGCGCGTGCGTGCGTGTGCGTGTATGTGTGTGTGAGAGAGAACACGAACACGATTTATTTTAATGAGGGAAAATAGATAAGCTACAAAGCTTCTTTTCACTATGTCCTGAGAGAGAGAGAGAGAGAGAGAGAGAGAGAGAGAGAGAGAGAGAGAGAGAGAGAGAGAGAGAGAGAGAGAGAGAGAGAGAGAGAGAGAGAGAGAGAGAGAGAGAGAGAGAGAGAGAGAGAGAGAGAGAGAGAGAGAGAGAGAGAGAGAGAGAGAGAGAGAGAGAGAGAGAGAGAGAGAGAGAGAGAGAGAGAGAGAGAGAGAGAGAGAGAGAGAGAGAGAGAGAGAGAGAGAGAGAGAGAGAGAGAGAGAGAGAGAGAGAGAGAGAGAGAGAGAGAGAGAGAGAGAGAGAGAGAGAGAGAGAGAGAGAGAGAACGAAAAACGACATTTTATTTAACCAGGGAACATGAGATAAGCAAGTTACATGCTTTTTTTCCACCCAGCCCTGGGGGAAAATAAAGTAAGTCAAACAGGAAAGCTAAATAATACACTACTCACAAAAAGTTAAGGATCACTATGAGAAAACAGGTGCGCAATAAACTCCGTTCGCTCCTGTTATTTATTTCTCAGTCAAGCCAAATTGTTATGAATTCTTGTTCAGCTGTAAGTGGGCGATGTTGTGTTAGTGGAAACATTGCACGTGATTCTCTATTACTGAGCTTGGCAGCAAAAGAAAAAGCGGAAACTTGCGAAAAAGGACCTTGTTTTGGATCGTTCTGCATGAACACATTGCACAAGCCAGATGGAAAAACCATTATGCACGTGCAAGCACTACTGTTTATGTGTGAGATGCTGTCTCTTGCTTGGCTTTATAAGAAGACATACCACCAGTATTAGGCCTGATTTGACAATGCCTCCACGACGAAAATTGAGCGAGTTGGATAGGGGACGAGCTGTTGCATGGTTCCAAGATGGTGTTCCCAAGCGAGAAGTGGCCAGGCGACTTGAGGTGTCCATCTCGGTCATTGTCAGACTGATTCAACGCTTCACAGCCACTGGGAGGGTCCATGAAAGACGCAGATCTGGTCGACCGAAGAAGACAACTCCACGTGAAGATCGTCTCATTGAACGACAAGCCCTGCAGACAAGAACAGCCTCTTCCAGCATCATTCGAAGGCAGCTGAGGGTGGCTACTAACATCAACATCAGCCAGCAGACCATACGGAACCGCCTTCATGGGTTTAACCTCCGTTCTCGTCGCCCAGCTGTACGGCCACGCTTAACTCCAGCCCATAGGGCAGCACGCCGCGCCTTCTGCAGACGTCACGTGAGGTGGACACGTCAGCAATGGTCCCAGGTCCTGTTCAGTGATGAATCACGCTTCACCCTGAACCACAACGACGGCCGACTGAGGGTCTGGAGGCGCCCAGGGGAACGCTTTATTGACGCCACTGTCCAAGAAAAGGTGGCCTTTGGTGGAGGTTCTGTAATGGTCTGGGGGGCCTTCAGCCTTCACCACAGAACACCCTTGTATCATGTACAGGGTAACCTGACTGGCCTCCGATACCGGGATGAGATCCTTCGACCGCTGGCTGTGCCTACACTGCAGCAGATGGGACCGCCGGCTGTCTACCAGGATGACAACGCTCGCCCCCACAGGGCAAGGGTGGTCAACGACTTCCTGCAGCAGTCTGGAGTCAACAGAATGGAGTGGCCAGCATGCAGTCCCGATCTCAACCCGATTGAGAACCTCTGGGATGAGCTGGATCGCAAAGTGAGGAGCAACCACCCCCCTCCCAGGGATGCCCAGCACCTCTACCAGATGCTGCAGGCTGAGTGGCAGGCGCTTCCACAGAGGATCTTCACCACCCTGGTCAACTCCATGAGGACTCGCTGCGTCGAGTGCCAGAACAGCCATGGCGGATACACGCATTACTGAACTTTTGGGAGCATCAGAATGCCCTGTCTTGTGATTTCAATGACTTTGGGAAATCAAATTTCGATACGTACCCACTTTGATCAAATGTACAGACCAAACGATTGCTCGAAATTGAAGGCAATTGTGTATCGTTATCACTAAAGCATTGAATTAAATGTTGGCCAAAATTCAACGCATTGGCTTTCTTATTTGGAAAGTTATGAATTAGTTTGCAAGTGATCCTTAACTTTTTGTGGATAGCTTATAATATACATATTATGTACATGCAGAAATGAGAAGAAAAGGGAGGGAGGAGGGGGGAAGTGGCATAGAGGGGAATAAGGATGGGGAAATTAGAGAGAAATAGAGAGAGAGAGAGAGAGAGAGAGAGAGGGGGGGGGGGGGGGCTTTTATAAGGGATTACAAAAAAGAAACAATACCTTCTTTTGACGCTAAACGTCAACCATACCCACTCATTAATAATACGGACTTGTTTCGAACGGTCACGGGTCACGGAAGGACACAGGGGGTAGTATAGGGGGTGACGGGTATGTGACTGTAAAGTTGACAGTCACTACCGTGACGACAAAGAACAAGAACACACACACCACAGGGGTGGTGGTGGGGGTAGGGGGGTAGGGTGGAGAGGGTAGAGCTTAACGGAACTACAAAGGAAGCAATAGAGCTACTACTGCAGACACCCCCCTCCCCTCCCCCCTTCCCATATTCCAAGCCACCCAAGCTGAAACAACAGATCACATAGTGGGGGTGTCGATCACATAAACTTGTCCTGGTGCATACAAACGTGTGCATAGTCTTTCTTTACCAGCCGCGTGCGAAGAGCGGAGCGAAGCTGGTAATGGTTTCGGTGGATTCTGTTTGCTCCTGACTGACTGACTGGCTGGCTATCTATCTTTCTGACTATTATTAACACGATAACGTTTGAACGAAGGGACCTATAGGACGCTCAAATTTTGCACGCGGATAGGTAGGATTACTAAGAATATCTAGTCCAAGTTCGAAAATGAAGGTCAAAGGACAAGGTCTCTGGAGCCGAAAATGCTGCCGAGCCGAACGAACGAACGAAAGTTTGTGCTTTACGTCCTCTCGGCCAGGGAAGGCACATATGGGACATTTGTTTTGGGTTAGTTTGAAAATAATAATAAAACAAACACAAGACATAAAAGGATGATACGTATAATATGTGGATGGAATTCTTTGAAGCGCAAGTTCACTTTGAAGTTTTTATTATAATAATTTTAAAATTTATAAAAATACTTGTTTATCGATTTGACAGTTAATAAAATAAGTGTAATGGTATAAAAGTTATTTATTAAATTTGTATTTTGGTAGTCTGGCCTAGAAACAACCCCTCAGTTGTATTAAAATTCAAGGGCTACGGAGTTTAAAAATTCAAAATTTTATTCTATTCGTAAAAAAAAACAATGCTGCCGAGCCCCTGGCACGATAACGTTTTGAACGGAGGGACCTAGGACGCTCACATTTTGCGTGCGGGCAAGTACTAAGAACATCTAGGCCAAGTTAACAAATGAAGGTCATAGGTCAAAGGTTAAGGTCACAGGAGCCGAAAATGCTGCCGAACATAATTTGGGCCTGGTTTCACATTTGCGATATTTAAAAAAAAAAAAGGTTTCGTTACCAGCTCAGTGCGAGGCGAAGCACTGCAGCCGAAAATACTGCCTCGCTGGTGGTGGTCTAGCGCCTTAACGCTGTAGTTTGTCACTACCTGATTGTTACTCTCAGTGTAATAGGAGACACTTGCAGTGGCTCAGGGTGTTACGTTGCAGACAAGGGGAACAGTTGACCTCTGGCAGAAATGTACTCCAAGTTGGTTGCCCAAGTTAGTTTGGCCTTCTTCTGCGTTCCCAGGCCATATGGCCATAATGGGTAAGGTATGTGTCCGGTTTTTTTTCAGTTTTCACTGGTCTCTCCGCTGCGTACAGTCGACACATTCCGATTTCGGGGGAGCTCAAAGGAGAATAATTATTTGGACATTCTTTTTTTTTTAAAGGCAGGATAATGGGCGAGTAAGTCAGAAAGATAGTGGATGACAGAAAGCAAAGGAAAAAGGCAGAGTCAAAGAGAGTGGCAGATTAGAGGAAGTTACAAGCACAGAACTTCCAGAAGGTGGGGGAACTGTTTTTGCGAAAGACCCCCCGGTATCCCCACGGGGAGAGCATAGAACTAAGACTGAATCTTCGGTGTGTTACACGGACTGTTAGAGAGAGAGAGAGAGAGAGAGAGAGAGAGAGAGAGAGAGAGAGAGAGAGAGAGAGAGAGAGAGAGAGAGAGAGAGAGAGAGAGAGACAGAGAGACAGACAGAGACAGAAAGCAAGGGTTATAGTGGGGCATAGTAGAGGAGAGGGGTGGTATTGATTACAGTTAGGAAGTTTACAATACGATCTGTTAAGCTTAGAACCCAAACCCAACTCAGTCTTGTGCCTGATTGGACTGATCGAAGCAAAGCCCTCGCCAACTTTTAGCTACTGTCGTCACGCGTTCACAAAATGTGTGTAGGCCTATATCTCTTAGAAACAATAATAATAAGCAAAATAATTATTAAGAGAGAGAGAGAGAGAGAGAGAGAGAGAGAGAGAGAGAGAGAGAGAGAGAGAGAGAGAGAGAGAGAGAGAGAGAGAGAGAGAGAGAGAGAGAGAGAGAGAACTCGTTTATATGTAACTATGATTGGAAAAAAACACACGAAAACAAGATAACAAACAAAAAACGAGACAGAAAACCCCCACTGTGTTACTGGCTAAACAAAATGCAATTTGAGAGAGAGAGAGAGAGAGAGAGAGAGAGAGAGAGAGAGAGAGAGAGAGAGAGAGAGAGTATGGTGCCAAATACTCATTGTGGCCCTTAACATAGTTCACTAAAGTCAAGGACAGAACTTTATTTCCTCTTTCCTCTTAAATGTTTATTTTCTCTTCATTTTTTGTTGAAAATGCAAAATTAAGAATTTTTTTTTAACCAAATAATCAAATTATATCGGCTGCGATTAGTTATTTTTAAACTGCTTATTGACAATGTATTCACGTGTTATTTCTAGACATAATTAGGGGAAGACGGTGAAAAGCGCATGGGCGGGTAAGAAGCCCACCCCAATTATCTCATGAAATGAAGCAAATTTCAGTCTCATTTTGCCCATGAGACGAGCGTTAATGTCTCTTCATTCGTCTCATGGGCAAATTTAATACTGAAATTTTCGGCATTTCATGAGATAATTGGGGTGGGCTTCTTACCCGCCCATGCGCTTTTTACCCCGTCTTCCCCTATAGAACTCATTTCTAGTAAAGTTAATTTCATTTCAAATGTTGTTTTGTGTTCGTTTTTTGTTAGGAAAAGGAATGGGGAGTTTCTTCTTCTTCTTCTTCTGCTGCGTTCCCAAGCCATATGGCTATAATGGGTAAGGTACATATGTGTCCGGTTTTCAGTTTTCACTGGTCTCCCCGCTGCGTACAGCCGACGCATTCCGATTTCGAAGGAGCTCAAAGGAGAAAAATGATTTGAAATATTTTTCTTTTCAAAAAGGCAGGAGAGTGAGCCAGCAAGTCAGAAAGATAGTAGATGACAGTAAGCAAAGGGAAAAGGCAGAGTCACAGAGAGTGACAGATTAGAGGAAGCTACAAGCACAGGACTTTCAGAAGGTGGGGGAACTATTTTTTTATGAAAGACCCCCTCGGTATCCCCACGGGGAGGAATGGGGAGTTTGAAAATAAACAAAGACAATTAAGAGCGGGAGAAAAAAAGGAAAGAAGAAAAACAACAAAAAATATTTCAATGGAGTAAAGAGGAAAGGAAAAGAAGTACACAGAAAAGACACAGAGTTTTATTATAGTATAACACAGACAGTGGAGAGAAAAATATATTTAAAAAAAGAGAAAGGAACTAAAACAAACGTTTTCTTTTGGAAAACAAATAACAGAGAAGGAAAAGGGCGGAGTAGATGGTAACCAGAAAAAGAAATATGTTTTATCCGGAACCATTCAGAAAAAATACCCAAACAAAACTTACCTCTAGAATGTGTGAACAAAAAACCGATAGGCTAATCACGGAGCAAAAAAGGACACTTCCTTCCTGTCAAACACGCGCACCCCACCAATTCACGTGCGAGACTATCGAGAGTAGACTCCCCAAAGCGAGGCTTTAGGCCAATACCGCACGCTTCAAAACAAGAACGAGTTACTTCGCTGCCAACAGAGTGTAGAGAACCAAAAGGGTGGAATTTGTCTGAAGGTCCGCCCCTACCCCACCCCCCCCTTCTCTCTCTCTCTCTCTCCCCCCCCCCCCCTCTCTCTCTCTGTTGCCAGGGACGCTAAAGAACTGAGAACGGTGTTGTTTAGCATTTATGTCCCCCCACCTGGACAAAATAATCCCCCCCCCCCCCGGGACTCATTAATATCATGCCTAACCTTTTTCTTTTGGAAACTGCTTGACATGTGAAGAAGGGGGGAAGCATTGTTTTGTTTTCTGTGCTGTTTGAAACATATATTTCTCGGTTCTTTCTCACACAGAGTGGTGTCCAATCAAACGCCTTCCAAGTTTTGCAACATAGCGGCTAGCTTACTACGCGTCAGAAACTCGTTCATGATGGTGATGGTTGGATTTACGTCCTATTAGGCGTTGCCTCTTAAGGACACAGTTCGTGAAGAATTGGTCTTCCTGGAGATGAAGATTGGGGTGAAAGAAGCGACGATGAGACAGTGGTCGAGGCGAGACAGCCACCGTTGATGATTCTGGTAACATTGCAGACCCTTGAAAGTAGGGGTTTGCCGTCACTCACAGGATCATTCGGACGGAGTCCGAGTCGTGATGTTGTTTCTGTCTTTGATGCTGGAAGTGCATTCAGCATCTGTGTCATGGCAGGAGACCGGGTGGAGCATTGTGAGACAACCCAAAGTTGTCGCTGGTCTCCTGTGATCCGCTTGCTTGTCGTTGGTTTCGGTGAGCAGCCCTCCCCTCCAAGGCTGCCGTCCGTTCAGGACCACTGGGCAGCCTACTCTAGGTGTGGGCATCATCAACACACAGGCAGAAGACGCACGGTCGAGTGGAACAGTCTCTGCAGGCAGATGATTTCCCCAGCAGGCAAGTGGACACACTGCAACCCACTTTATCCAGCGTTGGAAAAATTGCAACTGGTGCCGACCGGGCATCAGCGGTCTTGTTGGCTCGAAGGCCAACACTGCAGAGATCAGCAAAGTCGTTGTACGTCGCCCCGTCCGAATGCCAAGTCAACCAACACCCGTGGCGAGGGAGGAAGACTGCGCTGCCCTTCCTACTGTCTGCCACCCAATAGGACTTCGTGTGTACTGTCTCACACCCAGTACCCGGAATGCTGACACGTTCCTTGAATGATCACAGGCCTTAAAGACCCATCAGATCACGTGTCAAAATCACGGGTTTCACGTGTTTTCCCTCTTATAGCTGGTAAGAAATCTTGCTTTGACCAGGTTTGACTCCCCAAAATTGAAAACGGAACATCATTTTAAAGAGCAGCCTTAATTTGAAGTTGGGGCATTTGTATGTGGGTCACGGTTACCCAGAAAAAAACAAGGGACTCAATCGTGGTGGGTCTGTGTCTTTAAAGAGACGAAGAGGGTGGACCTTCTCGCTTAGACGCTAAACTCATCATCAACAACGGGCTTTCAGGTCGAACCGATAAGTTGTCCGGGGTACATACTTAATGAGGGAGCACCAGTGGTAACCTGAACCACCTGACACCGGATATGCGCTGCCCAGTGCAAAGTTAAAAGTATATTATAAGCCTAGCAGGCATAGTACCCGGCCAGTCTTTTGAAACAATATTATCATGGTTCGCTAAGCTTTATGTCTGTCTTGTACTGAGTAATCTAGGCCTAATCTTGTACAGTGGGGAGTGTGTGTGTGTGTGTGTGTGTGTGTGTGTGTGTGTGTGTGTGTGTGTGTGTGTCGTGTGTGTGTGGGTGTGTAGGTGGGTATGTGTGTGTTGTGTGTGTGTGTGTGTGTGTGTGTGTGTGTGTGTGTGTGTGTGTGTGTGTGTGTGTGTGTGTGTGTGTGTGTGTTGTGAGTGGAGAGAGAGAGGGAGAGAGAGAGAGAGAGAGAGAGAGTGTGTGTGTGTGTGTGTGTGTGTGTGTGTGTGTGTGTGTGTGTGTGTGTGTGTGTGTGTGTGTGTGTGTGTGTGTTGTTTGTGTGTGTGAATGTGTGTGTGTGAGAGAGAGATTTAATTTAATGGAATTGTATGATTGAATTAATTGTATTTATAATATATATTGTAATAGAATAAGAAATAACAGTGTGTGTGTGTGTGTGTGTGTGTGTGTGTGTGTGTGGTGTGTGTGTGTGTGTGTGTGTGTGTGTGTGTGTGTGTGTGTGTGTGTGTGTGTGTGTGTGTGTGTGTGTGTGTGTGTGTGTGAGAGAGAGAGAGAGAGAGAGAGAGAGTGTGTGTGTGTGTTGTAGTTGTGTGTGTGTGTGTGTGTGTATGTGTGTGTGTGTGTGTAGTTGTTTGTGTGTGTATATGAATGAATGTGTGTGTGAGAGAGAATTGAATTGAATGGCGGAATTGTATGAATTTTTTAATTGAATGAATTTTATTTATAGAGGGTAATAGAATAAGAAATAAACATGCTTTTTTTTTTTTGCATCAGAGAGAGAGAGAGAGAGAGAGAGAGAGAGAGAGAGAGAGAGAGAGAGAGAGAGAGAGAGAGAGAGAGAGAGATCCACGATTCACGATTCACGATTTTTTATTGAGGGAAAATAGATAAGCTACAAAGCTTCTTTTCACTATGCCCTCACAAAGAAAAGGAAACTAAAGAAAAAGAAAAACATATTAATCAAACAAAAAGAAAAATGAGAAAAGAAAAAGGAAAAATGTAATTATAAAGAGCATTCAAACACATAATGTAAATACACAGCAAATGTGCAACAACATCTAAACATCATCATCAAAATCATACCACACTAAAACTGAAATGGCACGTATAAGCACCAGCAAATACATTCAGAAACATACTCTCATAGATTAGTCTACTAGAGAGAGAGCGAGGGAGATAGTGAGAGAGAGAGAGAGAGAGAGAGAGAGAGAGAGAGAGAGAGAGAGAGAGAGAGAGAGAAGGGGGGGAGGTGGATGAGTTTATTATGGTATATAATTTGGCATTGCAATAGCGAACACGAAAGAGGCATAACCCTCACAAGTATGGAACAAAATGGGAACAAATAATTACAACAGATGAAGTAAGTAATCATGATAGCCGCTTTTGAATGATGCCAAGGTACTTTTTGTTTTTATGTGATCGGGAATTTCGTTCCAGAGTTTGCCACCTGAATATGTTAGAGATGTCATGTATAAATCAGTTCTTGGACGGGGGAGCTGTATTCTACTTTTGTTTCTTATGTTAGTCTCACATATCTTTTCACGCAGATATAGAGGAGCGAGTCCATTAACAATCTTGTAAACGAAAACGGCTTTATTAAATTGACATCTTAAAGGAAAAGGAAGAATTTTAAGTGTTTTGTAATCAAGATCTTGTAAAGAAGATGATTTTAGAAGTATAAGTTTAACAGAACGCCTGTAAATACTTTCTAAAGGTTTAAGGCAGTTTTTACTTGCCAGATCCCAAGTCGTGGAAGCATAATCGAAATCAGGTTGTAAATAGGCGTGAAAAAATAGTTTTCTGGTATGTTGGTCGAGGAAATGTTTTATTCTATTGAATTGAAATAACTTTCTTGATAGTTTACGAATGAGGATAGTAATATGGGGAGACCATAAAGATTGTTGTCAATTACAAGACCAAGCAGTTTATGTGAATCAACCTCGTCTAAAACATTATCATGCACTTTCATTTTAATCAAGTCAGGTTTGATATTCTGCGTTTCTGTCTTGTAGTAATAATCATTAACTTAGATTTTTGAGGATGAAGAGCCATATGATCAAGATCACTCCATGTTTCTAGTTTGTTGAGATCATTTTGTATATCAGTGAGCACGAGGTCAGTATTCTTATTTTTATTATGTAATGTGCTGTCATCAGCAAACAGTTCGCAATCTGATGTGACATGTAAAGGAAGGTCATTTATATATATGGAGAACAGGATTGGCCCCAGGACTGAACCTTGCGGAACACCGTATTTTATCACCTTTAATGAGAGAGAGAGAGAGAGAGAGAGAGAGAGAGAGAGAGAGAAGAGAGAGAGAGAGAGAGAGAGAGAGAGAGAGAGAGAAAGAGAGAGAGAGAGAGAGAGAGAGAGAGAGAGAGAGAGAGGGGGGGGAGGGTGGGTGTGGTGGACTGAAACTGTCACTTAAGATTTTATGACATTACTCTCTCTCTCTCTCTCTCTCTCTCTCTCTCTCTCTCTCTCTCTCTCTCTCTCTCTCTCTCTCTCTCTCTCTCTCTCTCTCTCTCTCTCTCTCTCTCTCTAACTCTCTCTCACGCGCATACTCAAATGTGCCCACGCACAGACAAGCATGCACGCGGCACAATAAATGTATATTTCCTTATAATTATTACGGCCAACTGAACTCACGTAAAACGAGATTCAGTTTAGTGATGGCCTTTTCCCCCCTTTAAAACCCCCCACTTTATATCCTTTTTATGGTCTTTAAAGTTGCTGGCAGTTCATCAGTAATATTTCGCCATTGACAAAGTAATTTAAAGGCATTTTTCAATGAAAAATCAAGAATTCATTAACGGGTTCGTAGTGGATCTTTAAAAAAAAGATGAATAGACAGGATGATGTATCTAGAAGAAAAAACAAATAAAAGGTATGTCATTTCATTTGGAAGGCATTCATCTAACGTTATCCTGTCATTGAATTCATGTAATGATGTTACAGACAAATTTAATATTTGTGTGTAACATTATTGAATGAATATATTTTCAGAACTTGGGCAAAATGTACACAGTTAACATACAGATTTAAATAGTCAAAGCGCAATTGGCCGAGTAGTCATCGGTTGATGATGCCTGACCTAATCAAAAAGTTTGAAAACTTATTTATAGGGCTTTACTGCCTTGGTGCTATGCTGTGCTATGCTAAAAATGTTTTTGGTCAATCTGTATCTCCGGACTGTTCAACTCTCGCACCTGCATTAAAGAAAGACAACTGGGCCTACTGTATGTGGAAAGGTAACCAAGAGTAGACTCCCATGCAAAATGGCTTCCTAGCCTATGTCTTTTGATCAAATCGAAAGACGCATTGCGTTGTCAAGTACGTATTGGCAACACTTCCTCATTCCACAATGCCTGCTCATTGTTTAATCGGTGCAGGAGTGACGGAAATACCAGGACCAAAGAAGAAGAAGAGGACCTAAGCCAGCCAACGGCTGCCTAAACTGGAAAGTTCTGTCCCTCTGGTTCCAGTTTCAGACTCCGTAACTCACCGACTCGGTGCCTGGTAAGTGGGAAGTACTTGCCAAATATTAAAGCATGACAGTTATGATAATAAAGCACCCAAAGTAATAGTACAAGCGTGAAGCTGTGCAGAAACGAAATCAAAATCTGACCACAATTTATTTGCCTTTAAATTTTGGGTAAAGCCTTGCTAAGGTAAACCGTAAAGATCTATCCTCCAATTCTCGGTTGTTTCCACTTTTTCAGTCTTGCCATTCTTACTGCAGATTGAGAACGTCATCCTCTATCATTTGCTATATTTAACACTAATTTTCATCCATTTACATAATGAAACACATGCATTCAATAATAGTAGAAGATAAAGGCAAGACGGAAAAAACGCAATGAACCAGGAGGGGTACTGCACTACATAGATGTAGTGGGGGGGAGGGGGGGGGGAGGGGGGTCCTATTAGATAATGGCCTTCACCAATGATAATTAGCTGAAAAGGTTCATAAAATACAGCTTAATGTTTGGTAAGAAAGGCAAGTGTGAAAATGCGGGGAGAGCTGACAAATGTAGGGGGCGGGGGGGGGGGGGGGACACATCTTGACCTTTTTAAAAAAACCCAACTAAGTTCATGCTGAATGTCCAATTTCAGTCAGCCTTCAGCTCAAGTTTCCCCTGTTCTGCAGAGGAATTCACAACCAGAACACTGAACAGGCCTTGACCCCGCACCACAAACAGGCCCTGCCTGCGACTCCATCACCATCTCAGAGGCAGGAGTAAGAAAGCTGTTGAGAGGACTGGATCCCAGTAACGCCCCTGGACCCAATGGAATCAGACCCAGGATCCTGAAAGCTCTGGCTGACGAGATCTCACCTGCTTTGACACTGCTCTACCAGTCCTCAATCAACGCCGGCATACTTCCAAAGGACTGGAGAGTCGCCAATGTGATGCCATTGTTAAAAAAGGGTGAGCGCTACAATCCAGCTAACTATCGCCCCATCTCCCTCACCAGTATCCCATGCAAGATCCTAGAACACATCGTTGCCAGCACGATAATGGGACACGCCGAAGCAAACAAGATACTCAGTGAGGAGCAGCATGGCTTCCGCAGAGGCAGTGCACATGGTGACTTTCTAGTAAAATCAATGGAGATGACATCTTTCTTTAAGTCACGCCAATACCCAGATGACATCGTGGACAAAGCTCTTGAGCGTGTGCAAACCATCCCCAGAGAGGACACACTCACAGACCTGGCAAAACGGAACCAGGATGACCGCACGGTAGTTGTTCTTCCCTACCATCCCCACAACCTACCTGTGCGCCAAATTCTTCTGCTGAATTTCTCGATCCTGCAAAATGACTCCGAACTAGGGGGAAATTTCCCCAAACCACCTCTCGTGGCCTTCAAACGAGAGAGCAACATCAGGGATCAGGTGGTGAGGTGGTCACTGAAGACCAACAGCAGCGGTCCTTCACCTCCTGGTAATGTCCCTTGTGCCAACTCCAGATGCAAGACCTGTTGCTTCGTTGACCCTGCCACTGACATCTGTGGTCCATCGGGTCACCACTTCACCATCAAGGGCAGCTTCACCTCCTGGTAATGTTCCTTGTGGCAACTCCAGATGCAAGACCTGCTGCTTCATTGACCCTGCCACTGACATCTGTGGTCCATCGGGTCACCACTTCACCATCAAGGGCAGCTTCACCTGCTGGTAATGTCCCTTGTGGCAACTCCAGATGTAAGACCTGCTGCTTCATTGACCCTGCCACTGACATCTGTGGTCCATCGGGTCGCCACTTCACCATCAAGGGCAGCTTCACCTGCCAGTCTGGTAATGTCCCTTGTGGCAACTCCACATGCAAGACCTGCTGCTTCATTGACTCTGCCACTGACATCTGTGGTCCATCAGGTCACCACTTCACCATCAAGGGCAGCTTCACCTGCTGGTAATGTCCCTTGTGGCAACTCCACATGCAAGACCTGCTGCTTCATTGACCCTGCCACTGACATCTGTGGTCCATCGGGTCGCCACTTCACCATCAAGGGCAGCCTCACCTGCCAGTCTTTTAACTTTGTGTACGTTGTCGCCTGCAGTTTGTGCAACAAGAAGTATGTGGGTGAAACATATCGCTCTCTCACTGAATGTTTTGAAGAACACCTCCGGTGCATGAGGCTTCAAAGGGACAGTCTTGTAGGCCTTCATTTCAACGAAGGTAACCACAGCTTCACACACGCAAAAATCGCTGCTGTGTGGCAGAACTCTTCAACAAAGGCCTACATGAAGTTCATGGAATCTAAAATAATTTCCATTCTTGGAAATCTGGAACATGCGAAATAGAGCTCTTGAGAGAGAGAGAGAGAGAGAGAGAGAGAGAGAGAGAGAGAGAGAGAGAGAGAGAGAGAGAGAGAGAGAGAGAGAGAGAGAGAGAGAGAGAGAGAGAGAGAGAGAGAGACAGAGAGGGAGAGAGAGAGATACGAATAGGAATGTTTAATGAGGGTAAAGGGATAAGCTCAAGAGAGGAGACACCATGCCCTCGAGGGGGAAAAGAAAAGCCAAATAAGAAGAAAAGGAAAACAAAAAGAAAGTATAAAATGCAGAAAAAGAGATAGAAAATAACAACAGGCATGTTCACAGTAAATTGAAGAACATGCGAAAGAGAGCTCTTCTAGAGAGAGAGAGAGAGAGAGAGAGAGAGAGAGAGAGAGAGAGAGAGAGAGGAGAGAGAGACAGTCACAGAGAGAGGGAGAGAGAGAGAGAGATAAGAGAGAGACAGCATCAAGACTAGAGAGGGTGAGAGAGACAGTCCCAGAGACCCAGAGAGGGAGAGAGTTTCCCTCATTACACAGGGAGAGTATACAGTGGAGTCCGCTTAATTGGCCATCGGATAATCGGAAAGCCGCTTAATCGGCCAATTTCCTCTGGAGAGGGATTTTTTCTTCTTAAGCATGAGTTATTTTGTTCGTTTTTACGGCCAAAGCTGAAATCTTCAATTTCGCTTTATTGGCCACTTGTTCTCTCTAATTTTTCCTCTTTACCCCTTTTTGAGAGGGAGAACAACAGAGGCAGACAAACTGACAACACGCTTTTGACGTTTACATGGTTGAGTGTGAAGTTGGAAGGTGAGCTGTTGTCAATTGAAAGACCCTTGCAGAAAACTCAAGAAAACAAAATCATTGTCTTTTACTCGTGCTTCTGTAAAGTTGTAGGATTAATAAACACACACACACACACAGACACACACACAGACACACACACACACACACACACACACACACACACACACACACAGTCACACACACAGCACAAAAGGGAAATAATTTGAATTTGAACTGCAACATTTAATTTTGATTGCTTTTGACTTGCATAATTGCGTCATACAGTATCTCGATGTTCGTTTTATCGGCCGATTCGCTTTATCGGCCATATTTTTCCTGGTCCCAAAAGTGGCCGATTAAGCGGATTCCACTGTATTTTATAGTTTATTGTTATTGCAGTTGTTGTTTTTCATTACTTGACCGAACATCCCACTTTAAGAAGTCATTATATTATGATTTTATTTTTTATGACGTTATATTTTAGATTTCATCGTTGTTTTTACCAGGACTCAGAGCTATGCCTCGAAACGTCGGCATTTGTCATTGTGATTTTGTTTTTATCTGGATTTTTCGAACAACAATTTTGTGTCTCAGTTTTAAGTTACTTTGAAATCCAGCAGTGATTTTATTTTTTGTGGAAAACATGGTTTTTATTGGGAAAACGTGGATTCAAACAAGTTTTAGACTCAGAAATGACTGTTTTGAGAATACTCAGAATTAGGCACTCACTGGCTTCTCCAGTTTCGAGAATGCTCAGAATTTGTCTGGAATGAGTTAAAACAAACTAGTTAGGGACTGCAGACAAAAATGTATTTTGCAAACAAATTTGTGTTTGGGGACTGAGAGAGAGACTTATTGTTGCTACTACTAATACTACTCCTGAAAATAAGAACCAGCATTTTCACAATATGTCATTCGTTCAAGGGTTTTAAAGGGGCACCCTGACGGATGAGTTTTTGCAAGAAACATGTCGAGATCACCAGGAAAACACCCTTTACAGAGATCGCAACACTCACTTTGTTCTGGTTTCCTAGAAATCAAATCGTCAAATCAGTGATTCCTCCTTGGCGGGGTGCTGGAAGTCAGATTCTTTCAGGGAAAGAGAAGACATGTGCCTTGTCTTTTCTAATGGCCGCTTGAATTAGACCAAATCGTTTCCATGAAATTTAAACAATACAAGCCTTTGTATACAGTTTTTATACAGTTTATCAAAAGGAGTTTCGCTCACAAGAAAGGAAATAGCCTCATATCAAGTTCAAGTTCAAGTTCAAGTATACTTTAATATCTCCAGAAGAGAAATTCAGGTTAGGTGCAACAACATGACAGAAAATGAGAAATACAACATAACTGAAAGAACATTAATCAAACGTGTGAAACGAAATTATATCAACCAAATAATTATCATTAAAATTCATTACGTCAACTTAGAAATGTGCACATTTAAAACAGAGAGAGAGAGAGAGAGAGAGAGGGAGAGACTGACAGATAATGAGAGAGAGAAAGAGAGAGAGAGAGAGACAGAGAGAGAGAGAGACAGACAGAGAGAGAGAGAGAGAGAGAGAGAGGATCAATAACCAAGTGGGAGCAGCCCGAATTTTACAGACAAGTCTCCGTGACGATAAAAAACAACAATTTACTAATGCCAAGGCAGTGCATGTAATCAATGGAAAGCAATCTGGAGTATTATATATCCTGTCAGGGCATAGATTGTATTTCATAATGAAGCACTTCGCCCTGTCCTGTTCAGGGTGACAAGGAAAAGGCAGCATGAGCCAAGCTGTGACCACTTACGTACTGTACCCTGTTGCCTAAGCCTCAAACCTCTGCTAGTACAGTGGAACCTCCCTTATAAGACCTCCCATTATAAGACTCCCTCCCACATAAGACCTACTTTTCTGAGACATTGCCCTTCTTTGAAAGTACTAAAATTGCCCTTCTTTGAAAGTATTAAAATTACCTCCCTTACAAGACCCCTCCCCTATAAGACCTCATTTTGGATGATTTTTGAAGGTCACTTTATACCATCGTATACTTGTGGCGGTGCCATAGCCGATGAGGTTTAACAGAGGCGTGGTTACCGCTACAGCTATCTGTATTAATAACAAATCAGGACTTTACTGGTTTTGTACTGCCTCCGGGCATTGCCTCCAGTATTGTTCCCACCATATGTGTATTTACAAATGTCCCATATGTGTCTGATTCAGACCAAGAGGACGTAAAACACCATTTTCGTCGTTTTTGAAGGTCAAGGGAGGTTCCACTGTACTGTATAATCGCTTCTATAATTTGTAAGTCGCCCAACTTGCTTGAAGCGGCATTCTGTGTCTGAATTTATGTGAGGCAGGAGTGTGTGTGTACACAGAGCAGAACACAGGGAAGTAAGTTGGGTTTTTTCCCCCCATGAAACAAAGAACAATCTTTTAAAGACCCACCACGTCACGTGTCAAAATCATGGTTTTCACGTGTTTTCCCTCTTATACAGTTTATCAAAAGGAGTTTCGCTCACAACAAAGGAAATAGCCTCATATCAAGTTCAAGTTCAAGTATACTTTAATATCTCCAAAAGAGAAATTCAAATGGGAGGATGCGTAGACATTTGGTTATGTTTGTGTGTGCGTGTGCATGTGTCGATTTATGAATTGAGTGCTATGTAAATATTTTATGACGCTTATATGAAGTCTTTTATTACTACTTTTTAACTTTTAGCTATTTGTCATTGTAAACGCCTTGGGCTCCTGGTTTTATCAGGAGGTAAGTGCGTCATACATTTTCATTATTATTATTATATTATAGCTGGTAAGAAATCTTAAGAAATCTTCCAAGCGTAAGAGGGAATGTGACACGTGACGTGGGGGGTGTCTTTAAATTAATTATTGTTGGCCTCTGTGTGTTGTCCGTATGTTCCGTGCACCATGTTCTTGTGCTAGTGAAGTAGTATACGGGTATAAGGTGATATCTCTCTCCCCCCCCCCCCCCCCCCCAACTGAGATCCATATGCCTTATAAGTTATAATATGACTAATTTGTGTGTGGTTTGTGTGTGTGTGCACACATGCGCAGGTGCTGTTCGTGCTTATGATCTATATTTTGTCAATTTATGTTATTTATTATTATTATTATTGTTATTATTATGTATCTGATTATTTTGCAAGCGCTTAGGGCTTGGGGGGGGGGGGGGTAAGCTTTATTCTATAATCTGAAAAATATGGTCATTTTCTTTACAATAAAAAACCTGTTCTCCATCTCTCTCTCTCTCTCTCTCTCTCTCTCTCTCTCTCTCTCTCTCTCTCTCTCTCTCTCCCCCTCCCCCCTCTCTCTCTCTCTCTCTCTCAACATTCTTCCGCTTCTTAATCTTATTCTTACCCTATCATAATCCTGGTGCAGTGGAACCTCCCTTATAAGACCTTAAAAAATCATCCAAAATGAGGTCTTATAAGGGAGGGGTCTTGTAAGGGAGGGGTCTTGTAAGGGAGGTAATTTTGATACTTACAAAGAAGGGCAATGTCTCAGAGAAGTAGGTCTTACGTGGGAGGGAGTCTTATAATGGGAGGTCTTATCAGGGAGGTTCCACCGTAAAATAAAAGTTTTTTAGTTTCCTTACCCCCTAGCATGGCTCTTGCATTTTCATAATATGGGCCGACCTGGTATTTCAGTACCTCCAGGATCAACCCACTGTCTTTGCATTTAATGTCCCATGTGTGCGTGTACCAGGTGGGAGGACGTTTAACTTAAAGACCCCCCACGTCACATGTCACATTCCCTCTTATGCTATGAAGATTTCTTAAAGACACACTGATGCGCCACGGTTAAGTCCCTTGGTTTTTTTTCTGGGTAGCTGTGTCCCACACACAAATGTCTCCAACTTCAAATTGAGGCTGCTCTTTCAATATGATGTTTCGTTTGAATTTGGGGGCATTCATATGGGAGTCAGACCTGGTCAAAACAAGATTTCTTTCCAGCTGTAAGAGGGAAAACACGTGAAACCCGTGATTTTGACACATGATCTGGTGGGTCTTTAAGATTTCTTACCAGCTATAAGAGGGAAAACACGTGAAAACCGTGATTATGACACGTGACGTGGGGGGTCTTTAAACTCATTTTTCTTCTCTTTGTTTCTTTCTTGCATACCACTCTGGTTTCTGGTGATAATAATAATAATAACGAATAATATTTATATGGCACAATATCCGGTAAAGGTAAAGATGTGCCACCCCCCCTGCATTTCTCGGTTAATTCTATTTTTCCGTTTTTGCCTTTCTTACCATACATAAAGCTGTATTTTAGGAACATTTTTAGCTAATAACCTTTTTGGAATACTAATCCTATCCCTAACCCTAGCACTAAACCTAACCCTACCCCCCACTATGTACTGCAGTACACCGCGATTTGTCACAGTTGTGGTTCGTTGCGTTTTCCCGTCTTATAGGGTGGGGGGTAGGGTTAGGGTTAGGGCTAGGGTTAGGGTTAGGGTTAGTATTCCAAAAAGGTTATTAGCTAAAAATGTTCCTAAAATACAGCTTTATGTATGGTAAGAAAGGCAATAACGGAAAAATAGAATTAACCGAGATAGGTAGGGGGGGGGGGGGGGGGGGGGGGGGGCACATCTTGACCTTTACCCAATATCCTGATAAACACAGCTCAAGGTGATCATTTCACACTCATTATCAAGTCGCTTAGTTACTCTGACTCGGTTCAACACAACTGATTGGATAACTCGTGCAATGATTGAATGATTTGTGCCATGATTGAATGACTTAGGCAATGATTGAATGGCTTAGGCAATGATTGAATGGCTTAGGCAATGATTGAATGGCTTAGGCAATGATTGAATGGCTTAGGCAATGATTGAATGGCTTAGGCAATGATTGAATGGCTTAGGCAATGATTGAATGGCTTAGGCAATGATTGAATGGCTTAGGCAATGATTGGATGGCTTAGGCAATGATTGGATGGCTTAGGCAATGATTGAATGGCTTAGGCAATGATTGAATGGCTTAGGCAATGATTGAATGGCTTAGGCAATGATTGAATGGCTTAGGCAATGATTGAATGGCTTAGGCAATGATTGAATGGCTTAGGCAATGATTGAATGGCTTAGGCAATGATTGAATGGCTTAGGCAATGATTGAATGGCTTAGGCAATGATTGAATGGCTTAGGCAATGATTGAATGGCTTAGGCAATGATTGAATGGCTTAGGCAATGATTGGATGGCTTAGGCAATGATTGGATGGCTTAGGCAATGATTGGATGGCTTAGGCAATGATTGGATGGCTTGTGTAATGATTGGATGGCTTAGGCAATGATTGGATGGCTTAGGCAATGATTGGATGGCTTAGGCAATGATTGGATGGCTTAGGCAATGATTGGATGGCTTAGGCAATGATTGGATGGCTTAATGATTGAATGACTTGTGTAATGATTGGATGACTTGTGCAATGATTGGATGACTTGTGTAATGATCGAATGACTTGTGTAATGATTGGATGACTTGTGCAATGATCGAATGACTTGTGTAATGATTGGATGGCTTGTGCAATGATCGAATGACTTGTGTAATGATTGGATGACTTGTGCAATGATCGAATGACTTGTGTAATGATTGGATGACTTGTGTAATGATCGAATGACTTGTGTAATGATTGGATGACTTGTGCAATGATCGAATGACTTGTGTAATGATTGGATGACTTGTGCAATGATCGAATGACTTGTGTAATGATTGGATGACTTGTGCAATGATCGAATGACTTGTGTAATGATTGGATGACTTGTGTAATGATCGAATGACTTAAGCAATGATTGAATGACTTAAGCAATGATTGGATGACTTATTGATTGAATGACTTGTGTAATGATTGGATGACTTGTGCAATGATCGAATGACTTGTGCAATGATCGAATGACTTGTGTAATGATTGGATGACTTGTGCAATGATCGAATGACTTGTGTAATGATTGGATGACTTGTGCAATGATCGAATGACTTGTGTAATGATTGGATGACTTGTGTAATGATCGAATGACTTAAGCAATGATTGAATGACTTAAGCAATGATTGGATGACTTATTGATTGAATGACTTGTGTAATGATTGGATGACTTGTGCAATGATCGAATGACTTGTGCAATGATCGAATGACTTGTGTAATGATTGGATGACTTGTGCAATGATCGAATGACTTGTGTAATGATTGGATGACTTGTGCAATGATCGAATGACTTGTGTAATGATTGGATGACTTGTGCAATGATCGAATGACTTGTGTAATGATTGGATGACTTGTGCAATGATCGAATGACTTGTGTAATGATCGAATGACTTAAGCAATGATTGAATGACTTAAGCAATGATTGGATGACTTATTGATTGAATGACTTGTGTAATGATTGGATGACTTGTGTAATGATCAAATGACTTGTGCAATGATTGAATGACTTAAGCAATGATTGAATGACTTGTGCAATGATTGAATGACTTGTGCAATGATTGAATGACTTGTGCAATGATTGAATGACTTGTGCAATGATTGGATGACTTGTGCAATGATCGAATGACTTGTGTAATGATCGAATGACTTGTGTAATGATCGAATGACTTGTGCAATGATTGGATGACTTGTGTAATGATTGGATGACTTGTGTAATGATTGGATGACTTGTGTAATGATTGGATGACTTGTGCAATGATCGAATGACTTGTGCAATGATCGAATGACTTGTGTAATGATCGAATGACTTGTGTAATGATTGGATGACTTGTGTAATGATTGGATTGAATGACTTGTGCAATGATTGAATGACTTAAGCAATGATTGAATGACTTGTGCAATGATTGAATGACTTGTGCAATGATTGAATGACTTGTGCAATGATTGAATGACTTGTGCAATGATTGAATGACTTAAGCAATGATTGAATGACTTGTGCAATGATTGAATGACTTAAGCAATGATTGAATGACTAAAGCAATGATTGAATGACAAGCAGTGATTAGATGATGAATGACTTGTACAATGATTGAATGACTTGTGCAATGATTGAATGACTTGTGCAATGATTGAATGACTTGTGCAATGATTGAATGACTAATGATTGAATGACTAATGATTGAATGACTAATGATTGAATGACTAATGATTGAATGACTTAAGCAATGATTGAATGACTTAAGCAATGATTGAATGACTTGTGCAATGATTGAATGACTTAAGCAATGATTGAATGACTTAAGCAATGACTGGATGAATCGTGCAATGTGTGCAGGCTCTCTCTAACTATCCCACCATGGCAACGATGAGGCGGGCAAAGCTCTGTTTCCCATGGCAACTGAAGCTGAAGAATCTGTTTGTGGCGCTCGTGGCAGGGTGCCTGGCTCTGGTGATTCTCACCTTCTGGATGAAAGAGTTCCAGCAAGTCCCCAGCACTCTGAAGAAAATCACTCCGAGGAAACTCGGGGGCCGGCTTTTTCGAAGCCGCCTGTTCGGTGGCGATGACGATGACGACGATGATGATGATATTAGCGAGGGGGATTTCAATATACACATCAAGCGGCAGTGGAAGGAGCCGGAATGGAAGGCAGCGGAGGTTTTGCGTCATGTGACCTCTTCTTCGGGGAAAGAAGGTCCTCGACTGTTGCCTGTGTTTGTGGTGGAGGAGCACTATGAAGGTGTGTGTTATAGAGTGATGTCCCGAGGCCCCGGTCATAGGACATTGACCTATTAAAATTTAAAAATGTCATACAGTAGAACCTCCCTTATAAGACCTTCAAAAATCATCCAAAATGAGGTCTTAAATGGGAGAGAGTTGCATAAGGGAGGTAATTTTAATACTTACAAAGAAGGGCGATGTCTCTGAGAAGTAGGTCTTAATAGGGAGGGAGTCTTATAATGGGGGGTCTTATAAGGGAGCTTCCACTGTATTGTGTTCTTCCCTGTCAGGACAAATGTCTGATTAAAATGTTAACACTGAATGCTTTGTTTTATTGATTTCTGCAAGAGCCAGGACATTGTCCTATTGATTTATCTGATCTCAGGACAGTTTGTCCTATCAGTTTTCGGTCTTCGGTACATCACTGGAGTCATATTGGGTTTTTTTGTGTGTGTGTGTTCTCTCAATGTTTGCAAACGTTTTCAGCATGCCTGCGTGAGCACATTATGCTCACATGCATTCATGTTATTGATCTGTGCATGCGCATACATCTCTTTGCAGCGTAAACACTTGCACGCAAGCGTGAACACCACACATGCTTGCACGGTTGTGCATACATGCAGGCGTGCATGTACGCACGCTCACACACACACACACACACACACACACACATGCACGCACGCACGCACACACACACACAAGCTTTATATAGATGCATGCGCGCGCGTAAACACGCATGCTTGCACAGTAGCACATCCAGGCATGCTTGTACACACACACACACACACACACACACACACACACACACACACACACACACACACACACACACACACACACAAGCTTTATATAGATGCATGCATCCATATCTTTCTGTCTCAGTGTTTGTCTTGTCTGAATGCTTGACTATCTTTCACTTAGTTAGGCGCATAACGGCAGCATGACGCATCTGCGCTCATAATTGACAGGAAACTGAGCAATCGAAGAAGAAGAAGAAGAAGAAGAACCCTTTGACTGCCTGCTCCGCATTAACCCTTTCACTGCCTGCTCCGCATTAACCCTTTTACCGCCTGCCCCATGTCTACTACAGGGGTGTGTGATGTCATTGATGATGTCATAGCTTTTGATGTCATAGTCTTGGAATTGTTTTTTTGGTTTTAGACAAGTCGTGAAAGATATGTCTGTAGACTATTTTCTCAGATTGAGTCCAGTATGTCTCTTTTTAAATTTTATGATAAGAAAAATTGATAATTTCTCTTTTTTTCTTCTTCTGGCAGTGAAGGGGTTAATCCTCAAGTGTTGAATTTTGTTTCAGTTCTGAAGTACTGGTTCGATGCCGTGGATGCTGGAGTCGTTCCCGAAAGGGGCAACACTCTGGTGAGACTGTCATTTCATCGTTCATTTCGTTATTGAAGCAAAAGTAACGTTGTTAAAACACACTGCGCAAAATGAGTAACCATTGTGATGGTAATGCTCTGGACACATATACAGTTGAACCCTGCTGAAATAAATGAAATTGACAGCACACAACAGTGGAACCTCCCTTATAAGACCTCCCATTATAAGACTCCCTCCCACATAAGACCTACTTCTCTGAGACATGCCCTTCTTTGGAAGTATTAAAATTACCCACAGCTGTTTTGGGAGGAACATTTAGTTTATCTATATTTTCATAATTTTTTTCAAGCAAACTTTAGTTAACTATAAGTAACTTTTCATAAATAACAGGCGAGAATATGTTGTAGTATGTGACAAGATTACTTATAGTCAGTGGATATTGCTAGATTTTCACTTATAGGCAATCTTATTTATGTTTGTAATACTAAGTGTATTATTTCTACTAGATATGTTGATTGATACTGCTCACAAAAATAAGTTTTTACCATAAATCTGAGGGAAGAAATATATTTGAAATACTATGTAGAGCATACAGCCAAAATATCTTTACAGACAAAAGTTTGGTACAGTTTTTATCTAAGATTTCTAGATTCAGGCTTTTAACTAAATAGCTTGATTTTGTGTGGGGCGGAACAGCTGTGTACCTCCCTTATAAGACCCCTCCCTTATAGGACCTCATTTTGGATTATTTTTAAAAGTCTTATACGGGAGGTTCCACTGTACCAGCATTTCTACTAATTAAATCATAATTATTAAATTAAAAAAAAGAAGGAAAGGCAACTGATTTTAGACTTAGTACATACAGGGTTTGAAATTGTCGGACCCAAATTTGACCCTTAATTTTATGCAGCCAGGGGTCATGTGTAAATCTATACTGTGATACTAATAATGTTCTGAAAGTGGATGTGGATGTGGATTTGGATTCTTTAACATCCAGCTGCACATTGACGGGCATTCGGACGCAGCGCCCCCTAGGGACATCTCGGCCGTGCCGTGGTTCCGCCGCCCCCGCAACCACTCCGAAGTGGCCAGCATGATGCAGAGCAACGATGTCTTCATCGCTGTGAGTAGTTCGCCCCTTTTTTTAATTTGTCTCTGTGAGTGGTCTCCCCTGCATTCTTAGCTGTGTGAGTAATCCTCCTTTATTGTGTGTGAAGGTGCTTTTGCCTTTGATATGGTGTGGGGTCAACTTTTCTAGAACCACGGGCGAACGTATTCACCCATGACATCACTCTACACTCCCACCAAATGCAAAGACTTTCACTGCCAAGTACCCTGCCGAGTGTTTTCTTGTTGTAGCTTTTGTCACTACAGACAAACCCCTATTTTACGACCCTCTGTTAAGCGACCACCTCTCATTTGAGACCGGATTTTTACTATGTAAACGACTTCCTCTAAAACGCGACTTACGACCGCCATTTTGTTGGTTTTTACGACCGTTGTTGTCGTCTGCATAAACTTCGAGCAAAGGGAAACAACCACGGTCAAGGGCCTGAAAGCAGAGTCGCTTCCCTTGTTGTAGAAAAGATGGCGGAAAGCGTAGGAAAAGCACAAAAACCACTGACTTTGAAAAAGAAAATCACTGACTTTGGATGAGAGTGGAGGTGATTAACAGAAGTCGGCGAAGTGAAACTGTAATACATCGATTGCACAATCCTATGGAGTTGGAAAGACCCAAATCCAGTTTTAATATGTCATTGTATGTGTGCATGAAGAAGAGAGTATGAACTGTGCTGAACTTTTTCTTTCTACGGCTGCCAGTGAAAACCTCCGTCATACGACCCCTCCAATTTACGACCGATTTTTCAGGACATTTTGGAAGTCTTAAAATAGAGGTTTGTCTGTACTACTACTACTACCATATTTTTCGGACTACAAGGCGCACCTGATTATAAGGCACACTCCCCAGATTTTACACAAAATTAAAATTTTGTCCTTATAGTTTCTTACTCTGTTATTCGTCACATTATAAGGCGCAGGGGTCTAAGTCTGGGGAAAAAAAGTATCGCCTTATAGTCCGTAGAATACAGTACTTATAATAGGCCTAATACATGCATTGTATGCATTGTCACACAATTCGCAAGCATGAAATAACAGTATATTATCACAACTACATATGCACATAAACATTGCACACACAACCAGCACACACACAAGCAGCACACACACACACACACACACGCACGCATGCACGCATGCACACACAAACACACACACACACACACACACACACACACACACACACCATGCGTACATACACTCATATAGGGGCCTGCATGAGGCTTCATTCTAAAATTTATTTGCCCCTTTCTCGTTCACTGAGATGCGTGCACCATCTACGTAAGATTGTGTGTCCTGGCCTGTCACAAAGTAGTAGTTTATCGCCACAGAAAATTCTCTGCCCCTGACTCGTCACTAGATGACATGGTTCGAGTCCGTTCTAAAATGATCACCCTTCCGTGTCGTCAAGAAGTAGTATAAAGCCCCATTGAGATGCAGACCTGTTTACCCCTATTTTGCAAAGTTGTAATTCCTGAAACAAAAAAAAAGGATAATTTTGAAAAAAACCACCTAATCCAATGCGTGACCAATGAACGTCGATATCGTACTGACCTGAGTGTGCAATACTAATGTCTGTCGAGCAGTAGACACAGAACACATGCTCGTCACCTAGTGCTGAACGACGTATTCCTGGAATTTTGAGGTAATTTTCCCGGAATTTATGTGCCACTTTTGATGTCTTTTCTTTTGATTTTCGACCAGAAGATACAGAAGCTTCGGAATGCACTCGCTTGGACGCCATTTTGAAACAGAAAAGGAAATGGCGCAAAATGATTTTTCATCACATCGTTTCAAAAGCTTTGCTTACCGACGCAACAGTATTTTTTTTTTTTTTTGGATTTTTTTTTCCCGTATTGTTTTTCCGTAGCCGTAATTAGACTTTTTTCCAGTTAAAATTACGGCAAAATGGGGATGGTAAACAGGTCTGGAGATGCAGTGGACAACCAAGAACGTCAAAAAATTAAATGCATGGCGCTAGAAGAGTTCATGTCATTAAAGACCCACCACACCGATGTATGGTAATCAGCGTTTTCACGTGTTCCGAGCAAGAGAGGGAAAATGCATGTCAGCGTAGTGGGTCTTTAAGTGCTGGCTTGTACTCACTTTTGCGGTATCAGTGATAGTAATGTTGTTGTGCCCTGGCTAAAAGACTCCAGGGATCATCCCAACAGCCGAACCATTTGAACACTATGATACAAGTGCATCAGCTAGGGATGAAAACATTACATGTGTGACCGTTTTTGATTACCCCGCCACGTGAGCAGCCACACTCCGACTTCGGAGGAGTGATAGTAATAATTTCTGATACATTTAGTTAAGGGCTACCTTGAGTTTCTGTGTGCTACATATGAGCACGGGGCCATTCAGCGTGACTTGGCGATCTGATCTGTTCTGAGACTATGTGCGATAGTGGGTGAAGTCTCACACATGTTTGTTGATCAGCTTAAATTTACAAAAGGTTTGATTGCTTGTGGCATGATTTTTCGGGGGGTTGTGGGGGTGGGTGGGATATAATCACAAAAGCAGATTTAGTTTGCACATAGCTTTGTCAGAAAAAAGTTTTTAAAAAAAGGATGAGAAAAGTTCTTTTGTCCTGTAAATTTCTGTATCTTTCCGCGGGTAAATTGTAAGAATGAAGACAGAAAATGCGTCAGTATTTCTCTCCTAGTGTTTCTTGATTTTGTTTCCCTGATCGTTTCCGTTTCAGGGTGCCTCTCTGGCGGGGCTGATCAACCGCTACATCTGGGTGTGGCCCAACTGGGACAGGGCGGAGCACGCTGCAGAAGGGGACCACACGGTGGAGGAGATCAAGGCAGGCTGGCGCACCTACTACCCCATCAACTCCCCTCCTTTCCAGCGCCACTGCGTGTGCCTCAGGCCCCGCCCTGATCCCCGCGCCAACCAAACCGAGGATTGGGAATGCTGGGACGACGAACCCGACCGCTCGGAAATGGGCGACCAATCGCTGATCAAGAGCGTGGAGTGCCGAGGAGTCGTGAGCGCGGTTATGGAAACCGTGCACGAGAGCAAAGCCGTGGAGCTGTTGAGGGGCGGGGGCTGGATCGAGGAAGGGGAGAAGGTGTTGCTGGACATCGACGAAGATTACTTCGGCTGCGAGAGTTCCATCATGCCGCTGTACAACTCCGGGCTCAGCCACAAGGCCATCAACCAGTTGTCCAATCTTGTGCGGAAGTTTCTCTGCGTCAACGACGTCCGCTCAGAGGCGCTCGCCGACCAGGTGTTCCACTCCGTCGTGCGGAACGTGCGGGACTTCAAATCCAACCTGTGCGGAGGAGGACGCCCTCGGAACGAATCCGAGTGCGTGACGGAGTTCGAAGCGGACCGAGCCCTGATCCAGATGATCCCGAAATACTCCGCCGCCCTGACCCGTGCTGGGGCGCCGGAAATGCTGTGCGACGGCCGAGCGGGCGAGGTCATACTTCAGATCATCATCCGCACGCTGCTCAAACTCGACCTCCGGCAGTTGGACGCGCTGAGCTACGTGGGCGTGTGCCTGACCACCGCGCCCACCAGCATGGTGTTCGAACCCCGCTCGCTCCACGTGTGCCACGGGTTCAACACCCCCGGCGACTCCCAGGTGACCTTCCACGTCCCCACGGAGGACGAGAACGCCAAGAGGTCGGAGGTCATGAAGGCCACGCTGTCTCTCTTGCCGCGGGCTCCGACACTGGTAACGGTGTGTCGGTCGATGAGGGACGGCTACACTCCATGGAGGTTCTTCGATTCCGTCGAGCGGTCGGTGGTTGCGGTATTGAAGGCGGTGTTTCCCGGCGTGACGGATCAGTCGTTCCACTTTGACGCCAACCTGCTGGGAGGCAAGAAGGGATGGCCACGTCGACACAGCTAGTCCCTAAGATGTCAGCTTTGTATTTTTGTGACTGTCCATGAGGAAGCTGTGCTGTATAAAGGGCCAGCCACACTGCGTACGCTTTGATACCAATGCGATGCGATTGTGACGATGTCTGCGAGTCGTGATTCACGCGAAATACTTCCGTCTTTAAAAAAAATGGAACTATTTTCGCTCGCCGTACTCAAGTAGACACCCAATACACAAATCCACTAAAATGTCTGAAACAAAAATACAGATTTGTGTATGGGGTTGCGACAAATATAGTGAACATAGCTATACAGTGGAACCTCCCGTAGAAGACCTCCCATTATAAGACTCCCTCCCACATAAGACCTACTTCTCTGAGACATTGCCCTTCTTTGTAAGTATTAAAATTACCTCCCTTTCAAGACCCCTCCCTTATAAGACCTCATTTTGGATGATTTTTGAAGGTCTTTCCAACTAGGGTTATTAACGCCCTTGACAGTGAGAGTGATTCCCTTGCTGGTCAGTACTAACAAGGGCATTCACTCTTGCGAAAGGCAGCCGTTAAGTGGCATCAAATAGGGTTTATTGGCGAGTTATCCCCCTGTCTGGTCAGTACTGAACCATCTTCCCCCACCCACCAAGGGCATTCACTCTTGCAAAAGGTGTTCGTGGCAGACCCCAATAAGGGAGGTTCCACTGCAGTAGGATTTCATCAGATTTATGGAGACAGTAGAATTTCACGAGAATCATGCCTCACTAATGTCACAATCGGATAGCATTGGGGTCAAATCGCGTGCAGGGTGGCTGCCCCTTAAGATATCAGGTTTATGCATCTGCGACTGTCCTTGAGAAAACACGACCTAAGTCGCTGAAGCTTGTTGCTGTACCCTGGCTAAAAGACTCCAGGGATCATCCCAACAAGCGGAAGCAATTGAACACAATATCGTACAAGCTACGGATGAGAACAGATGTGTATGTGACCGTTTTTTATTACCCCGCCACATGGGCAGCCACACTCCGACTTCGAGGGATGCTACAGCTTGATTTTGAATAAAAGCCAAAAATAGTCAACCACTCCCATGATATTTATCTCTGCTTTAATGTGTGTTAACTGGTGAAATTCAAAACACAACTCTTAAATTTAAACGATTTCCTTGATGATGCAATCATTTTTTAACTTATTTTTGTTGTTGATGAAAAAAGAAAGAAAAGTGTGTTCTGAATCAGATTCTATAAATGATATACATGTACCTTAGATAGGGATGCAAACATTCAAAGGACTGTGAAATGAAAATAACAATTTATGTCATTCTTGTGCATAAATGAAGCAATTGCATTGGTTCCGATTTAACACATTTACCGTCATTTTCGGACTATAAGGCGATATTTTTTTCTCCAATTTCGACCTATGCGCTTAATAAACGAGGGCGCCCTATTAGTGAGCAAAATCGTGAGAAGAGAGGCAACGATTGCCGTGCTCAGTACAGTCTAGTCACAACATCGAAAGTGGTAACGAGTCGCCGGTACGACGAATACTCGCGTTAAAATCCCTGTTATCATCCGAGATATTGTCCAACAGATGCCATAACCCTTCATTGGATGTAAAAAGCATCGTTGTAGAGCTTAAAATTCCATAATTCTACCAGTTTTCGCGAAGAAAAGTCCAAACACAACAACCGGAAGTCGCAAAAACGGAAGTTCGATTATTTGAGAAGGGAGCCAACTCTCGTTTATGACAGCAGTCGGTAGGCGTTTACAGGATGTGTACAGGCTTCAAACTTCGACTTTCTTTTGCGAGGTGTATAAACAAGGGCGCCTTTTATTTAAATTTTTTCAGATTTTTCTTGAAAATTGCCCTATTCGCCTTATGCACAGCAGCGCCTAATGATCCGAAAAGTATGGTAATGCTGATAATTTTCTATGAATGAATGAGTTTTGCACATCCCTGTACACTTCGCTATCAATCATGTAAAAAATGCATTTGCAGTTATATCTTTTATTTAGGAACAGAATTTCGTCGGTGAAAGTCAGAAACCTCATAACTCAATTTTGGTAGTTTTGAGAAAAATGAAGAAAAAAAAAGGTTTATAAATTAACCGTGTTGACCACAAGCTATTAACTATGATGAATATGTTGTTCAAGACATTGCAGAGTTCAGTCTTGCATTTTGTTAAAATTACTTTTTTTTTTTTAATACTTGAAAAGAACGAAGATATGATTTTTTTTGTCCTTAAGTAGATCTGAATTTGAGACTTTCTATTTACACAACCTCATTTACAGCAGATAGAAAGTTGTTAGACTTAGAGATGCAAGCTTTTGGTGGTTGGTGGCAGGACAAAATAGAGAGCTGACTATGTATCTAACTCAAATCCCCCAAAAATCGAGTCACGAGGTTTCTGACTTTCACCGACGATTTGCTCTTTCAGCTTTTGCTCTTGTCTTTCTATTGATTATTGTGATGATGGTGATTACGATTATTATGATTATGATAGTGTGTATTTGTTTGCATTTATTTATGTATGATTAGTTGGTAAAGGTAAAGATGTGCCACCGCCCCTGCATTTCTCGGTTAATTGCAATTTTCCGTTTTTGCCTTTCTTACCAAACATAAAGCTGTATTTTATTAACCTTTTTAGCTAATAACCTTTTTGGAATACTAACCCTATCCTTAACCCTAGCCCTAACCCTAACCCTACCCCCCCCCCCCCCACTATAAGACGGGAAAATGCAATGAACCATGACTGTGACAAATGGTGCCATGTACTGCAATACATGGGGGGGGGGGGGGGCGGGGGGGTCCTATTAGATAATGGCCTAGGGTTAGGGATAGGGTTAGTATTCCAAAAAGGTTATTAGCTAAAAAGGTTCATAAAATACAGCTTTATGAAAGACAAAAACGGGAAAATGGAATTAACTGAGAAATGCAGGGGGGGTGGCACATCTTGACCTTTACCGATTATGTTTTTTAAAGTAACGCCTCCCTTGCCATGAACCTGTACATCAGACCTGTTTACTCTACTCTTTTCGAGTAGTATTCTACTCAATTTGGACCTCTACTATTCTTCAAAATTGAAAATAATGCTCTAATTACTCTTTTTCAGTGAACGTCGTTTTGATGGTTTAATGAACAAAACTACACATTTTGCACCCAAACTACTCATTTGGTTTAAACAAGATTTATTCAAGTGAAGCACATACAGCAGCACATAATTTAAATGAGTAGAGCACAACAAGCTTAGAGCTTATACAAGGCACTCCAACATTTTTCAATTACATAGAAATTGGCTGCTACAAGCATGGAAAATAAACAGCACAACATCTCATTTCAGCTATCCAGACTACTCAAGACTTGTGTAGGGGGTAAACAGGTCTGTGTACAATCTTGTGTATGGTTTTGCATGTGCACTCCATCGCATCTGGTATCTACTTGAAATCACTTGTGTAGGGGGTAAGCAGGTCTGTGTACAATCTTGTGTATGGTTTTGCATGTGCACTCCATCGCATCTGGTGTCTACTTGAAATCACTTGTGTAGGGGGTAAGCAGGTCTGTGTACAATCTTGTGTATGGTTTTGCATGTGCACTCCATCGCATCAGGTATCTACTTGAAATCACTTGTGTAGGGGGTAAGCAGGTCTGTGTACAATCTTGTGTATGGTTTTGCATGTGCACTCCATCGCATCTGGTATCTACTTGAAATCACTTGTGTAGGGGGTAAGCAGGTCTGTGTACAATCTTGTGTATGGTTTTGCATGTGCACTCCATCGCATCTGGTGTCTACTTGAAATCACTTGTGTAGGGGGTAAGCAGGTCTGTGTACAATCTTGTGTATGGTTTTGCATGTGCACTCCATCGCATCAGGTATCTACTTGAAATCACTTGTGTAGGGGGTAAGCAGGTCTGTGTACAATCTTGTGTATGGTTTTGCATGTGCACTCCATCGCATCAGGTATCTACTTGAAATCACTTGTGTAGGGGGTAAGCAGGTCTGTGTACAATCTTGTGTATGGTTTTGCATGTGCACTCCATCGCATCAGGTATCTACTTGAAATCACTTGTGTAGGGGGTAAGCAGGTCTGTGTACAATCTTGTGTATGGTTTTGCATGTGCACTCCATCACATCAGGTATCTACTCGAAATCACTTGTGTAGGGGGTTAGCAGGTCTGTGTACAATCTTGTGTATGGTTTTGCATGTGCACTCCATCGCATCAGGTATCTACTTGAAATCACTTGTGTAGGGGGTTAGCAGGTCTGTGTACAATCTTGTGTATGGTTTTGCATGTGCACTCCATCGCATCTGGTGTCTACTTGAAATCACTTGGTTTGTGGTATGATTTATTAAATAGTACACAAACAAAAACAAAGTGTTTCTATAACACTGAAAACCATTAAGCATTTTGGGGGGGTATTTGGTATATTCTAGTCACAGATATTTATTTCTGTGAAATTCGGGCTGCTCTCCCCCGGAGAGCTCGTCGCCGCAAGTGCAGCGCCTACCCAATTTTTTTTAAAAAATTTTTTTTATATTTTTTTGCGGGGGGGGACACAGGGTGAGGAGGGGGTGTGGGCACACTTGGAAAACCTAGCTATGAATTTGGCCATACCAGGCAGTTGTATTTCTCCCTGCTCTTACCGACTTTTAACTGCCGTGGGATTTTTATGTGCGTAAAGCGCACGAGTCAGACTAGCTTTAAGTCCCCATCCGAAGGACTCGACGTTCAGTTCGATTTTCCTGTCAAACTAGAAAGAAAGGGCGAGGAGGCCGGGATTCGAACCTGGGTCACTCACGTTGCAGTCACGCATTACATTTGGCAGGCGAACGTCTTAGCCACTCTGCCACCTTTCTCCCTAGGTAGGACTGGATTGAGGAATATAGGTGGAAATAGGTGGGAATGGGAAACCCAAAACTAAATGAGTAAATAGGGGCGTAAGTAAGTCAGTAAGTAAACTAGAATGGAGAGAAAATGTTTTAAAAACCTGAATTAAATCTCTCCCATCCTTCATAAGAATAATAATAATAATAATAATAATTAATAATGCTTATATAGCGCATAATCTTGCAGAGCAACTCAATGTGCTTTTCACTCACCATTCGTACAAACATTTCTAACAGACTGGTTCACGTATCCTCACCATACATCTCTATGAAAATGAATACATTAGAGAATGCATTGCATATAATCATAACACAACACACTAACACCAGAGTATTCTTTTTAACTTTTGGAAATACAGTGGAACCTCCCTTATAAGACCCTCCCTTATAAGACCCCCTCCCACTTAAGACCCACTTCTCTGAGACATTGCCCTTCTTTGTCAGTATTCAAATTACCTCCCCTAACACAACTCCCGTTTAAGACCTTATTTATGATTTCTCAAGATCTTAACCCTTTCACCGCCGATGTCGCATCATTGCACCATAATGATTTATACCCACGTCATAAAAAGCCTTGAAATCTGGGCCTGTTAGCCAACGATCTTGCGTTCTTGATGTTAAGAGGTAACGATAGGCCCTATTTTAAACATGTCACAGAGGATTTAATCCCCAAGATTGCTGACGAAATCTTTTGTCTGATTCATGTAAGTTTCATTGAACATTTTGGCTACAAATTTTCTGGCAGTGAAAGGGTTAAAAGGGGGGGGGTGTCCACTGTACCTTGCATGTTTTTTTTTCTTTGTGTATAATAATAATACTAATAATACTGAACATTTATATAGCGCTTTATTCCCTTTGCAGGGAGCTCAAAGCGCTTTACATAGACAATAAAACACTAATAAGTTAACATTATACACATAAGACTCACTACAATAAAATAAAACAGACATAAAATAGTATTATTTAAACAAAGTCCTGTTCATAACCACAAAATTTGAAACAATAGTACTATAAAAGAAACAATTGCAAGGGAAATCAAAGTTCATGAGCTTATGTGCAAACACACACGCTAACAGAGGACACAGTCACACACACGCACGCGTAATAATCAATGGGCATTCACACACACACAGTCACACACACACACACACACACACATACGCCACAAACCTTTTCAGATCATTACTATACTAATGATGCTGTGTTGAACATATTTTTGTCCGACTCACTGAATCTACCTCGCACTGTATTCTATCCTATACTAAAGGCTTTACTACATTATCTGTTCTTAGGTGTGATTTGTTCTTCTTTTATTTCCTCTCCATTTTTTTCCATCATTTATTGCTTTCTTGCATTTTCTATACCATGCTTTTGATAAATCCATTCTACATTTTTTGCTTTACCGGGCACCTCGATCACCATTATATTCTGTGATAAATGTAGGTTTTTCTCTCTTCCTTTCATCATTATTTTATTCTCCTTTTCTTTTCTGAATGTTGCGTGCCAATATTATGTGATTACATAAAGCTTAATTGTTTCAACTTTTTTATTTTTGCGGGTTTTATCTGCAAGGGAGAATGTCTTGTATACAGACTTTTGTGGATTCTGAAGAGAAAAAAAGATGGGTAAAGGTAAAGATGTGCCACCCCCCCTGCATTTCTCGGTTAATTCTATTTTTCCGTTTTTGCCTTTCTTACCATACATAAAGCTGTATGTTAGGAACATTTTTAGCTAAAAACCTTTTGGGAATACTAACCCTATCCCTAAACCTAACCCTACCCCCCACTATGTACTGCAGTACACCGCGATTTGTCACAGTTGTGGTTCGTTGCATTTTTCCGTCTTATAGGGTGGGGGTAGGGTTAGGGTTAGTATTCCAAAAAGGTTATTAGCTAAAAATGTTCCTAAAATACAGCTTTATGTATGGTAAGAAAGGCAATAACGGAAAAATACAATTCACCGAGAAATGTAGGGGGGGGTGGCACATCTTGACCTTTACCTAAATGTTGGGTGCCAATGTTATGTGATTACATAGAGCTTATTTGTTTCAACTTTTTTATTTTGCAGGTTTTATGTGCAAAGGAGAATGTCTTGCATACAGACTTTTGTGGATTTTGAAAAAAATATAAAAAAATATTGTATATATTAGTTAACTAAATGAGCGATAAACTACTGTAAGTGTGTGTGTGAACCCTTGAAACCCCTTTAAATTTGAACTCGGTCGAAAAGGTGGTTGAAAACCCTTCAAAACGAGTAAAATGTTAATCACCCCTTGAAAATCTATCATGGGCTGAGTAGGAAGAAACCATTTGGGGGCTGAATTTGTTCACAAACTAGAAATTGAATTGTTTGAATGAAAACATCGCAATTGATGCTTTCATTTGCCTCATTTCCATCGTCTGCTTTTGCTCGTGCGCATTTTCATATTTTGACATTCATTGCTTCCTCTCAGTAGGCCTAGAGGATGTGCGTTTTGAAAATTGAAAGTATTCACTCGTTAATTTTGTAGAAACTTTGAGGCCCCTTGAAAAATCCAAATGCCCCCATGAAAAACCCTTGAAAACTCCTTGAATTTTGTTCCGCTTCAAGAGTAAGAACCCTGGTGCGTGTGTTTTCCTCCTGAAAGAAACTTCCTCTCTCCTTCTGTCAGCGACCGACCCTCTCTGCCTTCAAATCCAATCTCTAAACCCACCTGTTCTCCCCGTCAATGAAGCTCACTCTCTCTTTCTCTTCTCTCTCTCTTGCCTTTAGGCCTATTTCTGTTGTATAGTGGAACCTCCCTTATAAGACCTCCTGTTACAAGACTCCCTCCCACATAAGACCTACTTCTCTGAGACATTGCCCTTCTTTGTAAGTATTAAAATGACCTCCCTTTTAAGACCCCTCCCCTATAAGACCTCATTTTGGATGATTTTTGAAGGTCTTATAAGGGAGGTTTCACTGTATTCTGTTGTGGTCAAATGTGTGTGTTATTTTCCTGTTCATTTATTTTATGTATATCGATTTTATTTGAATGCGTCACAAATGTTAATGTGTGTGTGTGTGCGTGCTTTGATTTGATTTCTATGAAGATTTTGTGCCGTATATATACTGAATGTTGTTGTTGATGATGGTGTGTGTGTGTGTCTATGTGTGTGTCTGTGTGTGTTCTATTTAACTTGCTTTTACAACATAATAATTAGTAGGTTGATTGCAAAAAAAAAAGTCCTTGAAATTACAAGTTTTTCTTTCATTCTAACTCTAAGACGTCTGATTTTTTTAATAATAAATTGAAACATTTAACATGGCACGTTTATGCGTAAATCCAATGTCCAGCCATAGCGTAGAAATTTGACTTTACACGTATTTGTATTTTAAATTTTTTTATTGACCCGAGTTAATGTCGATGGCTGCTTAAAATTTCTCAGACATAATGTTGAGCATTTCATTTTGTTCAGTTGTTGCGTTAATTTTGATGGAGAGCATAATAAATGTGACCCAGCACCACGAAAGGGGCACTAATTCACTGGGCTAGTTTCTCACAACAGGCTTGCAACGTCAAAAATCTCATTTTTTATCAAATTTGAATGTTAGGTATTTTCATGCTCTCTGAAATCTTATCTTTCATATCCATAAAGGACAGCCTTTAATATTGTGTCTAAACACTCCGGAAAGTGCTTTAAGATTTGTAGGTTGATATATTTTCTTAAGATAGGCTAAACTTTAGATTGTGATTTCTCAAAATGGCCGACAGTCACCCTACCAACTTTAAATACTCATAACTCTTGAATGGAAAAAGATACAAGAATAGTTGTTATATCATTAGAAAGAGAGTTGCCTGAAGTTTCCAACTGTGCCATGTTCTCAGAATGGTTAATTTGACACTTAATGTCCCTTTCGTGGTGCTGGGTCCCATATGGAGTTGTTGATTTGGTGTTGGCTATACGTGTACTATTGATCTGACTCATTCTGGCCCGGCTGGTGGGTTATTACCTTATGAAAGAAATCCAACATGGCCCATGTTATGGAAGTTTAATTATGTGCATCAAATTCTTCAGCTCTTCTAAGTATTGATGTTTTGGGAGTTGTGGAAAGAATGTATTTGTGACTGTGCGCTCTCTTTTCAATGATTCTTTGGACATTTAAAAATTTTAATTTTAAAAGATGGTTTTATAAATTCTGTATTTTAAATTTTTTTAATTTTATATTTGCGTACATGTTGCTTTTATTGTCTTTGAGAAGAAAATAAAATGCGTTGAATGTATCCGTATTCATTTTGTTAAACATGTTTGTGAATACTATATTATTTACATGAATGCAAAGAGGCTGACCCACTCCATACGATTCAACTAAAACGCGATCTGATTGCGACGATGTCTGTGAGTCATGATTCACGCGAAATACTTCTGCCTTAAAACATTGTAATTTTATTATTTTCGTTCACTATACTCTCGTAGACCCCAATACACGAATCCAATAAAATATCCGACACAAAATTACAGATATTTCATCAGATTCCTGTATGGGGGCACTACAAATATAGCGAACAAAACCAGTAGGATTTCATGAGATTCATTTAGACAGTAGAAATTCATGAAAATCATGCCTGACAAATGTCACAATTGGATGGCATTTGGATTGAATCGCATGCAGTGGGTGACAGTTCCTTCAGAGTTTTATTGCTGGCTGATTCAGGATCAGGATCAGTACGTACGTCGAAGGTGCCAATACTGGCAATAGTCGCGACGGAACTAGGAGGGCGCGTGTATCTAACAGAAAACATGGAAAGAAAAAGACCTAAAGCTTACACTGGGTTCAGACCATTAACCCCCCCAGTTCAGCCGGGAAGGAACAGGCCCCACTTCAACAAGCTGGGGGAGGGAGGAGAGGGAGAATCTAATTTTAGTGGTCATTTGGGGCAGGCTCAGATGGAGATCTGATCAGTGCCGATGTAAATGCGCTGATAGAGCCAGCGTTGACGGTGGCCTCGCTCAACTTGTTCCACTCCGCACGAAGAAAGAGCGACAGTGCTCTGTTCGACATTCTTGGACATGAAATGTGGCTGATGACCTGTTGTTTGAGGATGTTTGTGGACTGGAAGCCTTCATACTTGGTAGGTTTGATCCGGCGACGCTTTGTATTTGCTGGAGCGATAAACTTTTCGCTGGGAGTGCAGGAATGTGGCCCTCAGCTATCTTGTAGAAAAGGCTGAGACGTTGCTGGCTGCGACGTTCTTCCAGAGGAGGGAGGTTCAGTTCTGTTAGCATGTTGCTTACGCAGTCTGGATTTCTGGTCTTGTAATCCCTTGTGATGAAAGAGAGTTCTGCCTGGCGCTGAACTCTCTCAAGTTTCTCTATGTCTTGCTTCTTGATTGTTAAAGAAGTTGGAAGATCTCAACATTTAAAGGAAAAATAAAGAGCAACAATGAAAAGTTTTTGAATACATGTACTGGTAGTGTTCTGTTTCACAGTCAGCTAATGAAAAAGGAATGTGTGTGTGTGCATGCGTGCATATGCATGACAGACAGACAGACAGACACACAGAGTTATAAACATGCATATATTTATCCACTCAAAGCGTATAATTCCCAATAAACCTGCACTTTTGCCTTCAAGGACAAATATATTTTTCGAAACATGCCTTAAATTTCTGTCATCAACAACAAAACAAAAAGGTCATTCACAAGCAATGGATTAGTACGTACTCTTAAATTGGTCATCTATTATTTGTTTTTAAATCTATACAATATTCACAAGAATCACATACTTGAATTATGAAGCAATAAATTAGTACTCATAAATTGGTCATCAATTATTTGTTTTAAATCTATGCATATTCACAAGAACCACATACTTGAATTATGAAGCAATAATTTAGTACTCATAAATTGGTCATCAATTATTTGTTTTCCAATCTGTGCATATTCACAATTACATACAGTGCTTTTCGGACTACAAGGCGCACCTGATTATAAGGCGCACCCCCCAAATTTTACACAAAATTCAGATTCAGTTTAACAGGGTTCATAGGGGCCTTACCAGTCCTTATAAGTCTTGACCAATTGAAATCTCCAAGTAAGGCCTTACAAGTGCTTACATTCACTTCAAGGTCCTTACAAGTCCTGACAGCTGCCAAAAAACTGCCCTGAGCAGCAAGACCATACTCAAAATAGATCGCAGAAGCAGCACTTTTACACTTGAGAAACATCGCTCAGCACCTACTCCACCTTACCCCCCTCCCCCACCTTCCCGTTTCAACTGACTGCTTAGCAGACGAACGATGCACCGTGAGTTGTCAAGAGAAATTGGACTGAAATCTCGTTCTTTATCCTGGTGTCGTTTTGCGAGAAAACACGTATATCTGTGTCAGCCATAGTTTTTGTATCTGCTTAGACATTGTTCACAATGCTGGGAAAGTGTTCCTTTCAAGATCGTTGGCTAAAAGATGGACATTATCCTTAGGCCTACAGGTTCTTACAAGATCCTTACTTGGGGATAGCTGAAAGCCCTGGGAACCCTGCTGTTATTATATTTTCTTACCATTTTAGTAGTCACATTATAAGGCGCAGGGGTCTCAGTCTGGGGAAAAGGTATCGCCTTATAGTCTGTAACATACTGTACTATAGTTTTTCTTACTGTATTATCAGTCACATTATAAGGCACAGGGGTCTCAGTCTGGGGAAAAGGTATCGCCTTATAGTCTGTAACATACTGTACTATAGTTTCTTACTGTATTATCAGTCACATTATAAGGCGCAGGGGTCTCAGTCTGGGGAAAAGGTATCGCCTTATAGTCTGTAACATACGGTACTATAGTTTCTTACTGTATTATCAGTCACATTATAAGGCACAGGGGTCTCAGTCTGGGGAAAAGGTATCGCCTTATAGTCTTTAACATACGGTACTATAGTTTCTTACTGTATTATCAGTCACATTATAAGGCACAGGGGTCTCAGTCTGGGGAAAAGGTATCGCCTTATAGTCTGTAACATACTGTACTATAGTTTCTTACTGTATTATCAGTCACATTATAAGGCACAGGGGTCTCAGTCTGGGGGAAAAGGTATCGCCTTATAGTCTGTAACATACTGTACTATAGTTTCTTACTGTATTATCAGTCACATTATAAGCAAGGCACAGGGGTCTCAGTCTGGGGGGAAAGGTATCGCCTTATAGTCTGTAACATACTGTACTATATGTTCTTACTGTATTATCAGTCACATTATAAGGCGCAGGGGTGTCAGTCTGGGGGGAAAGGTATCGCCTTATAGTCTGTAACATACTGTACTATATGTTCTTACTATATTATCAGTCACATTATAAGGCACAGGGGTCTCAGTCTGGGGAAACGGTATCGCCTTATAGTCTGTAACATACGGTACTATAGTTTCTTACTGTATTATCAGTCACATTATAAGGCACAGGGGTCTCAGTCTGGGGGAAAAGGTATCGCCTTATAGTCTGTAACATACTGTACTATAGTTTCTTACTGTATTATCAGTCACATTATAAGGCACAGGGGTCTCAGTCTGGGGAAAAAGGTATCGCCTTATAGTCTGTAACATACTGTACTATAGTTTCTTACTGTATTATCAGTCACATTATAAGGCGCAGGGGTCTCAGTCTGGGGAAAAAGGTATCGCCTTATAGTCTGTAACATACTGTACTATAGTTTTTCTTACTGTATTATCAGTCACATTATAAGGCGCAGGGGTCTCAGTCTGGGGAAAAGGTATCGCCTTATAGTCTGTAACATACGGTACATGAATTATTTTGTAGATATGCTTATTTTCTACTTTCACATGTTGAAAATTTGAACTATGGCTGACCAAATATTATTACCCTATAATTAAAAGCAGACTATGATTTCAAAAAGCACACATAGATAAAATTGGTCTGATCCTTGTCATGATTACTTCAATGGAAAATAAGAGTAAATGTGACCCAAAACATTTTCACTGATTTTTTGCCCTCCTCATATCCGGACTACTGAGTGTCCCTCGCCCTATTAAGACCCCTCCCTATTAAGACCCCTCCCTATATTTCATGTTTAGATATACCAAATTTCGATTGTGTTGTTTAGATTAACACTTACGCCGCCAGCCATTTTCAAACCAAAAAAATACCATTAAGCTTAACTGGGTAGAGAGAACAAAATGTACCTGCAATGTTGTGAATTCCTCTACGACATGTATAACATTAGGCCTATCCTTACCTCCCAAGATTAAGAAAATAGGGTCTTCGGATAATGGAGTGGTGTATAGTGGCACAGTGGTAGCGCGTTCGCTTCGTGTCAAGTAAACCCGAGTTCGAACCTGGGTACAGGGGATTTTTTCCTCTCATTCTGCACTAGGCCTTAACGGTCTGAACGTGGAGTCTTTCGGATGAGACGATAAACCGAGGTCCCGTGTGCCCATGCACTTAGCATACGTTAAACCCTAGTGGCAACGAAAAAGTTGTCATTTGGTAAAAATTAACCCCCCCCCCCCCCCCCCCATCAGTGACAAAAATCACATGCAAAAAATTGGCTGCGATGCACTCTCCAGGTGGGAGCAACCCGAATTTCACAGAGACGCCTCTCTGACTATAAAGTACCTAATACTAATACTAATACTAAAAGCCTTTTAGTGACATAGGTGGTAAGCCATTGTGGTGCATAAATGCGACATTGGCGGTGAGAGGGTTAATATGAAAAAAATGCTATGATAAAGGAAGTGAAAAGGCGAATTGTTTTGAAAATTATTGTTTAGTTTTTAAAACAAAACCTTGTCCGAAGTCGGAGTGTGGCTGCTCACGTGGCGGGGTAATAAAATACCGGTCACACACGTAATGTTCTCATCCCTAGCTGGTGCATTTGTGCCATAGTGTTCAAGTGCTTTGGCTGTTCAGATGATCCCTGGAGTCTTTTAGCCATGATAAGCCAACAACAACATTCTAAACACATACATGATGTGTACAATCCTAAATGAGTGTTGCCATCTAAAATTACACAATATTGATAGCATAGGCTTATATTAAATTGTCTTGATCGTGCTATATCATCGGTGAAATTCAAAAACCTTGTATCTCAATTTTGGTAGTTTTGAGAAAAATGAAAACAACTTTTAAAAATGAACCGCATTGACCACAATTGATTAACTATGATGAATAAGTTGTTCAATACATTGCGAGTTTAGTCCTGCATTTTGTTAAAATTATTATTTTTTTTTTTTTTTAATACTTGAAAAGAACGAAGATACGAGGTTTTTGTTCTTAACTAGATCTGAATTTGGGACTTACGAGTTTTTCTTCTATTTACACAACCTCGTTTACCCCAGATAGAAAGTCGTTAGAGATACGAGTTTTTGGTAGAAGGTTGCTGGAAAAATTAGAGAGCTGACTATGTATCTAACTCAAACCCACAAAAAAAATCGAGATACGAGGTTTTTGAATTTCATTGATGATATATATTATATACAGTAAGTAATAAAAAAGATCACAAAACAACAAGCCTTCTTGTTATGAAAATAAAGAAATTTTCGACTTAATATTTTACCAGTTAATAAAACTGAAAGCCTTCCTCAGCCATTGAGTCGACCAGGTTAATACATCAAAAGAGAATGGTTACTAGGTGTATGAAAAGACGCAATGGATGATGTTAAAGAACTGCAATGACAAAACCTATGATGATAAAATAAAAATGACGTAGGCTATGTAAAAGGACGTCATAGGTTGCATAGATATTTTTTGAATGAGTGGCTAATGAATGACACAGATAATTTATGAATGAAAAGTCAATATCAAGATTTTATGTTATTAGTAACCTATACCCCTCCACATACATACTCACATACTCGCATGTGCATACACACAAACGCACGTGTGCACACACACATACACATTCTGTGTTAATGTATATCTGCATATCATATATAGTTACCATTTGCAAAAACTGAACAATATTCGATAACCCTTCATTCTTAAATCAGTGACAGAAGCATTTGAATGAAAATGAAAAAAAAAAGAAAAAGAATGACAACAAAGCTGCCTATAACATTGAAATGTTTCAATATTGCAGATAAGAGCCATAAATTATCAATACCATGCTAATAATAATTATTTAAAAAAACCCACAACCAACCCAAAACAAACAACATAGATAACACACAGAATTATTCAATAATCAACATCAAATGAAAAAAAAGAAGTTATAAATAGCACAAATAACGCAAATATTGAAAATTCAAACAGGCAATTAAAAACGATCAACTCAACACGTGGGCAACACAAAAAAATCAATCTTGAAATATAAATTTTTTTTACATGCACCATTTAATGATTAATCCTTTCACCGCCAAAGTCACATTTTAGCACCACAGTGATTTAAGACCTATGTCATTAAAGGCATCAAATTGGGGTCTATTATCCAAAGACCCTATTGTCTTAGTTTTGGGAAATAAGGATAGACCTTATTTTATATATGTCGCAGAACAATCCCCAATACTGCAGATGGATTTTGTCCTCTACCCAGATTTCCTCGTTACCGCACCAGGACTCTCGGTGAACGTTCCTTCTCTTTTCAGGCCTCCTCTACTTGGAACAAAATCCCTCTTCCTCTCCGTTCTGCCAACTCCCTTTCTTCATTTAAGTCTTCCCTCAAAACCACTCTCTTCAAATCGTAGCCTGCTCTGTTCTTTTGGAAAGTAATTTTTGTCCCTTCTCTGCGTGTGTGTTTGTGTGCGGTGTGTGGTTTGTGCGGGCGTGTGTTGTGTGGTGTGGTGTGGTGTGGTGTGGTGTGGTGTGGTGTGGTGTGTGTGTGTGTGTGTGTGTTTTCGTGTGTGTGCGCACGCATGTGTGTGTGTGTATGCAAAGCAATTTTTGACATTCTCATATTTTCTACTGCTTTTTTTGGGTGGGGGGTTATTCATTTGTTTATTATTGTAAGCACTTAGGGCTTGTCTAAGAATAAGTGCATATAAATGCTCATTATTATTATTAAATTTAATGGTCATTTTTTGGCTGAAATATGTCTGGCAGTGAAAGGGTTAATAACATGGAATTCAACAACAATCTTTTCATACAGTTACAAGTTACATCACATCGCTCCTCATCATCTGACTGGACCGCAAATCAAACAAAAATGTACACTACAAAATTGGCCCACGAGCAAAATATTTGCTTTTCCTATATTTGATAGTTACTCATTCAAGTTATGGTCTATGCATATGCATGAGCACACACATACAAACACACACACACACACAGACAGCTTTTTCTTTCTTATGCACACACACTCACACACAGGGAAATTAAAAAAATCCTGCAAGGCAGGGGTCCAGGGGCCGCCCAATTAACAACTTGACTTAACTCACTCGGGACGAATGAGCCGGACCCGGCTCACGGCTCGCACAACCGTTTAGGACGAATGGCCCGGATTCGGATCATAAGAGTTTTCAAGAGGTTTTGATTTCTGGCGTGTAACCAGCTTTCCGGTGCAAAGTCATAACCTATTTTCAGTTTGCTTTGTCCTTGCCTCTCTTGAAATCAACCAATCATTGCAGACTTTACATTCAGGTTTGGTTGTAGAGGGGGGTCAAAGATCGGAATGTGAAATTTTCCTTCTTTCTATGTGTTAGCTGTTTTCGTCAATAGGAGACAAACGACGAAGGTATGGAATCTGATATTTTACGATCGTTTAGTGCATGGTGTTAGTAATCTTATCTGAAAATATCAGTCCATAACTTTTTTTGTGGTGATGGGTTTTCGAACCTAGTCGAATGGCCCATCCTAAACGGTTGTAAGGGGAAGCAACCCGCCAGTGCCGAGTGAGTTAAACAATCCTAAAAATATAAAGTTCCTGGTAGAGGCATGTAATTATTTATCTGTATTCGTTTCTTTTATATTTTACACATGCGAGAAACTGACAAAATGCTTAAAAATAGAAAATTTGTTACTTCTCAAATTCTCATAATCCGGCAACGCCGGCTCCAGCCAATAAAAAAAATTCCTGCATTTCAGGACATCCTGAAAGCAGGAGCATCCATGCACTCACACACACAGTGCACCATATTTTACGGACTGTTAAGGCGATCCTTTTTCAGCCAGACTGAGACTCCTACGCCTTATAATATGACTGACAAAACAGTAAGAAAATATCATCACAAAATCCGAGTTTTGTGTCAAATTTGAGGGGACGCGCTTTATAACAAGGAACACCCAATAGTCCGGAAAATACTGTACACACGCAGTTCTCGACTCATAAGACACGATGTGGACAGACAAAAATACTGCACGCCATTACAACAACAGCACCAACGTTTTGATTCCACCTCATCACAACGTCATCGTTAACCCTTTCACCGCCAGCCATCTTTGAGCCAAAAATGTCCATTAAAACTTACTTGGCTACAGAAAAGATTTTGTCTGCAATATTGTGGGATTTCTCTGAGACACATTTAGAATAGGGTCAATCCTTACTGCCCAAATTTAGGAACACAATCTCATTGAATAATAGACCCTGATTTGAAGAGTTTTAATGACATGGGTGCTAAATCACTGTGGTGCAAAAATGCGACATCAGCAGTGAAAGGGTTAAAGACCCACCAGATCACGTGTCAAAATCACGGGTTTCACGTCTTTTCCCTCTTATAGCTGTTAAGAAATCTTGTTTTGACCAGGTTTAATTCCCATACAAATGCCCCCAAATTCAAACCGAAACATTTTAAAGAGCAGCCTCAATTTGAAGTTGGGAGTATTTGTATGTGGGTCACAGCTACACAGAAAAAAAAACAAGGGACTTAATCATGGTGGGTCAGTGTGTCTTTAAGGGCCGGCTACACTGCACACGATTCGATTCACTACGATCCGATTTTGACATCTGTGAGGCATGATTGACGTGAAATTCTACTGTCGATAAATCTGATGAAATCCTACGTAGTTGTGTTCACTATATTTGTAGTCTCCGTACACGAATCTGATAAAATATCTTATTTTTGTACAGTGGAACCTCCCTTATAAGACTCCCTCCCACATAAGACCTACTACTCTTGAGACATTGCCCTTCTTTGTAAGTATTAAAATTACCTCCCTTATAAGACCTCACTTTGGATGATGAAGGTCTTAGCAGGGAGGTTCTACTGTATCGGACATTTGATTTGATTCATGCATTACGGTCTGCATGAGGATAGTGAACGAAAATAGTATATTTTTAGACGGAAATATTTCACGTGAATCATGACTCGCAGATATTGTCACAATCGCATCGTATCGGGGTCAAATTGTATGCAGTGTGGCTAGGCCTTTACATAAGCACAGATAATGACATCACAAGCAGTCCTCGATACAACTAAAGCACTGTAGTTTGCCTCATGTACAGAGTGGGTCTCATAAAAAAAATGCAACCTACTAAATTGACGATAAAAGTTTTACTTCACAAGATATCGTTTCAATTTTTTCGGGGTTTGAAAGAAGATTCAATGCATGAAAGATCACAACAATTTGTTGTTCCTAAATGTGTTTGTGAGCTACAGGAATTAACAGTTCTCATGGTACCCCATTTTCAGAAGAAGCCCTTTTCGAGGTCCAGAAACGCTTTCGCAGTTTCAATGTCTTTGTTTGAAATTACAGTTTCTATGGTATCTGGACAAACTTTTCATTCATACGTGGGCTCAAAAACGCGGGATATACATTACTGTCTTGCGCTTAAATTTTCATGGCAAAAAAGCCAGTAGTTTCCGAAAAACAGACAAATGGATTTTCGGCGAAAGTTTTTTTACCCATTAAAAAGTTAATTAGAAAGAGAGTACTCACCCTTTGTCCAATTTCGTTATCTCCTCTCTTGGCCTCACTATTTCATTCTTTGATTAACCAAACTTCCTTTCGAGGCTTACCAGTTTGTTCTGTGTTGTGTGTTGTTTATGTGTAACATATTCAAGGCTAGAAGGCTGTGCCACTCTTGGATAGATGTTGATTTGTTTGTATGTCGTCCTCTCCACCATTGTTGATGTGTACTGTGTGGGTGGAGGGTCATAAAGGCGAACTTGGCACATTCTTTCATGAGAATGATGCTTTGTTTGTCTCACTTTGGTTCTGACCCATGCACTGCTAGGTGATTGGTATCGTAATCAACTTTGGTGGAGGGGAGTTAATTAGAAAGAGAATATTCACCCTTTGTTCAATTTCATTAAAAAGAGACTTTTCTAAAAATGGGTTACCATGGAAAATGTTATTTTCTGGAGCTCTCTGAGGCATCTTGGAAAAACAAACTTTTGCAATCTTTCGTGCATTGAACAGGGCTTCTGAAAGCGTACAGATTGTGCGTATTTACGCACTAGAGCTCTCAAATCGCCCCCTAGAATCTGAAACTGTGCGTGATATTCACCCTTTAAAATCTAATTTAGGGGATGAGATGTCGCGTCAAAACGATGATGCGTGCGTGAACACAACCGTTACTTATCAGTAAGTTAATGACGTTCTACGTATTTCAATCGTCTGTTAGGCCTTTCTGCCACAAGCTGTCTAGGCTAGATCTAAAGTTCTACTGGATCGTGCAGAAAGCCCAAATCGTTGAAAGCTCATTGCGCATGAGGTGGGGTTTGGGATTTGCAGGCGATGGAGCTTCTCCCATGTTTTCGCCGCCTTTGCCCCTTAAAATGTGCAACTGGGGGTGAAAATACCCGTTAATATTCTAAACAGGGGGTGAGCGTACCCCTTAAAGACCCCCCACGTCACACCCCTTAAAGACCCCCCACGTCACACCCCTTAAAGACCCCCCATGTCACACCCCTTAAAGACCCCCCACGTCACACCCCTTAAAGACCCCCCACGTCACACCCCTTAAAGACCCCCCACGTCACACCCCTTAAAGACCCCCCACGTCACACCCCTTAAAGACCCCCCACGTCACACCCCTTAAAGACCCCCCACGTCACACCCCTTAAAGACCCCCCACGTCACACCCCTTAAAGACCCCCCACGTCACACCCCTTAAAGACCCCCCACGTCACACCCCTTAAAGACCCCCCACGTCACACCCCTTAAAGACCCCCCACGTCACACCCCTTAAAGACCCCCCACGTCACACCCCTTAAAGACCCCCCACGTCACACCCCTTAAAGACCCCCCACATCACACCCCTTAAAGACCCCCCACGTCACACCCCTTAAAGACCCCCCACGTCACACCCCTTAAAGACCCCCCACGTCACACCCCTTAAAGACCCCCCACGTCACACCCCTTAAAGACCCCCCACATCACACCCCTTAAAGACCCCCCACATCACACTCCCTCTTATGCTCGGAAGGTTTCTTAAGATTTCTTACCAGCTATAAGAGGGAAAACGCGTGAAAACCATGCTTTTGACACATCAGGCATGAAAACAGCTCCACCTTTTCCGCTGAAAACTGAAGAAAAAAAAAATCTCCGCTGTTTTTGCGAGCGCGATGTTATTCTCAAATGGCGCGGTCCACACTTGGAAGAGTGACGCTTGCGCTTGCGGGCAAAAAATGGCCCCCGAAACGACTCGCGAATGGCGTGTTTGAGAGGTGGAAGGTGTAGAAGGATGTGAAATGCTGTGAAATGAGTACCCCCTGAATGGCTTGCCTCCTCCCCCCCCCGACAAAACTTCTGACGTTAGCTGAAAATCCGGGTGGAAGGAATTCTCAGTTAAAAAAATCTCCTTGTTTTTGGAACAGTAGTTTTCATGCCTGCATGTGACATGGTGGGTCTTTAAGAGGGGAAAAGATCATAAGCCCTGATTGAATTTTCTTCGTAAACCAGAAAAATCAGAATGATAGTTTTGATATGATTTTGTGGGTTGCCTTTCTTTTGAGTCACCCTAAATAACAGTCGACTCACAATAGGCAGGGAGCTCTCTGGAATGTTAACATTTATAATATCAGGCATCAGAATACTCCAGAGTCCGATCCGCGGACGAACAACACTCGCCATGACTCGGAGTCGACATCGAGTCAGACCCCACAAAACTCTAGTCGGCATGGCATCATTCGCTACCCGATTTCTCGCGGAAAAGTTCAAAGTTCTCACATCATCGTAGTCTGCCGCGATCATATCCTCTAAATCGACTCATTTAAAACCCAAATTACAATCACTGTCATCAAAACAAACTCTGAAACAGTGAAAGTAAGAGTCTAGAGAGCCCTAAACTCGGAAGAAAAAACAAACATGGCCGCAATTTTTTCTTTTCTGAAGGCACAGTATGAAAACAAACCGTTTAAGAATACCATCTGAGAATAAGATTGCGCTGCCTCATGAAGTACAAACCGCGGCCGGCAGTGCCAAAACCGCGGCCAGTGGCTACCAAAACCGCGGAAATCCGCGGACCGTTCTGATGTCTGTAATATGCACATACATGGACAGATAGTTAGTCTGTTATAGTCCTGTCAACAGCTATGGTCATCTCAGGGCTGTCACCGCATAAAGTTTGGTGCTTAGCGACTAGCTTAGCTAGTCTAGTCTAGCTAACTAGCTTAGCGACTTAATGTCCCTTTCGTGGTGAAGGGTCACTTATGCAAAGAACTAGATTTCAGTTGACTAAAACTCTTTATGTTTGCAATGTCATACCAGCAACAACAACAAGGGTATTTTCCTTCCAACAACACGTGTCCTTCCATCTCTACATCTCCGATGACAGTTTCATTACAGTCACTCGAACAAATAAAAATATTGTAAAAATGGATACAGTGGGACCTCCCTTATAAGACCTCCCATTATAAAACTCCCTCCCACATAAGACCTACTTCTCCCAGACATTGCCCTTCTTTGTAAATATTAAAACTACCTCCTTTATAAGACCTCATTTTGGATGATTTTTGAAGGTCTTATAAGAGATGTTCCACTGTACAAGTTAGGTTCATTCGATTTTAACTATTCAGTCACAAAATTGCATAAGACTGAAGTCAATTTCTTTTCACTTACCGTATTTTTCGGACTACAAGGCGCACCTGATTATAAGGCGCACCCCCCAAATTTTACACAAAATTCAGATTCTGTTATTATATTTTTTTACTATATTATCAGTCACATTATAAGGCACAGAGGTCTCAAGTCTGGGAGAAAAGTATCGCCTTATAGTCCGAAAAATACAGTACTCTTTTTATTATGTTCTAAAAAAATTTGTATCTTATAAGCCACAGAACTAGCAAAGAAGATCAAAGCTGTTCAGAGAAGAGCGGCCAGATACGTCAACAACTGCTACGATATCACCAGTAGCGTCACAGCCATGCTCTCCAAGCTTCAATGGGAATCACTTGAGGCAAGAAGATCAAAACATCAGGCCACCATGATGTACAAAGTCATCAACGACCTCATAGACATCAAAGCGGAACAGACCTTCTCCTCCCTGGCAACACCCGCACTAGGTCAAATCACTCATTCAAATCACAACAAGAACAAACACTTTCAAATACAGCTTTTTCCCCAGAACTATCCCAGTTTGGAAATCTCTTCCAGCAGCAGCAGCTGAGGCTCCCTCCTTGGTATCTTTCAAGAGGGAGCTCAACAACTTGTCTTTCTAATCTTGTCCACCACCCCTCCATACACACATACACACACACACTTTACTTTTGTTTTGTTTTTCCCACACACACTTTGCCCCCAATTAGTTTTCTTATTATTTTATTTTCCGCATTGCACAACCTCTTAAGTCACTGTAATGCCTACTGAGACGGCGTGACATGAACTTATTGAAAAATATCAGTCATCATTCATCAATGTTTTTTCATTCATTTCTTACCTGTTGATTCATTCAATTTTAATTCAACCAACTTTGTCATGTTAAATAGCAAATGAGCAATATACACACACACAAAAAACCCCACAACCATTCAGTCATAAATCGGTTCAATCTTCTTCTTCTTCGATCGCTCAGACAGTCTCCTGTCAATTATGAGCGGAGATGCGTCATGCTGCCGTTGTGTGCCTAAACAAGAAATAATTAGGCCCAGCATGTCTGACTTCGGCAGGAAAAAATGTTTTTGAAAGTGTTTCTTGAAAAAAAGGCAGGAGAATGGATCGGCGGTAAGGCAGAAAGATAGTAGATGACAGCAAAGCAAAGGGAAAAGGCAGAGTCAAAGAGAGTGACAATTAAAGGAAGTTACAAGCACAGAACTTCCAGAAGGTGGGGGAGCTATTTATACAAAAGACCCCCCCCCCCCCCGGTATCCCCACAGGGGGTAGTCGATTCAATCTCGTCTCAGCTTCACAAGTAAAGCAAACAATGGCACTAAAGCACACAAGTCTGACTTTAGAAAAAGACACAAAGTCTGTCAAGCATTATGCACAGAAATGAAGGCAGTGGCCAGGCATCAGAATACTCCAGAGTCCAATCCGCGGACGAACAACACTCGCCATGACTCGGAGTCGACATCGAGTCAGACCCCACAAAACTCTAGTCCGTAGTCGGCATCATTGCAATCATTCGCTACCCAATTTCTCGTGGAAACGTTCAAAGCTCTCACATCATTGTAGTCTCCAGTGATAAAAATATCCTCTAAATCGACTCATTTAAAACCCAAATCACAATCACTGTCATCAAAACAAACTCTGAAACAGTGAAAGTAAGAGTCTAGAGAGCTCTAAATTCAGAATAAAAAACCGTTTCCGAAGGTGCAGTATGAAAACAAACCGTTTAAGAATACCATTTGAGAATAAGATCGCGCTGCCTCATGAAGTACAAACCGCGGCCGGCAGTGCCAAAACCGCGGAAATCCGCGGGCCGTTCTGATGCCTGAGTGGCGATTACTACAATTAGAGATCAGATCAACCATGTTCACGGTCTACACTGAGTCATGCCCTTGGTGTGGCCCGGCCCCTTTAGAGAGTGTTAACCCTTTCAACGCCAGCCATTTCTCAGCTAAAACTTTCCACTAAAGCTTACCTGGGTAGAGAAAAGATTTTGTCTGCAATACTGGGGGGATTCCTCTGTGACATGCACAGAACAGGGCCTATCCTTACCTCCCAAAATTAAGAACATAGGGTAATAGGGCATTTGCCACGTGAGGGCGACCTTGAATTTCACCAAGTTGAATTTAGAGAGTTGAAATAGAAAGGTCAGCATAACTCAGGCAAAACGAGTGCGGGCAAATTAGTAGTCTAGTATAGAGAACGAACACTCGTGGTCAATGCCCTATTGGATACCAGACCCTCATTGGATGCCTTTCAGTGACATGGGTGTTAAATCAATGTGGTGCCGAGAGGCGACAGTGGCGATGAAAGGGCATGTGCGCATTAGATCACCAATCCTCAAGTTCCGTACGGAAACCCCGTTCACCTCCCATAAAAGAAATAAGCCGAATGTGGAAACTCATCCGTACTACCATCCGCTTTGTTGGTGTGTTTTTTTACATAACCGAACGTGGTTTCCATACCAAGGCTCCCAGGGACCCCCATTTGGGGGTCTATGAAGTGCTAAAATTCTAAAGGACCCTCTAAAAGAATGTGCAGGGGGTCCCATCGATGCACTATAAAAATTCTTTTCAGCATTCGCAATGCCACTGGGACCCTCTATACTGTAAGCAAAGGAGTCCCTGGGACCCCTTGTTTTGCGGGACGATTGGGAGCCCTGCAACTTGTGGATTGCGAATCTAATATGTACGGACCTTAACGGGGCACCCTGACGTATGAGGTTTTGCAAGGAACATGTCGAGATCACCAGAAAGACAGCCTTTTCAAGGATCGGAACATTCGCTTTGCTCTGGTTTCCCAGAAATCAAACCGTCAAAACGGCGATTCCTCCTTGGCGGAGATAGAAGCCATTTCGGATGGGGTGGGTGGGGGCCAAACCCATTGTGGTTGAAGCTTTTTCTTTTTCGTAGTACAGTCAAAAAAAAAAAAAAAATTGAAGCTATTTCCTTTGTTGTGAGCGAAACTCCTTTAGGTAAACTGCATACAATTTAAAAAAAGATAAATAAAAAGCTTGTATTGCAAAAAATTCGTGCAAACGATTCGGTCTGAATGCAGACGGCCATTAGAAAAGAGACGGCACACGCCTTCTCTTTCAGTGAAAGAATTTGACTTCCAGCACCTCCGCCAAGGAGGAATCGCCGATTTGACGGTTTGATTTCTAGGAAACCAGAGCAAAGTGAGTGTTGCGATCTCTGTAAAGGGTGTTTTCCTGCTGATCTCGACGTGTTTCTTACAAAAGCTCATCCGCCAGGGTCCACCTTTAACCCTTTCAACGCCAGCTATTTTTCAGCCAAAACTTTCCATGAAACTTACCTGGGGTAGAGAAAAGATTTCATCTGCAATATTTGGAATTCCTTTTGTGACGTCCATAAAAGAAAGAACATAAGGTCACTGGATACCAGACCCTCATTTGATGCCTTTCAGTGACATGTGGTGAAAGGGACATTGTGGTTCCAAGAGGCGACAGTGGCGATGAAAGGGTTAAGGAGTTCGGGACCGAATTGAGAGGGGGAGGGGGGGGGCTTCTTCTCTGCAGACCCTCTGCGGTCCGGCTCTCCGTAGAGTTTCTTCGCATCACTGCAGACGGAGCCGCCTTAGCAGCAGGTGTGGTGGTCGTCGTGGTGGTGGTCACCTGCGGTGCGTTTTGTTGACGTACACGAAGATGTAGAGGAGGAAGACGATGAAGGGAATGATGATGATGGCGATGAGGTAGGCGAACAGCTGGGTGTAGCGACGGGGGAGCCACAGCACCGTGTACTTCATCGCGCCTGATCGCTCTGAAAAACAAGAGGCAAAGCCTTCAAGGCTCACTCGGGGGATGAGGGGGGTGTGTGTGAAAGCACAAGATTGCCAACAAAAAATGACTTTGAGATTGATGGTAGTAAACGTGAGAGGGATGTTTAAGTACAAGATTGCCACAAAAAACTCACAAAAAGCAACGACGTACAGCAAACCTCCATCTAGAAATTCAGCTCAATTTCACCTGGCAATTACAGGACAGTTTGGGCCAGGGTGTAGGGTCTTTCGTACAAATAGTTCCCCCACCTTCTGGAAGTTCTGTGCTTGTAACTTCCTTTAATCTGTCACTCTCTTTGACTCTGCCTTTTCCCTTTGCTTACTGTCATCTGCTATCTTTCTGCCTTACTGGTCCGTTCTCCTGCCTTTTTTTCTATAAATTCTTACAAAGATTTCTTCAGCCGAAGTCGGACATGCTGGGCCTATTTCTTAGTTAGGCGCATAACGGCAGCATGGCGCATCTACGCTCATGTGACAGGAAACTATCTGAGCGAACGAAGAAGGCCTTCAAAAATCATACAAAATGAGGTCTTGTAAGGGAGGGGATTTTAATACTTACAAAGAAGGGCAATGTCTGAGAGAAGTAGGTCTTATATGGGAGGGAGTCTTATAAGGGAGGTTCCACTGTACTGCAGTCTTTTCTTTCAAAGAAACGCCATTTTAAAATTGACCAACCCAAAACTCATAACAGGAGAAGAAATCACTGATGGCTGAACTATTTGGTATTTGGTACTTTATAGTCACAGAGGCGTCTCTGTGAAATTCGGGTTGCTCCCACCTGGAGAGTGCGTCGCAGCCAGAGGCGCGCCACCCATTTTTAAAATTTTTGTTATTTGTATGCGATTTTTGTGTCACTGATGAGAAAGGAATGAGGTGTGTGTAAATTTTGACCAAATGACATTTCCATCGCCACTGGGTTTAACGTGTGCTAAGCGCATGGGCACACAGGACCTCGGTTTAACGTCTCAACCGAAAGACTCCATGCTCAGACCGTAATGATCAGAAAGGAAAAGGGTGTGTGTAAATTTTGACCAAATGACATTTCCGTTGCCACTGGGTTTAACGTGTGCTAAGTGCATGGGCACACGGGACCTCGGTTTATCGTCTCACCCGAAAGACTCCACGTTCGAACCGTAAGGCCTAGTGCAGAGTGAGAGTGATCTGTCCACAGTCATCCTGCGCAGGGGGGGGAGAGGGGGGGGGGAGAAACTAGCCGCTAAAAGGATGAAAGAATTTATAGAAAGCATCCGCCGGATGAGTGGGGGGGGGGGGGGGGAGACTCACTCAGCACAGCCAGGCCGTAGCCCGCGTTCTTGGTGCCCATGCGGTAGCTGCAGGTGGGTACCATTATCTCGTTGAGGGAGATGAGGTTGGTGAAGTCCACGTCCGTCCAGCCGTCCAGGAGGCGAATGTCGCGCAGGTGGACGGGCCAGTGGTCAGTGTCCTCGTTGCCGGACAGGCACGTCTCGCACACGTAGTGGAACGACTGAGAGGGGGGTGAGAGAGGGGGGAGGACAAGGAGATCAAAAGAGAAACACGTTGAATGTGCATGAGAAAATAGAGCATAAGTAGCACAGCGTGAGCAATAGCGAAAAGAACTCAACACCTTCCAAAATGTCAATAGTCTCATTAAAGCATTTTTAGTTTTCGAGCAACTTCAAAGACACACTGACGCACCACGATTAAGTCCCTTGGGTTTTTTTCTGGGTAGCTTTGACCCACATACAAATGTCCCCAACTTCAAATTGAGGCTGCTCTTTAAAATGTTTCGTTTTCAATTTGGGGACATTTGTATGGGAATCAAACTTGGTCAAAACCAGATTTCTTACCAGCTATAAGAGGGAAAACACATGAAACCCGTGATTTTGACACGTGACCTGGTGGGTCTGTAAGTATTTTAACCCACACTCAAAAGCTTCATTCAAAATGCGAATGATTCTATGACTTAATTAAAAATCAACTCTCTTGAAAGACACAGCTTAAACCGTCTCTGCGCAGTGAGTTTTCGGAAGGATGAAACACGCTGAAAGTCAAACTTCAACTTAACACAGCAAAATCAAAACCAGCGTAAGCATTTCGATTCTGTTGTTTTTTTTATGTGGAAAATGTTGGGTATATATTTCCTGAAAATAAATTATCTTAAGTTGACCATACCCTGCTTTCTCCTGCACTAGGATCTTCAGTTACACAACAGAAATTCACATATAATAATAATAATAATGAGGAAAATTTATATAGCACCCATCCTATGCAGGCTACAGGCTTTACACAGAATTGAAATGGAATAAAAACATGAAACAAAAATCCAATAACATGAGCAGACAAAACAATACTGGTCAGACTTTGTTTGGCCGGTAAAAATGCACATAACAATCAGCAACAACTGCTGTGACTACTACTACTGCTACTACTACTACTACCACTACTACTACTACTACAACTGCAACTACTACTACTGATACTACTACTACTACTACTGATACTACTACTACTACCACTACTACTACTACTACTACCACTACTACTACTACTACAACTGCAACTACTACTACTGATACTACTACTACTACTACTACTACTGATACTACTACTACAGATACTACTACTACAACAACTACTACTACTACTACTACTACTACTACTACTACTACTACTACTACTACTACTACTACTACTACTTATAATAGGCCTAATACACGTATGCATTGTCACACAATTTGCAAGCATGAAATAACAGTATATATTCACAACATACACACATAAACAACAACACACACACACACACACACACACACACACAAACAAACACACACACGCACACACACACGCACGAACACACACACACACCATGCATACATACTCATATAGGGGCCTACATGAACGCATCACACACACACACAAACACAAACATGCGCATGCACACATGCACCACACACACACGTGCACGCACACATGCACACACACACACACACGTGATGACATAATACACATAACAAGATGGACAAACAGACAAACAGAGAACAATACAGTGGGAAAAAAACTTCAAAAAACATCCAAAATGAGGTCTTATAAGGGAGGGGTCTTATAAGGGAGGGGTCTTATAATGGAGGGGTCTTATAATGGAGGGGTCTTATAATGGAGGGGTCTTATAAGGGAGGGGTCTTATAAGGGAGGGGTCTTATAAGGGAGGGGTCCTATAAGGGAGGGGTCTTATAAGGGGTGGGTCTTATAAGGGAGGTAATTTTAATACTTACTAAGAAGGGCAATGTCTCAGGTCTTATGTGGGAGGGAGTCTGATACGGGAGGTCTTATAAGGGAGGTTCTACTGTACCTAGTTCAAGCTTAGGGATACACCTACCTCGTGCCAATGGCCCGTAAAAATAAGATTGGGCTGTGCCATTTTTAAAAGCTGAAACGAGAAAGAACAGAAAACGCACTGTGACTAAGAAAGAATCTAAATGCAAATTACCATCCAATTTGTGTAAAAATCCTTTCCTTTTTTGTTGGAACATCAATAATACCATTTGACATGCATTATATAAAGTTGTGGTTTACAAAAAAATCTTTTCTACCTTAAAAACTCAGTTTATGATTAAACACATTATTATTAGTAATAGCTAATACAGTGGAATCCGCTTAATCGGCCACTTTTGGGACCAGGAAAAATATGGCCGATAAAGCGAATCGGCCGATAAAACGAACATCGAGATACTGTATGACGCAATTATGCAAGTCAAAAGCAATGACGTCAAAATTAAATGTTGCAGTTCAAATTCAAATTCTTTCCCTTTTTGTGATGTGTGTGTGTGTGTGTGTGTGTGTGTGTATATGATTTTGTTTTCTTGAGTGATTTTAACGCCATGCAGGGTCTTTCAATTGACAACAGCTCACCTTCCAACTTCACACTCAACCATGTAAACGTCAAAAGCGTGTTGTCAGTTTGTCTGCCTCTGTTGTTCTCCCTCTCCAAAAAAAAGGGGGGGGGGGGGGGGGGTAAAGAGGAAAAATTAGAGAGAAAAAGTGGCCAATAAAGCGAAATTGAAGATGTCAGCTTTGGCCGTAAAAACGAACAAAATAACACATGCTTAAGAAGAAAAAAAATTGGCCGATTAAGCGGCTTTGGCTGATTATCCGCTGGCCAATTAAACGGATTCCACTGTAGTTCAGACCTGCCTACTTGGAATTTTCCCAATCAGTAGCCCAGCCATCAATTTTCAGTAGCATGGCAAATTTTTCCGTAGCATCCACAAACAACGGCAATCGATTTGTTCTCTGCCTGAGCCGAAACGCACTGCTTAATATGTTTCGCCGATTGAACGTGTTGACGGCAATCGTCTCTACCGCCATGATTCACAGAGAAGTCCGCATGGCAGAGGTTGCACTGCAGCGAGCATGGTTCGCACCGAGTCAACTTCTGACGATGCAAGGCCACTCCTCCGTGTAAGCTATTTTAAAAACTTGTGCGGCAGGCCGATGTTTTTTCTTAGAACAAGATGGTGTGCCAGATGATTTTCGTTTTCTGGTTTGGGTTCGTTTTTCTTCGTTTGAAACATCTCCCGAATCGCTACTGCTGCTGGAGTCCGCCATTTTTTCCAGAGAAAGTAATAAGAACGCATGCGCAGTCACTTTGATAAAAACGGAAGTGACTAGGTTATCGCGCATGACACGGCGTCTGCTCTTAGAAGTCGACAAAACCGGGAACGGCATAAGCAAAAATAAAATGTGGCAGGATATGTGTGTGTTTGTGCGTGTGTGTGTCTAACTACCAGACCTGCCTACTGCTACGATTTGGCCGTAGCAGCTACGAAAAATAAAGCTTTGCTATGGAGCTACTGCAACCTTAACGTTGCTACGGAAAAAACAAATTGCTGCCACATTTTATTTTTGCTTATGCCGTTCCCTTCTTTCTTTTTTATTTGGCATGTGATTTTTGTGTGACTGATGAGGAAGGAAAGGGGGGTGTGTGTGTAAATTTTGACCAAATGACAACTTTTTCGTTGCCACTGGGATTAACGTGTGCTAAGTACATGGGCACACGGGCCTTGGTTTATCGTCTCATCCGAAAGGCTCTACGTTCAGGTCGTAAGGCCTAGCGCAAAGTGAGAGGAAAAAATCCCCTGTACCCAGGTTCGAACTCGGGTTTACTTGACACAAGGCGAACGCGCTACCACTGTGCCACTCTACAGTAAAATACACTCTGCAGTAAGACACAGTACAGTTTGAACACACAGACAGCATCAAACAGACTACCCATCTTGTCAATCTTCTTCTTCTTCTTCTTCTGCGTTCCCAGGCCATATGGCCATAATGGGTAAGGTACATGTGTCCGGTTTTCAGTTTTCACTGGTCTCCCCGCTACGTACAGCCGACACATTCTGATTTCGGAGGAGCTCAAAGGAGAAAAATTATTTGGAAGACTTATTTTCAAAAAAGGCAGGAGAATGGGCCAATAAGTCAGAAAGATAGTAGATGACAGAAAGCAAAGGAAAAAGGCAGAGTCACAGAGAGTGGCAGATTAGAAGAAGTCAGAACTTCCAGAAGGTGGGGGAACTATTTTACTAAAGCCCCTCCCCGGTATCCCCCCAGGGAGATCTTGTCAATCAACAAGGCAATCAAACGTAAAATGTCAGGGTTCGTACAGATCTGTGTCCAAAAAATTCCAGGACCAGTTTACTAAATTTCAAGGACTCAATCTGGCATACCGGTCAATGTCGGTTTCGTTCCCGCCTGAGTTGCTTGTGCTTCTGGCCTTGACAATGGCTTTTTACAGCACTCTCGTCCATGCTGGATGTCAAAGTTCTTTTTGAACACTGTGCAGCTAGCTTTCAGTTTTGAACCATCTGTTGACGGAGCTAACCAGCTCTGATATTCTTTTTTTTTGCAGCCAAACATCGTTGAAAATGCAGTCTCCATTTTGTTGGAAACGGGAAGTACGGTAAAGGGAAGTAACTTCAGCAGCAGACAACTCGCGCAAATGTCGTCTGCTATGATCAGTATGACCTTAACATTTTTTTTGTTTTCATTATTTGAATTTAGTTTTAACCTTCAATTATTTTTTGTGGAGGAGAGATTCTGACTTAGATGGATTGAGATTAAGGATGTGGTCAGACGATTTTGAAAATTTCAGGACTTTTCCAGGAGTCTTGGGGCCTTAGCTGTTTTTCAAGTACTTTTCAAGCCCTGGAAAAGGCCATGTCAATTCTCCAGTAGTTTTCAAGGTTTCAAGGACCCTGTACGAACCCTGGTAAATACTACTGGCGTACTTACGGGATAGACGAGCATCTTCATCTGGGAGATGATGGACTCGTGGTTGATGAGGACGCGCACAGGGGCCGTCAGGCGGTGGGTCAGATCCATCATCACTGCCTTCTTCTCCGCAAATGAGTCAAACTGACTGCGGAAATCCAACTGGAAAGACAAGACCCAACAGCGCTTTTTCGTTATGAGAAACCAAGTTAGTGACCCAGGCGTCAGAATAGTCTGAAGTCCAATCCTCTGAAAACCGCGGTAAAAGGGCCATCAAGGCCCCAGACTGAAGACGGACAACACTAAAATCAGTTCCCAACACCACCAAAAAGGCTTAACCCTTTCGCCGCCAATGTCGCATTTGTGCACCACAATGGCTTAGCAACCATGTCACTGAAAGGCATCAAACCGGGGCCTATTACCTGAAGAGCCTGTTTTCCTTAATTTTGAGAGGTAAGGGTAGGCCTAATGTCATATGTCACAGAGGAATTCCCAATCTTGCAAATACTTTTTTTCCCTACCCAGCTACATTTAATGGTATACTTGGGCTGAAAAATGGCTGGCGGTGAAAGGGTTAATATAGTGAGAAATCACTTTTAAAATGCTATTTAGCACAAAGGATAACACTGAATAAAAAGGCAAAACCTCTGACAAGAGAAGCCAATCCTCTGTCAGAAATTCTTAATCCTCTGACAATTCTGATGGCTGAGTTACAGTTGTGTCCCCATTAACTTTTTACGCCCCTTATAGCCTGAGGTTGCCCATGGCATCCGAATCCTGAAAATTTGAAGTCAATCCATCAAGTAGTTATTTTTTAATAATTTAAAAAAAAAAAGAGTACCCCATTTCGGGCCCAGTTAACCAACATTAATTTGGTGGTAACAGGGAGTAGAGTCGTTATTTTAATTGGGGTTAAGAATGTTAATGCAATCAGTTACGATTAGAAAGAAATTGAATGAAAGTCCATTTACTCTCTCATTCGCATCGCAACGATTTTGAATTATTAAAAAACCTCACAAATCACTCCAGCCATGCACACAAACAAAATGTACATAAACAAAAGGAGAAGATTACAGGTTTTTACTTCAGACTTAGACAAAGGGAAGTGGTAGCCATCAGACTTTTTTATATAGACTTTATGTAGAAAAACTCTCTACACCGATTGGTTTCCCCACAACAAACCACTACAAAAGCAAAGTCAGAGGCAAAGTTGTGGTCTAAGGGAGTGAAGCGAGTTCAGAAGTGACCAAGGCATGGTGTGCACACAGATCTACTTCCCTTGAAGCAAATGCATGAAATTGACAGCTGTCTATTAATTCCGGACATATATGGCTGGAATGACTTGAAAGAGTTAATGTCCTCCGATCTGGAACAGGCACATGTGGGACATTTTTAAATGCATAGATATAGCGGAACGATCCTGGAGGTACTGCAATACCAGGAAAGTCCTGAATCAATTTATGCATTATATATGATAATAATATTATAAACAAGAGGCAAAGCCTTCAAGGTTCACTGGGGGGGGGGGGCAAAAAATAATGACTTTGAGATGGAGGGTTGTAAAGTACAAATGAAACTATTGTTAATGGATACATGTGTACAACTAAAAAAAAAAGAAAAAAAAGTGCCTTTGCCGAGAATCAATCCCAGAACCATTGGCATGAGAGACAGACCAATGAGCTATCGAGGCTTTGACTGTTGATGACTTTCTTAACTCATGTTGCCAGTTGAATACTCTCTAACCCACTAATCTAAAATGTTATCTGTTTGTTATCTGTAAACAGTGTTGTTTTAAGTATTTAATTATTTAAATCATTATTGCTTGAAAGCGTGCATATACATCTATGTGTATGCAAAGTTTGAACAATGTATGCCTTCTATTTCCCGAGAAAATGCCAACGTTAAAGTTTGGAGATTGGACCACAGACGCAAAACACACACACACACCAGGGCTCCCCATTTGGGGGTCTGTGAAGTACTAAAATTCTAAAGGACCCTCTAAAAGAATGTGCAGGGGGTCCCAGGGATGCACTAGAAAAAATTCTTTTTAGCATTCGCAATGCCACTGACACCCACTATCCCACCTCTAGGACCCTCTATACTGTAAGTGAAGGAGTCCCTGGGACCCCTTGTTTTGCGGGACGATTGGGAGCCCTACACACGCACACACATATACACAACCTAACAACTATCATATCATACTATCATACTATAGACTCACTTCCAATAATGGATTCATGAACAAGAAAGAAAACGACCGGTCAACTCACTTTGATAAAATCCACAAAGTAAGTGTTGACCACGCCGGTGAGGTTTTCAAAATGTCTCTCGAAGCGACTGGTTTTGAACTTGGTACGAAAGTCTGCCCCTTCCCCTCCAATGTCGTTGTCTCCTGGGATGTAAACCACCTGAAAGAAAAATGATGAAATAACTGACTGTAGCGGTGGATATGACCATAATGAAGAATAGGAAAACTAATTCTAGTTTAACTCAATGGAGTCATGTCGGAGACATCATTCCGACATTGTTCCCATCTTTTGGAGTCATGTTGGAGGTTTTTTTCCCCCTGACATATTTTGACTGTTGTGAAACGCAATAAAAGGGAAATAACTCGCTGTTCCTATTAATCCTGAGACCTTCCCATTGTAGTTGTTTCCCTTAGACTGTCTCCAGTGTGTCCTATTTTCGTTTTTTACTTCTTTAAATTGAACTACACATCATCTTCGAATTTGCTTTGTTCAATATGGCGGCGACCATATAGCTCACTTTATTCAAACACTAAATAAGCAAATGTTTATGTTTATAGTTTATATTATGCTTTTTACAATCCTTTTTTTATTTCTATACTAGACCAAGTCTATCAAAACTTGAGTGGCTTTGTGATACTAGATCAAGAATACTAGCCAAAGTGGTCAGCCCGTGGAGTTGGAAGTTTTTGTTTTCCTGACGAAGCGCATTTCATCAGATTATTTACATCGTGAAATATATGTGGCTCACCCATTCAAAGTAAGAAGTCTCCAAAATTATATCTTTCACTCGGTACATGTTGCATACTAAATGATTATACTATAACACTAAACACACACACACGCGCGTGCACACACACACACTAAGAGAGAGAGAGAGGCTACAATTAATAAGGATGCTAAATCAGTATGGTGCTAAAATGCGACGACATTGGCAGCACAAAGGTTCAAGGAGGCTGTGTTTTAGTTCTTTTTTTAGAATGATGCTTTGTTTGTCTCACTTTGGCTCTGATCCACGCATTGCTAGATGATTGGTATAGAAAACAACTTTGGTAGAGGGGAGTTAATTACAAAGAGACTTTTCCCCCTTTGTTCAATTTTTGTGTTTGTTTTTGTTCCCTGGTTTAACGACTCCAGGGATCATCCCAACAGCCGAAGCACTAGAATGCTAGGGAACCAAAGCACCAGCTAGGGATGAAAACGTTACGTGTGAGACCGTTTTTGATTACCCCGCCATGTGGGCAGCCACACTCCGACTTTGGAGGATAAGGGCGTTAATAATCCTAGTTGCAGTGACCAATAGGAGGCTGTGTTTCAGTTACTTTGGACAGTCTGCTGGGGTAGAAGACGCTGCGGAACCGGTCAAGGTAGGACTGGTACTCGGGTCGCGTGGCCTTGCTGCCCTCATCCATGAGGTCCCCCAGGTACACCACCACGTCGGGCTGCACATAGCTGTGGGCCAGGGAGAACGTCTTCCTCAGGAACCTGCACAGGTCCAGTCAAGGCGAGTCAAGTCAAGGTGACCTTGAGTCAAGTCAAGTCGAGGCGAGTCAAGTCAAGTCAAGTCAAGTTGAGTCGAGTCAAGTCAAGTCAAGTCGAGTCGAGTCAAGTCAAGTCGAGGTGAGGCGAGTCAAGTCAAGTCAAATCAGGGCGAGTCAAGTCGAGGCGAGTCAAGTCAAGTCCAGTCAAGGCGAGTCAAGTCAAGGCGAGTCAAGTCAAGTTAAGTCAAGTCGAGGCAAGTCAAGTAGAGTCAAGGCGAGTCGAGTCAAGTCAGGTCGAGGCGAGTCAAGTCAAGTCAAGGCGAGTCGAGTCAAGTCAAGTCAAGGCGAGTCAAGTCAAGTCAAGGCGAGTCGAGTCAGGTCAAGTCAAGGTGAGTCGAGTCAAGTCAAGTCAAGTCAAGTCAGGTCGAGTCAAGTCAAGTAGAGTCAAGGCGAGTCGAGTCGAGTCAAGTCAGGTCGAGGCGAGTCAAGTGAAGTCAAGGCGAGTCAAGTCAGGGCGAGTTGAGTCAAGTCAAGTCAAGGCGAGTCGAGTCAAGTCAAGTGAAAGCGAGTCAAGTCAAGTCAAGTCGAGTCAAGGCGAGTTGAGTCGAGTCAAGTCAAGGTGAGTCAAGTCAAGTCGAGTCAAGGCGAGTCAAGTTGAGGCGAGTCAAGTCGAGTCGAGTCAAGTCAAGTCAAATCAAGGCGAGTCAAGTCAAGTTCAGTCAAGGCGAGTCAAGTCAAGTGAAGGCGAGTCAAGTCAAGTTCAGTCAAGGCGAGTCAAGTCAAGTGAAGGCGAGTCGAGTCAAGTTAAGTCAAGTTGAGGCGAGTCGAATCAAGTCAAGTCGAGTCGAGTCGAGTTGAGTCACAAAATTTGTTGTCCGAGAAAAATTGGAAATACACACAGCCTATTTTAATTCAGTCCATGATTGTGTTTGACAAAGGGAAGTAAAGTTCCGAAATATATTACCAGCAACAACGTGGGTGTTCGTGGGGTTTGTTCATAACAAAAATTGGAAATACGTCAGTGGAGGTGCGTAAAGGATAAACAGTAAGTGAACGAGATCACGGTTCCAATATTAAAATAGAACATTCATCATGTCAAACTCAAGCGCACACAAACAGCAGGCTTACCCTCTCTTCTACCAGTACCACCCCCCCCCCCCCTCTCACTCACAGACAGAGAGAGAAAGAGGGGGGGTGGGGGAGAGGGAAAAGCTAGTCTGACTCTGTGCGCTTTACGCACGTAAAAATCCCACGGCAGTTGAAAGTCGGTAAGAGCAGGGACAAATCCTGCTGCCTGGTATGGCCAAATTGATAGCTAGGTTTTCCAAGTGTACTACTACACCCCCTCCTCACCCTGCCCCCCCCCCCCTAATTTTTTTTAAAATTTTGTATTTTTAATAGAAAATTGGGTAGGCGCTCTCCAGGGGAGAGCAGCCCGAATTTCACAGAGATAAGTCTGTGACTAAAATATATACCAAATTAAAAAAAACAAAAAAACATACACACAAACTTGTGCATCAGTTTCTTTACCTATCTGAATCCCAGCGTGTTATCATGCCCAGAGGAAACCCGTGTTCATCCTGTATCCCAATCAGCTGGGGGTCGGAGACAAACAGAATGAACAGTTCTTCTTTAGGATCTCTGCACAGAGAAATAAGAAGACACAGGTTTATCATTATTCAATCTGGACTAGCAAACTTGCTCGCTACACTTCGCGCGCATACACCAACATACACACACATAGTACACACACACACACACTCTCTCTGAGTCTCTCTCTCTCTCTGCCAAGTTTATAGTCCAAGGGAAGTAAACCAGTCCAGCCCTTAGAGTTACTCCCATTTGACACACACACCTCTTTACTTTTCCTACATCAGTTCAGCCCACACAAAAAATAAGGAAAAACGGCTATTTCTTGGCAGATGTTTGCGCTATGGGTTCAATATTCAGGCTGTGCATAATACAACTTTTTTTAGTTTTACAAGAGATCATGCTGATCAAGATCATATAATTTATAGGGGTCTCTGTTCCGCAAAACAAGGGGTCCCAGGGACTCCTTCACTTACAGTATAGAGGGTCCTAGAGCCAGTAGAGGCGGGATAGAGGGTTCCAGTGGCATTGCGAATGCTAAAATTATAGTAAAAATAATTTTTCTAGTGCATCTCTGACTCTGGGACCCCCTGCACATTCTTTTACTTGAGTTAGAGGGTCCTTTAGAATTTTAGTACTTCATGGACCCCCAAATGGGGGTCCCCTCCCTGGGAGCCCTGCACAATCTTACCTGCTGCTAGCAGGCAGGGCGGGCCATCTCCAGCTCTGCACCCAGTAGACCAGAAACTCATTGGAGATCACCACTGCAGCCACCATGATCAGCGTCACCGATCGCAGGGACAACTGCCGCAACCATCGCAAAACGCTCTGTCTTCTGATCCTCACCATCTCTTCAAACCCACAACTTACACGTCTACGCCCTTGCAAAGCTGTAAGTACTGTCTGTAGTTGCACTAGCCGTCTATGACTCTATTTATGATGTATTTTATCTACTCTTGAGAGTTGAGACAGGCAGACACGCATGATCTCTCCACATTTCACTATTTTGCTGGTTCCAAAATCACCGTGACGTGTTATGATGGGTGACCAAAACAAAACGCAACGGAATATATAAGAGCCTAACTCGCCGGGTTTTCTTCTAAAGGACTGGACAGAAAAGAATGAGAAAGGTGTTTGTATGGAAAGTTGGATTCTGCCAGCGTTTACCCATCAAGATCAAGGAAGAGCACGCTCGCATTGTCGAGTGCATCATAACAAAGGGAGTTTATTCCTAGGTCTTTTGAGCCAACATACACTTGTTGCCTCCCTTACATTTTCTGTCAGATTGCAGGACAGTTCTGAATGCCCATGCTTTGTAGAGTTGAGAACCGGTTCAAAAATCCGAACCGGCTTTACGGAACCGGTTTTGTTTAACCAGTACTCGCATCACTAGCTTCACCTATGCAAACACATATATATTTGTCAGAATATCCACACACACGCACGCACGCGCACACATACACAATAAAGAAACATGACTTATGACACACACACACACTCAACTCAACACTCAGTCAAAGTCAAAGCCATAGGCCTACACCACCACAAACTAGAAACAGCTACTCTTGGTTGGCAAACACCATGGACAATATATCGGATAAATATAGGATCCATGCAAACACCCAATCTGTGCTGAGAATCAGTGGTTTTTTTCCGAAAAGAATGCGTTATTCTAAGAAAAACTTTGCAGTTAAAATACCGGTTCACAGCAACTCGAACCGGTTTTTCGAACCGCGAAAGTTTAGCACCGGTTTTTCGGTTCAAACCGGTTTTGCCTCCCCCCCCCCCCCCACCTCTAAATGCTTTGTATGTGTGTAAGAGAGAAGTTACCAAAGAGTGTCTTTGAAGTTACCAAGCACTTGAGTGTCTTTGAAGTTACCAAGCACTTCTGCGTGCGTGTGTCACTGCATGTGTGTGTGTGTGTGTGTGTGTGTGCGCGTGCGTGCGCGCGTGTGTGCGTGTGCGTGTGCGCGCGCGTGTGTGTGTGTGAATCTGACTGCTGGCGTAGGCCGGGCCTATTTCTTTTTGACTGTACGTGGCCACAATCCGCAACGCACTCACTGATTCTTTCATTCATACTTAATTTAGCCTTTCGTTCTCTCTTCTTCGATAACCATTCTTCTTAAACTTAACCTGGCGGAATTTCCGCCAGTCTTCATTTCATGTCTTGTGAGCGGTGTTACTGAATGGCAGAACTGCTACATAAAAGTTTAGACTTCATTTAGCCAAATTTCAATCATCTTTAGAGCAATAAGTAGGCTGCAAAACACACACACACACAACAAACAAACGGCAATACAGTAGGCCTAAACACATGGGTGCATCTCCCCCAAATTAAAAAAACCCTGAAAAGCAGGGGTCCAAGGACCCATTGCCCCGGAAGGGTACAGGGGCAGAGCCCCGTTGGACGATTCAGGGGGGCAACACCCTTTCACCGCCAATGTCGCATTTTAGCACCTCAGTGGTTTAATACCCATGTCACAAAAAGACATCAAATCAGGACCTGTTATCCAAAGACACTATTTTTTTAACTTTGGGAGGTAAGGATAGGCCTAATGTTTATATGTCACAGAGGAATTCGCCATATTGCAGATATTTTATTTTCTCTACCCAGTTAAGTTTAATGGTATTTTTTGGCTGAAAAATAGCTGGCGGCGAAGGGATCGAGAGAGAGATAACGAAAAAATGCCCTAAATCGCTTGTGTTTTTTTAATTTTATATTTTTTATGAATTACACATAAACTGATGTTCAGTTTCTGGTAAAATAAAAAATACTGAAATCAGTGTAAAACTGAAAGAGTAGCGCCCATGCATGTAAACAAGACTGGAAAAAAAATAATTGAGCTGCGATTTGAAGAGCCTTAGAAGTGACCCGGGCTGACAAGGAACGAGTTTAAATTTTGTCTGTGGATTCACTTTGTTTTCTAACTTTATATATAGAACATTATATAAAATTGGTGGCGGTACCACCATAGCCGATGAGGCTTAGCCGAGGCGTGGTTACTGCTACACATATCTGTATTGTTAAAAAATCGGTGTTGGTGTTGCACTGCCTCCGGTATTGTTCCCACATCTTTGTATAAAAATGCCCCACATGGTCGAACCGCAGAGGGATTAAAATCCTATTTCGCACTTTGTTTTCTAGGAATGCATTTTATGGATTAACCTTTCAACTTCCCTGGTGATGCTTTTCCATTTGATCTAACATTAGGTTTAATACAGTTATGGTAGTGTCACTCTGTGTGTGTGTGTGTGTGTGTGTGTGTGTGTGTGTGTGTGTGTGTGTGTGTGTGTGTGTGTGAGAGAGAGAGAGAGAGAGAGAGAGAGAGAGAGAGAGAGAGAGAGAGAGAGAGAGAGAGAGAGAGAGAGAGAGAGAGAGATTCGGATTTTTAATCAAACAAGGCCACAGCCCCTCATGATGGGGTGATACAAATAAACATAATCAGACATGCACAAATAATGAATACAGAAATAGTACAAAATAAACAGATCATTATAATATGATATGATATATGGGAATTGTTAACATTCTAACCGCATACAGTAGTCCTGATCTTAAAGGCTTTATACAAATAAATCATTGCAAACTGTTTAACTACTTTTTGTTTAGTAGATGACATTAACATTGATAATCTAAACACAGAGGGTTGGTTGTAATATTTTCGGGGTATTAATTGGTACCTGAGGTCACTTAAAACAGGACAACAAAAAACAAAATGAGTTTCGCTTTCTGTGACAGATTTACATAATGGACAAATAAGATCTCTTTCCGTATGACGTCTATAGCGATTATAATGTACTAGAAGGTCAGAAACACCAAATCGGAATCTTGTCATAATACATTTTAAATGTTTGTTCATATCCAAAGACAAATACGCTGGAACACAGTGATTTAAATTAATTTGCCTAAACATGTCAAATCTATTACTATCTTCAATTCTACTTGAGAGAGAGAGAGAGAGAGAGAGAGATGAGAGAGAGAGAGAGAGAGAGAGAGAGAGAGAGAGAGAGAGAGAGAGAGAGAGAGAGAGAAGAGAGAGAGAGGGAGAGAGAGAGAGAGAGAGAGAGAGAGAGAGAGAGAGCAGTAACGAACAAATATTACATTTAGCATCCTCCCGGTCCTAATTAGGACACATGCGGGACTGATTAGTTCTAATTTCGATTTGGGGGAAAAGGGGGGTGAGTGGAAGTGAAAGCGACTCAGTAATGTTTTCTTTTATCGGACGTTAGTGTTAATAAATCACGGCCCTAACCAAGCAGATGCCTGAAAAGTTAAAAATGTAATTTTAAGGAGTTTCATAAAAAGACATGTTTAGCAAGGAATCTTATATTCTGCTGTAGCTATATAAATGTTTTAAAACTCTTCAGGACCACTGTTGAAACCAAGGGCTAATCCTAAGGTCAAATATATTTTACGCACTATGTACAAATTACTCTTTATTTGACAATAAGTGGCGGTACCATAGCCGATGAGGTTTAACCGAGGCGTGGTTACTGCTACACATATCTGTATTGTTAAAAAAATCGGGACTTTACTGGTGTTGCACTGCCTCCACTATTGTTCCCACCATCAGTCCCGCAGGATTATTAATCCATAGTATGAGCTGCCTATTGGTCACTGCAACAACCACGTTTTGCTAGAGTGAATGCCCTTGGTAGATGCTTGAGTACTGACCAAACAAGGATATAATTCTCACCAATAACCCTATTTGAGGTCACTAAATGGCTGCCTTTCGCAAGAGTGAATGCCCTTTTGAGTACTACTGACCAACAAGGGCTTCACTCTCACTGCCAAGGGCGTTAATAACCTGTTGCAGTGGCCAATACATGTGTTGTTGATGCGTATCTATGTAGGTCCGCCAGACATGGGGGCAGTAAAAAATAAATTGTTTTTTGAAGAACTGGTTTTGATAACACACACACACCACACTGTACACAGACATAGTAAGACATCAGTGTCTGTCTCTACCCTACTCGCCAGCAGTTGACACATGCGATATCGCCATCGTTTTAACTTATTCTCCCAAGAGAGGCCTTCGTTGTATCTATTACAATCAAAGTATCGTCAAAGACTGTACAGGGGAAGATAAACATCCGGTCTCTTTTCCCTGTATGAGTAGAAACACTGGTTATGTCCCTTTGAAACGTGACACATTTTACACATCGATAGGCCAGTTGAATTCTCCGTTCAAGTTCCAGTCCGAGTTTTTGGATAGCCTCCACTGTGAATAGTGTACATATCCGCACTAACGATAACTCTATCAGCCCGGTTCGCCGAGCTTTTAAGTAATCCATCTTACCCTTTTAGAATATCTTTGGTATCGTTAGCTTCTTCGCCTCCCCAGAAACCGAGCTATTGTAAACCCCCCCCCCCCCCCCCCACATCCTTCCATGATTGACTGATCCGCCTCTGAGATATGGGATGTGGGTGAGGGGAAAATAGTCATGGGCTCATGAGGTATCCATGGCCGGACCACTTTTTCCGACGCTGCTACGCCCCTGACAATGTAGGTATATTTGTGGATATCTGTGGGTAAACTGACATGAAAGGAATCATTGTGGCAACATCGAAGACAATTGTGCCACACAGAGAGAGAGAGAGAGAGAGAGAGAGAGAGAGAGAGAGAGAGAGAGAGAGAGAGAGAGGGAGAGAGAGAGAGAGAGAGAGAGGAGAGAGAGAGAGAGAGAGAGAGAGAGAGGAGAGAGAGAGAGAGAGAGAGAGAGAGAGAGAGAGAGAGGAGAGAGAGAGAGAGAGAGAGAGAGAGAGAGAGAGAGGAGAGAGACAGAGAGAGAGACACAGAGAGAGAGAGAGAGAGAGAGAGAGAGAGAGAGAGAGAGAGAGAGAGAGAGAGAGAGAGAGACAGAGAGAGAGAGAGAGAAGAGAGAGAGAGAGAGAGAGGGAGAGAGAGAGAGAGAGAGAGAGAGAGGGAGAGAGAGAGAGAGAGAGACAGAGAGAGAGAGAGAGAGAGAGAGAGAGAGAGAGACACACACAAGAGAGAGAGAGAGAGAGAGAGACAGAGAGAGACAGAGAGAGAGAGAGAGAGAGGACAGAGAGAGAGAGAGAGAGACACAGAGAGAGAGAGAGAGAGAGAGAGAGAGAGAGAGAGAGAGAGAGAGAGAGAGAGAGAGAGAGAGAGAGAGAGAGAGAGAGAGAATTAATTTTATTTATAGAGGGTAAGAGTAAGCAATAACATGCTTTTTTACATCTAGCCCTCTGGACAGAATACATATATAAAAGTAGAAAATGGAAAACGAAAATAAACACATACAAAGTAATATAAAGCATGCAAAAAACATCCCTATATTGTAACACATCAATAACAAAATCAAACCTATTATTATACTCAGTAGGCACATTCCCCTAGGGGAGTTCTTTATTCTATTTTGCCCAGACTTGTGTCAATCGATGTGCCTGCATGCTCGCGGTCTTGTGTGTGCGTGTGTGAGGAGGTGGAACATGTATTGGTATAAATGTGTATGCACACATGTATGTGTGTGTGTTGGTGTATGTGTAGGTGTGAGTCTGAGAGAGAGAGAGAATCTGAGGGAGAGACTGATACATGATGATGTAATTTGTCCATTCGATGTGCATGCTTTCGTTATTGTTGGATTGTGTCTTGTGCAAAACCAAAACGATTTCCTTTGTACTACGGTGCATTGGCTGATTAAAGAATCTTGAATCTTAACTACACTCATTATTAACATTCAAAATGTGTGAAGTAAGCGCATACACACGGGAAAATAAAAACCCAATCCTACTTTTCACACTCAAACAACCTCAATCATACTTTATATATTCATCATTAAAATGTACTTATTTGAAAAGAAACCCATGCACATAATAAGAGAGAGAGAGAGAGAGAGAGAGAGAGAGAGAGAGAGAGAGAGAGAACACACGCGCATGTGTGTGTGTGTGTGAGCATAAGAGGTTTTTTTATATGCCCCATTCCCACAGGGACCAGTGTTGATTCCTACTTCAATATATAAAGCCTCAGTGTGTTTTAATACGTCAAACTCAAAGGGTCGTTTAAAAGAGTATACAATTTTACACACAAGATTAGCATGAAAAGCAATCTATAATATGCGCCAAAGCACAAAAAAGCTTTTATTTTTTTTTTGGGGGGGGGGGTGGGGGGGGGGGGGGGGGGGGGGGCTTTTTACTGCATATTAAAAAAAGAAAGAAAAAGTTATGTCTCTCACATTGGTTTATCATCAAGTGGTGTAGACACTATGAGTGAGCTCAAATCTATTTTAAAGGGGCACCCTGATGGATGAGTTTTGGTAAGAAACACGTCGAGATCACCAGGAAAACACCCTTTACAGAGATAGCAACCCTCACTTTGCTCTGGTTTCCTAGAAATCAAACCGTCAAATCGGCGATTCCTCCTTGGCGGAGGTGCTGGAAGTCAAATTCTTTCACCCAAAGAGAAGGCGTGCGTCGTCTCTTTCCTAATGGCCGCCAAATTGTTTGCACGAAATTTTCGCAATACAAGCCTTTTATTTTTATATTTTTTAATTTTATACTGTTTATCTAAAGGAGTTTCGCTCACAACAAAGGAAACAGCTCCAATTTTTTTTTTTACTGCACTACAAAAAAAGAAAACGCTTCAACCACAGTGAGTGACCTCCACCCACCCCATCCAAAATGGCTACTCTCTCCGGCATCTCCACCAAGGAGGAATCGCCGTTTTGACTGTTTAATTTCTAGGAAACCAGAGCAAAGTGGGTGTTTTGATCCTTGAAAAGGCTGTCTTTCTGGTGATCTCGACGTGTTTCTTGCAAAAACTCATCCGTCAGGGTCCACCTTTAAAAAAATACACCAAAGCATTTTTACAACAGAAGCACAGAAAGGGATGACAATACATAGTTTATTTAGTGAAGTATAAAAATCAAGTCACATAAAAAACAAAAGCATGCATGAAACACACACACACACACTTACATAAATACACTTATCGAATTATATACACATATTCACACATATCAACACAGTTTAATCATTTTTCAATATTCAATCATACAAAGATCGAGTGTGGGACAAACAATAAATAGTAAGTTTTTCGAAATGTCAACACACATTAATAATAATAATAATAACTAACATTTATAGAGCGCCCTTTCTCTCTTGAGCTCCAGGCGCTTCACAATTATTTAAATACATAGATCATAAGCTACTACAATATTAACTATCAAAAACATGCACATAGCCACAACACGCACACACCCACGACCGCACACCCACACACAATGTGGGGAACATAGTTTTAAGGCAGGAAACAGGACAAGGAAGAAATCAGAGGTATTGCTGGAAGAGGTGAGTTTTAAGAGCGGTTTTGAAAGATTGGAAAGATTAAGCAGAACGAAGTTCATATGGTAGGGTGTTCCAGACAGAAGGGGCGCTGAAAGAAAATGAACGTTCACCATATGTCTTAGTGTTTGTACGAGGAATAGAAAGGATCAGTTTGTCAGAAGAGGAACGGAGAGACCTGGAGGGTGAGTACAGGTGAACGAGATCAGAGAGGTAGGCAGGACCAGATGAATGGACAGCATTGAAACAGAGGCAAGCAATTTCATTGCAGACATAATTACTAACAGGGCAGAATCTAAGTTACTAAAAAGGTATACTGTAAGGAAAAAGCGTGGCTAGTTTTCCTCCCTCCCCCATGCAAAGTCTGGTTGATTCCTTTGTACCTATGCTCAACTCATTCAAGTTGTTCCGTATGCTCGGAATTAACAGATAGCTGTCAATTTGAGGCATTTGCTTCAAGGGAAGTAAATCTGTGCACACCATACCTTGGTCACTTATTATAGACTTTATATAGAAAAACTCTCTACACTGATTGGTTACCCCACAACGAACCTCTACAAAAGCAAAGTCAGAGGCAAAATTGTGGTCTAAGGGAGGGAAGCGAGATTAGAAGTGACCAAAGTGACCAATAATATAACAAAGTCTGATCTACCACTTCCCTATGTCTAAACCTGAAGTAAAAACCCGTAATCTTCTTTCATTTCTCCTTTTGTTTATGTATGTTTTGTTTGTGTGTATGTCTGGAGTGATTTGTGAGTTTTTCGAGTAATTCAAAATCGTTGCGATGCGAATGAGTTAACAGCTAATGTCCCAGACAAAGTACTCTATATTTTCATTTCATTTCTGTTCAAATCTGCTCTAATAATGCTTTCTTTATAAATTCAATGAGACACTTTCTTTTCAATCCGTTCTTACGCTTTCTTTTCAAATCTGTTCTTATGCTTTCTTTTCAAATCCGTTCTTACGCTTTCTTTTCAAATCCGTTCTTACGCTTTCTTTTCAAATCTGTTCTTATGCTTTCTTTTCAAATCCGTTCTTACGCTTTCTTTTCAAATCCGTTCTTACGCTTTCTTTTCAAATCCGTTCTTATGCTTTCTTTTGAAATCTGTCCTTACGCTTTCTTTTCAAATCCAGATTGACCATTCTTTTCAAATCTGTTCTTATGCCTTCTTTTCAAATCCAATGTGATGCTTTCTTTTCAAATCCATTCTTACGATTTCTTTTCAAATCCAATCTTATGCTTTTTTCTCAAATCCGTTCTTACGCTTTCCTTTTCAAATCCAATCTTATGATTTTTTTTCAAATCCGTTCTTATACGCTTTCTTTTCAAATCCAATGTGATGTTTCTTTTCAATATCCGTTCTTACGCTTTCTTTTCAAATCCAATCTTTTAAAATCTGTTCTGAAATGTTCTTTTCAAATCCAATCTTATGTTTTCTTTTCAAATCCGTTCATACGCTTTCTTTTTCAAATCCAATCTCTTTTCAAATCTGTTCTTATGCTTTCTTTTCAAATCCGTTCTTATACGCTTTCTTTTCAAATACAATGTGACGCTTTCCTTTGAAATTAGCCATAACACTTTCTTTTCAATTCTGCTCTTGCGGTTTCTTATGCTTAATCTTATGCTTTCTTTTCAAATCTGTTCTTACGCTTTCTTTTTCAAATCCAATCTCTTTTAAAATCCGTTCTTAAGCTTTCTTTTGAAATCTTTCTTATGCTTTCTTTTCAAATCCACTCTTATACGCTTTCTTTTTAAATGCAATGTGAAGTTTTCTTTTCAAATTTGTTATTAAAGCATTTTCTTTTCAAGTCTGCTCTTGCGGTTTCTGTTCCAATATTGGCTCTACGATTTTTTCTTGTCAAACATGGCTTTCAGCATTTCTTTCTTGGCGCCGTCAGATTTGTACAGCCTCATGATCAGAGACGGCCTTCCGGGGGAAGGGAGGGCATCCTCAACATCGCTGCCTGATGGCAGATCCACCGTCGTCGTCGTCTTAGCGTCATTGTCTAGGGAACTCAGCACCCGTCGGCGCGCACAAACTCGGGCTGATTGTCTGGGTTGAAGTCACATGACTTGACGTGCGAGGACAGGAGGTGGAGTTGGGTGATCTCCTCACAGCCTAGAGAGCGGTGAGGGCAGGCCACCTGGGGGCAGAGAAAGGAAGTATGTTGACACAGTGGAACCCCCCTCACAGCCTAGAGAGCGGTGAGGGCAGGCCACCTGGGGGCAGAGAAAGGAAGTATGTTGATACAGTGGAACCCCCCTTACAGCCTAGAGAGCGGTGAGGGCAGGCCACCTGGGGGCAGAGAAGGAAGTATGTTGACACAGTGGAACCCCCCTTACAGCCTAGAGAGCGGTGAGGGCAGGCCACCTTGGGGCAGAGAAGGAAGTATGTTGACACAGTGGAACCCCCCTCACAGCCTAGAGAGCGGTGAGGGCAGGCCACCTGGGGGCAGAGAAGGAAGTATGTTGATACAGTGGAACCCCCCTCACAGCCTAGAGAGCGGTGAGGGCAGGCCACCTGGGGGAGAGAAGGAAGTATGTTGATACAGTGGAACCTCCCTTACAAGACCCCCCCCCCCCCCTAAGACTCCCTTAATTGGGGTCTGCAACGAACACCTTTTGCGAGAGTGAATGCACTTGGTGGGTGGGGGAAGATGGTTCAGTACTGACCAAACATTGATAAATGTTTATACATTTTTTAACAATATTGACTTTACTAACAAAAGATTGTTTCAGCTCTCGAACTATTCGAAAACTAGAAACTGTGAATTAAAAATACTAATACAATACAGCAGAACTAACATTAGAAAACATTTTTTTGCTAATAGAGTTGCCAAGTATTGGAATAACCTCTCTGCACAAATCAAGCTTGCACCAAACCTTAACCAGTTTAAAAACCTCCTGGACAAAGACCCTAAATTGACAGAATTGAGATACCAACATAACTGATTGAGTCATCAAAAACTGTCACAGCTGTGCCCAATACTACAAAAACTAAATTGAAAGGGCACTTGAGAGGCCGCGAGGCCTAGTTGCCCTCATTACCCTGACCTGACCTGACCTGATAACTCTCACCAATAACCCTATTTGATGCCACTAAATGGCTGCCTATCGCAAGAGTGAATGCCTTTGTCAGTACTGACCAGCAAGGGCATCACTCTCACTGTCAAGGGCGTTAATAACAATAGCTGCAGAGGCCTATAGGCATCGCCTAAAATCTTTATCCTTGTCTAATAAAGTTTTCCAGTGTCCCTCCCATTTAAAACCTTACTTCTCTGAGACATTACGTGTCTGTGTAAGTAATAAAATTACCTCCCTTATACAACTCCCTCCCACTTAAGACCTTATTAATTTTGGGATGATTTTTCAAGGTTTTAAAAAAGAGGTTCCACTGAATTGTGGTCTGTGTGTGTGTGCCAGCATGTGTGTGTGTGTCAGTGTATGTGTGTGCGTGTGCAAGTATGTGTGTGTGTGTGTGAGAGAGAGAGAGAGAGAGTGTGTGTGTGTGTTTGCGTGTCTGTGTGTGTGCGCACTCTCCTCTGTGTATGTGTGTGTATGCGTATGCGTATACGCGCGCGTGTGTGTGTGTGTGTGTGTGTATGTGTGTGTGTGTGTTACACACACTGTGTATGTGTGTGTGTCATTGCACAATCATGTGCTAGTGAGTGTCTATAGTGCCCTCAACCATGTACACATTGCTGAGCAACAACATATGCATGACATATTCATCTAAGCAAAAGCCTGTTGAGTTACTTATAACACATATGTATACAGAAATAAAACATGCAATTCATTGTAGAAAAATGTAACTTCTAATCTCTTTGGTAATCAAGTTAAAGTCTAAATATCCAGATTAATAGACATTAAAACATGTCATTGTAACAATGTTAGATATATTTTGTTTTTTTTCTTTGTATTTTTTGTCATGTTCTGCTGCTAAACCAGGTATGCATATTAAAGGACAAAAAACCCACCCCATTGAATGCCATTTGTTTTTATGCAAATCAAAGGACCCCCCCCCCCCCCATTAAATTTCATTTGTTTTTATGTAAATCAAAGGACAAAAAAACCCCACCCTTGATTGTTATTTGTTTTTATGTAAATCAAAGGACCCCCCAAAAAAACCCTTGTCATTTGTTTTTATGTAAATCAAAGGACCCCCCAAAAACCCCCTTGTCATTTGTTTTTATGTAAATCAAAGGACAAAAACCCCCCCATTGATTGTCATGTGTTTTTATGTAAATCAAAGGACAAAACCCCCCCATTGATTGTCATGTGTTTTTATGTAAATCAAAGGACAAAAAAACCCCACCCTTGATTGTTATTTGTTTTTATGTAAATCAAAGGACCCCCCCAAAAAAACCTTGTCATTTGTTTTTATGTAAATCAAAGGACCCCCCAAAAACCCCTTGATTGTCATTTGTTTTTATGTAAATCAAAGGACCAAAAACCCCATTGATTGTCATGTGTGTTTATGTAAATCAAAGGACAAAAAACCCCCACTGATTGTCATGTGTGTTTATGTAAATCAAAGGACAAAAAACCCCAACCCCAATGTCATTTGTGTTTATGTAAATCAAAGGACCAAAAAACCCCATTTGTTTTCAATAGTTAACACCCACTCATGCACACACACACACAGTGACACACACACACACGTACCCCCAAAAAAAACCAACAACCCCAGCCACACCCACTCATCACTGCCTCACCATTTGGTCTCCAATGATGTTTTCCAAAATGAAGTCATGGTGCATCTGACTCATCTGGAGAGGTTTTCTGCGGTCAAACAACACACACAATTAATACTCAGGGCTCCCAGGGACCCCCATTTGGGGGTATATAAAGCACTATAATTCTAAAGGACGCTCTAAAAGAATGTGCAGGGGGTTCCAGGGATGTACTAGAAAAAATATGTTTAGCATTCACAATGCCACTGGGACCCTCTATCCCGCCCCTAGGACCCTCTATACTGTAAGTGAAGGAGTCCCTGGGACCCCTTGTTTTGCGGGACGATTGGGAGCCCTGAATACTGTATAATAGCTTAGAACTAGTAAAAAAGAAAATTCTTAGTTAAAATTGCAAGCATAATGAAATTATGTGCATGAAACCTGGTCAATTCTTTTGTTGTTGTTGTTTGCTGTCACATCTTCTGGGCTGTACAGTGGCGTTGCTCCCACATCGCTCATTCTGAGTCCCAACTCGCAGCCACACCTCCGCACGTTCAGGTCGCAGAATCCGAGACCAGCGGTCCAAGAGGAGTGAATCTATGTTAGGCCGTCAGGGGGCAACCAACCGAGGAGACACTGCACTGCTGCTGAGTCACTTCGGTGGAGTTCAGTAGAGCTTGTTCAGGACACCACCTACTAACCCCCCTACTGACGACACTATTCTCTTAGTCGCAGTTAATTCGCTTTGGGATGGGAAAATCGAACTGAATGTTGAGTCCTTCGAATGCAGGTCTGACCTGTGCGCTTTACGCACATACAAATCCCACGGCAGTTAAAAGTCGGTAAGAGTAGGGAGACATCCTGCTGCCTGGTATGACCAAACGGAAAGTTAAGTTTCCCAATTCCGCTCTCCCCCCCACCCCCTTAAAAAACCAAAAAAGAACGGTGGCGCTGCGCTCGCGGCAATGCGCTCTCCAAGTAAGAGCAGCCAGACTTTGACTAGAATATAGCAGAAATACCAAACAAACACACACACACACACACACAAACTAAAAAAAAAACGTACCTATCTTCAGGGCAAGTCTTGCTGGTTTTCAGCCAGAGAGTGATACACTGAAATTAGTGAAAAAGCAAAGAAACATGATTTAAAATCTGTCCAGTTATATTATTTATACATTTCTTCTTTCATTACATTTCTTAATCACACGACTTGGACTCAAATCAAAATTATACCAGGGCTCCCAGGGACCCTCATTTGGGGGTCTACGAAGTACTAAAATTCTAAAGGACCCTCTAAAAGAATGTGCAGGGGGTCCTAGGGATGCACTAGAAAAAATATTTTTAGCATTCGCAAAGCCACTGCGACCCTCTATCCCACCTCTAGGACCCTCTATACTGTAAGTGAAGGAGTCCCTGGGACCCCTTGTTTTGCTGGACGATTGGGAGCCCTGTAACATACTCATTTTGTTTATTACTAAGGCAACTGGTTTCCAGCAACTGGAGTCAGTATGGTTACTGAATTTGAACACCACAACAGCCAAATGAATACATGTACACAGTGCTTGAAACTAATTTTCTAAACAACAAATTGCCTTGTGCCTCGGCTGGAGAATAATCTTTGTAAGACTTTCTCGAGAGAAAAAAAGGTAGGAGAATGGACCAGTAAGGCAGAAAGATAGTAGATGTCCAGTAAGCAAATGGAAAAAGCAGAGTCAAAGAGAGTGACAGTTTAGAGGAAGTTCCAAGCACAGAACTTCAATTTCTTATTATTATTGGACAACATTTTCTTGCACCTAGGCCCTCGCAAAAAGCTCAAAATCACAGCTCCGACCACTGCTTCAAAGAAGCCACCAAAATGACCTTGAAACCTGGTGTAGAGAGCTGGAACTTGGCATACAAAGAGGAAAAGTGTTCTTCAAAGGAATGCAAAAGTGTGAAGTCTGTGAACTCATTTGTTCCTGTTTTATTGTTGACCCGTTGACAAACTTTAATGAACAACCCATGTAACAAAGACAAATTCAGGATTCCTGCTTTTCATGACATGCATTTGCTTTCAATCATGCAATGGGCATGGAATTGTGAGAATGGTCCCAAAACCACAGTTGGTTTTTCAAAAGTTAAAAATAAGATACAAGAATTTTATTAATATTACAGTGGAACCTCCCTTATCAGACCTTCAAAAATCATCCAAAATGAGGTCTTATAAGGGACGGGTCTTATAAGGGAGGTAATTTTAATACTTACAAAGAAGGGCAATGTTTTGGAGAAGTAGGTCTTATGTGGGAGGGAGTCTATTAATGGGAGGTTGTATAAGGAAGGTTCTGCTGTATTGTCATTCCCGAGTCTCCAGTCCATTTCTCCTCCCTCCCCCATCACAACCTGCTTCCCTAACCCTAACCCTGGCTTTTTCCATGGGTGGAAAGTAAAACGTTCTCTCAATCCCGAAATGACGCGTTTCAATTTTCTCTGAATCTTCCCAATCCTGAACTGGTGACTGCATTTATAAATATTTTCCAACCCGTGTGTGTGTCTGTGTGTGCGTGTGTGACTGTGAGTGTGAGCGTGCATACGTGCTCATATACCGCCTACAGCTTGGGTGGAGACAGTGTTAGAATTGCATATCTATTGTTTTAATTAATCTGCCATCAATGTTGATACAAATGCTTGATTTTACAAGACCGTGGTTCCGGATGACAAGATGACCCAGGGACCCCCATTTGGGGGTCTATGAAGTACTAAACTTCTAAAGGACCCTCTAAAAGAATGTGCAGGGGGTCCCAGGGATGCACTAGAAAAATTCTTTCTAGCATTCGCAACGCCACTGGGACCCTCTATCCCGTCTCTAGGACCCTGTATACTGTACGTGAAGGAGTCCCTGGGACCCCTTGTTTTGTGGGACGATTGGGAGCCCTGTGGCCAATCCTGAACTCTTTCCATCAGTTTTGTTTCAATCCTGATTTGAGGAGCATGCCTGAATTACTTTCACCCAAAGTAAACAGGCATAATAACAGTCTGAAGTCCAATCCTCTGAAATGAGTGAAAACCAGGGTAAAAGGGCCTTCAAGTTCAAGCCTGAAGGGGGTGGGGGGGGACAGCACTGAAATGTGTAGAGTGGCACAGTGGTAGCGCGTTCGCTTCGTGTCAAGTAAACCCGAGTTCGAACCTGGGAACAGGGGATTTTTCCTCTCACTTTGCACCAGGCCTTACGGTCTGAGCGTGGAGTCTTTCGGATGAGACGATAAACCGAGATCCTGTGTGCCCATGCACTAAGCATACGTTAAACCCAGTGGCAATGAAAAAGTTGTCATTTGGTCAAAATGTACCCCCCCTCCCCTCATCAGTCACACAAAAATCGAATGCAATTTTTTTTATTTTTTTTTAAATTGGGAGGCGCGCCTCTGGTTGCGATGCGCTCTCCAGGTCGAAGCAACCCGAATTTCACAGAGACGCCTCTGTGACTATAATGTACCTAATACCTAATCAAATGAGTTCCCATAACCAAAAAGGCTTAATATAGTGAGAAATCACTCTACTATGCTATTCAACAGAAAATAAGATAACACTGAATAAAAAGGCAAAACCTCTGACAAGAGAAGCCAATCCTCTTGTCAGAAATTCTTCATCCTCCGAAATTAGCAGATCCTCTGACAATTCTGATGCCTGGGTAAAGTGTCTTTCCCCTGGCCTCCTCCCTTGCTGCTGACCTTCCTGCAGAAGCTGTGTCCACAGGGGGCTCTCTGGGGCAGGGAGAACACCTCCTGACAGATGGAGCAGTACAGGTGCTGGCTCACCGACTCCGGGTTTAGAAAATACCGGGGGCTGAACAACATACAAATACAATTATTTGGTTGGCATCATTTTGTTTCACACGTTTGATTAAATTAAATTTGATGGCTTGGAGTCAAAACGGACTATCTTTAGATAGACCATTGACGTATTATTGGATTTATTACAAAAACTAATAGCTTGTATCAAACAATAACTGCAGAAATATAAAAAGGGGGTTTTGCTTTTCATATTTCAGCAGACTTTTTTTTATACAAATGATTAGTTTTTGTAATAAGTTCAATAATATGTCAATGGACTATCTAAAGATAGTCCGTTTTTGACTCCAAGCCATCGTAATGTTCTTTCAGTTATGTTGTATCTCTGTCATGTTGTTGCACCTAACCTGAATTTCTCTTTTGGAGATACAGTGGAACCTCCCTTATAAGACCTTCAAAAAGCATCCCAAATGAGGTCTTATAAGGAAGGGGTCTTATGAGGGAGGTAATTTTAATACTTACAAAGAAGGACAATGTCTCAAAGAAGGTCTTATATGGGAGGGAGTCTTATAATGGGAGGTCTTTAAGGGAGGTTCCAGTGTATTAAAGTATACTTGAACTTGAACAAAGCCACACAGAGGCATCAAATGATCAATGCATTGACACAGTGTATGCATAGTATAGTATAAGTACTTTATAGTCACAGAGAAGTCTGTGAAATTCGGGTTGCTCCCACCTGGAGAGCGCGTCACTGCCAGAGCCGCGCCACCCAATTGTTGTACACACACAAATACACACACACATGTGCACAGGCGCATGAATGTATGTGCCTGTATGCGCATGCATACACATACACACACATGTATATGCACACACACACAAAACATGCATGCTTGTGCACACACAGTCACACACACATGTGCACAAACACATACACAAACATGCGTGCTTACATACGGCTAAATGTAGAAGACCAACTCTGTTGACCAACTTTTACTTGTTATAAAGTTAGGCTGCCGATCTTTGAGTCAGTTATTAGTGTTTCTGTTTTTGTTTTTAATAACACTAGCGCAACGCCTAGTACTGGCAATGCACCGTACTGGTAACGCCTAGTAACGGTAACGCCAAGTACTGGTAACGCTGAGTACAGCAAATTTGAAGCGATTCGGTTAAGAAACGGCGGAGTTATAAGGCCCCATTTCCCGTTGGCGCTGCTCTGAGAGTGACGCGCTCTCCTGATTCTCTTCCAATTTTCTGCCAGGCTTTGCCCGGGCCATAGCAAGCCTGACAGCAAATTTGAGGCGATTCGGTTAAGAAACGGCGGAGTTATTCGTGAAAAGGTGAAGCGGCGCATAGCACGCGTATTTCTGAACCGATTCGCTTCCGGTTTGGCATATCGATAGTCACCGTCCCCGGTCATCTATCTGCCAAATTCGAGGGCAATCGAGGGCACTCATCCGTCAGTAGACCTGTTTACCGGTCTACCTAAAATACGAAAACTACGAAAACTAGCGAAAACGGGCGAAAACATAAGAGATTGAATCTGATTCAAAGGGATTACGCTGATCTTGGGTCATTACGTCAATTTTAACACCATGGGCAGCATCTAAGGAACCTTTCTGCCAAGTTTCATTAAGATTTAATAGTATGGTACAATTGTGAGAAGTGGAAAAAAGTTCAGTCGGCGGAAGTGATGACTAGCGGAAGCGGGTTTATAAATAAAATGCAGATAGGAAATTACATCTAAATATGGATCAACAGTTGATTAAAGATCAAATCTATGCAAACTTTGGTAGGGTTTAGACAAATTTAACATTTTTTGTTCTTGTTTACGATCAAAAATGCACTTTCGCTTCTGTTTTCGCCCGTTTTCGTATTTTAGGCACACCCCTGTTTACCCCCTTCACAAATCTTGAGTAGTCTGGATAGCTGAAATGAGTAGTTTTGGTGTGAAACATTTGAGTAGTAGTAGTACTCTTCATTAAACCATCAAACAATGTTCACTGAAAATGAGTAATTAGACTAGAGCATTATTTTCAATTTTGAAGAGTAGTAGAGGTCCAAATTGAGTAGAATACTACTCGAAAGGAGTAGAGTAAACAGGTCTGCGTCAGGGTGCCCCTTTAGTTTAAAACTAAAAAGCATTTAATTTTAATGATTTTGCATTAAAAAAAAATGACTGCCTCGTTAGTTAGATCAATACTACACTTACCTATCATCTTCCATGCATTGTTTATCGCTCAAACGTTTCCTTTTTGCAGATGCCATTTCTTCCTGGTCCGTAAAAATCTGAAGATTGGTTCTAAAGACAGTACTTACTAGAAAATAAATAAAGCGCCTGCTCTTCTGTTATTAGTTGAGAGTTATTTCCCGTTGACTATTTACGACAACCGTGTAAAAACAGAACAACGAGATTTTTTTTAAAATTCTTAGCTTAGAAAAATACATAACTTATGCTAGGCGATTAACAGTTATTTAAATTTAGATTTTGCATGTTTATGTTTTCTGTTAAGGCCCCTGTTATGATAAATAAGTACCTGTCATTAAATATCTACCTCTCGCATGAGAACTGTACCCATCTAACCCTAACCCTATCCCTAACCCTAACCCTAACCCTATCCCTAACCACGGAAAGAACAAAAAAAATAGAGCAGGAGGGTGTAAATCTACATATTTGCCGATAAATCGATGTACAAGTCCATAAATCCATAATCCGTAAAATTCACAATGGCTGACAAACAAACGATTCTGATTGGCTACGCTAGGACTACTTCTAATGCGCATGCGCAGAGGTAAATATTTAATAGGACTACTTATTCATTATGACACCCCTTCTCTTTCTGCAGCGTTTGGAATCGGTTTGTTTGGGAACGTTACACTAGGAAGTGAATGTGTAAGAGTGACTTCCCGTTGATGAGGTGCCAACATCGTGGAAGCCAAATTTTCAGTGTAAAATTTCCCCGCACACGTGCAGTCATTATCGTGCTATTTGACAATGGCAGAGTTTGTGGCACAGTCTTTGACTCAGATTAAAGCTGAGTTAGAGAACGTGCCATTTTTGAATTTAGAAGAGAAAAGGTGAGGATTTGATGATCAGAGTGAGTGCGAGAGAGAGAGAGACTCAGAGAGAGAGAGAGAGAGAGAGATTGATTGATTGATTGATTGAATTTTATTTATAGAGGGTAATAGAGTACATGCTTTTTTACATCCAGCCCTCTGGACAAAATACATATATAAAAGTAGAAAATGGAAAACGAAAATAAACACATACAAAGTAATATAAAGCATGCAAAAAAACATCCATATATTGTAACACATCAATAACAAAATCAAACCTATTATTATTAACTATGCTCATTATTAACATTCAAAATGTGTGAAGTAAGCGCATATACACGGGAAAATAAAACCCAATCCTACTTTTCACACTCATCTTTAAACATTCAAAATAGAGAAATGCACAAACATAAAAAATACCTCAATCATACTTCATCATTAAAATGTACTTATTTGAAGAAACCCATGCATAATAAGTCAAACATAGTATTACTTTACCTACTCATCTTAGCATGCACAATTTAAAATGTAAATTCATGTACCCATGGCAACATGAAGCCTATTCCTACATTCCATTATTCATTTTTAGCATGAACATATTAAAAAGTAAACACACACTCGTAACAAAAGCAAACCTAGTCTTATTATTTGCAAGCGAATACACATATTAAAAGGTAAATACTGTTCATACCGAAATCAAGCCTGAACCTACTTTCTAGTCCTCATCTTTAACACGCACATAAGTCAAACTTAACTCATTACAAAATTAAAACTAATCCTTATTTTACATACTCGTAACATGTACACATTTTAAATTTAAAGCCGATACACATAATAAAATCAAGCTTAAGCCCATTTTACATACTAATCTTAAAAATACATCAAGCTTAAATGTAAGCACATACACATGACAGAATAAAACCAAATCCTATTCTACATACTCATCTTTAACATGCACGCATTTTGGAGTAAACACTTATGCATAACAAGATGAAACCCAATCCTATAATAATAATAGTAGCAATAATAATAATAATAATAATCAAAATAATAATAATTCATATAGCGCTAAAACTCCATATAGATTATAGTAGTATGCTCGTTGCACGTTACAAAAGCAACAATGACAGATGAAAAACATTAATTAAAATCAACAAGAAAGTCATACCACCAACATTCGAATACAAAGAAATAAAGCAACGAAATAACATGATTTTCACTCACAAAGACATCCACCCTCGTTCACCAAGCACTGTCACTCTCTCATTACACATCACACTCACAAAAACTAATAAAAATGTAAACAAGTAACCGGAAGGAATGCACCAATTAATACGTGCGTACACTCGGCCCATACTCTCTCTCTCTCTCTCTCTCTCTCTCTCTCTCTCTCTCTCTCTCTCTCTCTCTCTCTCTCTCTCTCTCTCTCTCTCTCCCTCTCTCTCTCTCTTCTCTGAGTCTCTGGGTAGGAGTCTTTTCAGGACTGTAAAAGTGAAAAAAACAACTTGCCTCAGAGTTTGATTTTGAATCTGATGGGATTTGAACCCGAGACCTCCAGGCCACAAGAGAGAGAGCACTGTCTGAACACTTTTTTGTTGTTGCTGGCCCATCCTTTTTTTGGGATATACAGTGGCATTGAGAAAGTCAGAAGGCAAAATATTTTTTAAGCATTGAATACTAACATTAAAACTGAAACATATTTAAGTAAATAACTGCATGTCTTGCTGCCACCTCCATCTCCGTTGGTCCCATTCTGGACGCACGGCTACTCGCAGACCGTCAACATGAACATGATTGGCTGTGTGTAGGCTAAACAGGCATACACCAGTGGGGTTTAAACTAAGGATTAATCCTCTTTTTGTTTTTGCATACATTTTGGCAGTGTGAGTGGTGACTGTTTTATGCTGTCAAACTGATATCTGGGCATCAATTTCTGGATTGTGGTTTACAACATTAGTTGATTTACTTCCCTTGATTTTGACTGTGACTATCGCCGAAGTATCGGCTGTACTTTTAGACAATTTTTAGCTATCCGCCTCATTTTCTCGCCTTCCATTAAGTTCCAATGTCAACGTATCGTTCTTTCCGTTTTATGAAAATAACCATAACCTAATCCTAACTCTATCCCTTTCCTGAGCAAGGCAGAATGTTGCTTGAGAATGAGCAGATTGCGTTCATGTTGACGGTCTGCGAGTAGCCAGGCATCATTCTGGGATCAACAGACTAATCATCTGACAACCAGCCTCTTCTCTCTCTCTCTCTCTCTCTCTCTCTCTCTCTCTCTCTCTCTCTCTCTCTCTCTCTCTCTCTCTCTCTCTCTCTCTCTCTCTCTCTCTCTCTCAATAATTTCTTCTCTGGCCTACTTGAGTTGAGGCCCTTTCTTCCGGCAAGAATGGTTGAACCTCCCCGGTTCCGTGGCAAAATAATCAACTCTGAAAAACTTTATTTAATAAGGATCAAGTCAAGTTAAAAAAAAAATTTAGTGTTCAGAGAGAGAGAGAGAGAGAGAGAGAGAGAGAGAGAGAGAGAGAGAGAGAGAGAGAGAGGGAGAGAGAGAGAGAGAGAGAGAGAGAGAGAGAGAGAGAGAGAGAGAGAGAGAGAGAGAGAGAGAGAGAGAGAGAGAGACTCAGAGAAGAGAGAGAGAGAGAGAGACTCAGAGAGAGAGAGAGAGAGAGAGAAAGACAGACAGACAGAGAGACAGAGAGTCATATTTCCAATTCGTAAACACAGTGAAGGTGTTGCATGTCAATTGTAATTACTCCAATCCTCTACAGGGCTATATATCTATCATAGTCTGTACTCTGTTTCACGTTTCGGTCTTCCCTACTTTCAAGTTTCATGTATGTTTTTGTCTGAAGACGTTGACAAAAGAACACAATTTGTCCTATTGTGTGTAATGTGACACTGACAGTACTGATAATAATTCAGTGATGTCCTGAGGCCCCGGTCATAGGACATTGACCTACTAAAATTGAAAATGTTTATTTGTGTTCTACCCTGTTAGGACTGATTACATTTTCAACACTGGCGTGCCTTTGTCTTTATGATTTCTGCAAGAGCCAGGACATTGTCCTAATATTGATTTATCTCGTCAGTTTGTCCTATCACTTTTCCATCCTCGGGACATCACTTTAAATACAGTGGAACCTCCCTTATAAGACCTTAAATATGGTATTTTTTTAGTTATAACTTATAAGGGAGCTGTCTTATAATAAGGGAGGTAATTTAATGCTTACATTATTACAAAGAAGGGCAATGTCTCAGAGAAGTAGGTCTTATGTGGGAGGGAGTCTTATAATGGGAGCGATATCTTATAACTAAATATAAGGGAGGTTCCACTGTATTGATTATGCACTTAAATAATGGGTAAAGGTAAAGATGTGCCACCCCCCATGCATTTCTCGGTTAATTGTATTTTTCCGTTTTTGCCTTTCTTACCATACATAAAGCTGTATTTTAGGAACATTTTTAGCTAATTACCTTTTTGGAATACTAACCCTAACCCTAACCCTAGACCTAAACCTACCCCTACCCCCCACTATGTACTGCAGTACACCGCGATTTGTCACAGTTGTGGTTCGTTGCGTTTTTCCGTCTTATACGGTGGGGGGTAGGGTTAGGGTTAGGGTTACCAAATAATACTATGTAATATGGCTTATTTTTTTCACCAGAAAAATCTTGAAGAAAAGGGAGCGGTATGAGTACCGGATAAGGAAGAGGACAAAAGCTGAGACGGATTTTCTCCTCTACATTCAAGTAAGTCACTAAGTGTGAATGGAAAAGTACGGGAAAATAGCTGCTATGTCTCATTTATTTTTTTCAGAGAGAGGGAGAGAGAAGATGCTTTTCTTTATGGGCATTATCGTCACGATTTAGAACTTTTAGTTTTAGATCTGAGAAGGTCATTTATTAAACATGATATATTAATTAAAAAAAATCTTTATTAATGTGTGTAAACATGCATGGATGTGCCTTACTCTGTGTGTTTGTGTTTCACATGGGCGCGCGGGCGCGCGCATGTGTGTGTGTGTGTCACACTCTGTGTGTGTGTGTGTGTTACTCAGTCACACAGGACCTACTAAAAAGTCATATTCTTGGTTCTAAGTTATTTTGTTTGTTTGCTTTTTATAATTAGTAAATAGTATATGGTTTGCCACTACGTGTTTTCTGTTTTTAATTTGTGTGTGTGTGTGTGTGTTTCTTTTTCAGTATGAAAAGGATGTTTTGCAGTTTTTCAAGATGAGAAAGGTAAGTTGAAATCAATGAGTCGTTAAAAAATAGGGAAAAATGCTAAAACTTTTAAAGATTATTTATTCATTTTACTGTCCCCCTACTGCTTGTGAAATTTTATCATGGTTTTACTGAAGTTGTATGTTTTCAAACAGTCCATTAAACTAGATATTTGGAAGTATTCATTCTTTGGCATTGTTTTGGGTGAATAATTTGAACGATTTCCACACAAAAACTTGATTTTTTTTGTTAACCCCTTCGCTGCCACCTACTACTTGCGCATACACCGCCGGTTTGTCAGCCCTTTTTTGACGCGGTAATATCGCTACTTGGCGGCGACGTATATCTACGTCAGTGACAAGTACTGAAGTGCTATAGAGGACGTATATCTACGTCAGTGACAAGTACTGAAGTGCTATAGAGGACGTATATATACGTCAGTGACAAGTACTGAAGTGCTATAGAGGACGTATATATACGTCAGTGGCAAGTACTGAAGTGCTATAGAGGACGTATATATACGTCGGTGGCAAGTACTGAAGCGCTATAGAGGACGTATATATACGTCAGTGGCAAGTACTGAAGTGCTATAGAGGACGTATATATACGTCAGTGGCAAGTACTGAAGCGCTATAGAGGACGTATATATACGTCAGTGGCAAGTACTGAAGCGCTATAGAGGACGTATATATACGTCGGTGGCAAGTACTGAAGTGCTATAGAGGACGTATATATATACGTCAGTGGCAAGTACTGAAGTGCTATAGAGGACGTATATATACGTCGGTGGCAAGTACTGAAGCGCTATAGAGGACGTATATATACGTCAGTGGCAAGTACTGAAGCGCTATAGAGGACGTATATATACGTCAGTGGCAAGTACTGAAGCGCTATAGAGGACGTATATATACGTCAGTGGCAAGTACTGAAGCGCTATAGAGGACGTATATATACGTCAGTGGCAAGTACTGAAGCGCTATAGAGGACGTATATATACGTCAGTGGCAAGTACTGAAGTGCTATAGAGGACGTATATATACGTCAGTGGCAAGTACTGAAGCGCTATAGAGGACGTATATATACGTCAGTGGCAAGTACTGAAGCGCTATAGAGGACGTATATATACGTCAGTGGCAAGTACTGAAGTGCTATAGAGGACGTATATATACGTCAGTGGCAAGTACTGAAGCGCTATAGAGGACGTATATATACGTCAGTGGCAAGTACTGAAGCGCTATAGAGGACGTATATATACGTCAGTGGCAAGTACTGAAGCGCTATAGAGGACGTATATATACGTCAGTGGCAAGTACTGAAGCGCTATAGAGGACGTATATATACGTCAGTGGCAAGTACTGAAGCGCTATAGAGGACGTATATATACGTCAGTGGCAAGTACTGAAGCGCTATAGAGGACGTATATATACGTCAGTGGCAAGTACTGAAGCGCTATAGAGGACGTATATATACGTCAGTGGCAAGTACTGAAGCGCTATAGAGGACGTATATATACGTCAGTGGCAAGTACTGAAGCGCTATAGAGGACGTATATATACGTCAGTGGCAAGTACTGAAGCGCTATAGAGGACGTATATATACGTCAGTGGCAAGTACTGAAGTGCTATAGAGGACGTATATATACGTCAGTGGCAAGTACTGAAGCGCTATAGAGGACGTATATATACGTCAGTGGCAAGTACTGAAGCGCTATAGAGGACGTATATATACGTCAGTGGCAAGTACTGAAGTGCTATAGAGGACGTATATATATACGTCAGTGGCAAGTACTGAAGTGCTATAGAGGACGTATATATACGTCAGTGGCAAGTACTGAAGCGCTATAGAGGACGTATATATACGTCAGTGGCAAGTACTGAAGCGCTGTAGAGGACGTATATATACGTCAGTGGCAAGTACTGAAGTGCTATAGAGGACGTATATATATACGTCAGTGGCAAGTACTGAAGCGCTATAGAGGACGTATATATACGTCAGTGGCAAGTACTGAAGCGCTATAGAGGACGTATATATACGTCAGTGGCAAGTACTGAAGCGCTATAGAGGACGTATATATACGTCAGTGGCAAGTACTGAAGCACTATAGAGGACGTATATATACGTCAGTGGCAAGTACTGAAGCGCTGTAGAGGACGTATATATACGTCGGTGGCAAGTACTGAAGCGCTATAGAGGACGTATATATACGTCGGTGGCAAGTACTGAAGCGCTATAGAGGACGTATATATACGTCAGTGGCAAGTACTGAAGCGCTATAGAGGACGTATATATACGTCAGTGGCAAGTACTGAAGCGCTATAGAGGACGTATATATACGTCGGTGGCAAGTACTGAAGCGCTATAGAGGACGTATATATACGTCGGTGGCAAGTACTGAAGCGCTATAGAGGACGTATATATACGTTGGTGGCAAGTACTGAAGCGCTATAGAGGACGTATATATACGTCGGTGGCAAGTACTGAAGCGCTATAGAGGACGTATATATACGTCGGTGGCAAGTACTGAAGCGCTATAGAGGACGTATATATACGTCAGTGGCAAGTACTGAAGCGCTATAGAGGACGTATATATATGTCAGTGGCAAGTACTGAAGCGCTATGGAGGACGTATATATACGTCAGTGGCAAGTACTGAAGCGCTATAGAGGACGTATATATACGTCGGTGGCAAGTACTGAAGCGCTATAGAGGACGTATATATACGTCAGTGGCAAGTACTGAAGCGCTATAGAGGACGTTTATATACGTCCAGACCTGCCTACTGCTACGATTTGGCCGTAGCAGCTACGAAAAATAAAGCTTGGCTACGGAACTACGGCAACCTTAACATTGCTACGGAGAAAACAAAATTTATTTTTGCTTATGCCGTTCCCGGTTTTGTCTGTTTCTAAGAGCAGACGCCGTGTCACGCGCGATAACCTTAGTCACTTCCGTTTTTATATCAGTGACTGCGCATACGTTCTTATTACTTTCTCTGAAAAAAAATGGCGGACTCCAGCAGCAGTAGCGATTCGGGAGATGTTTCAAACGAAAAAAACCGAACCCAAACCAGAAAACGAAAATCATCAGTGGCACACCATCTTGTTCTAAGAAAAAACATCGGCCTGACGCACAAGTTTTCAAAATAGCTTACACGGAGGAGTGGCCTTGCATCGTCAGAAGTTGACTCGGTGCGAACCATGCTCACTGCAACTGACCTCTGCCATGCAGACTTCTCTGTGAATCATGGCGGTAGAGACGACCGTCAACACGTTCAATCGGCGAAACATAAACAGTACGTTTCGGCTCAGGAAGAGAACAAATTGATTGCCGTCGTTTGTGGATGCTACGAAAAAATTTGCCATGCTACTGAAAATTGATGGCTGGGCTACTGATTGGGAAAATTCCAAGTAGGCAGGTCTGTACGTCGGTGGCAAGTACTGAAGTACTGAAGTACTGAAGCGCTATAGAGGACGTATATATACGTCAGTGGCAAGTACTGAAGCGCTATAGAGGACGTATATATACGTCGGTGACAAGTACTGAAGCGCTATAGAGGACGTATATATACGTCAGTGGCAAGTACTGAAGCGCTACAGAGGACGTATATATACGTCCAGACCTGCCTACTGCTACGATTTGGCAGTAGCAGCTACGAAAAATAAAGCTTGGCTACGGAGCTACGGCAACCTTAACATTGCTACGGAGAAAAGAAAATTTATTTTTGCTTATGCCGTTCCTGGTTTTGTCTGTTTCTAAGAGCAGACGCCGTGTCGCGCGCGATAACCTTGTCACTTCCGTTTTTATCAGTGACTGCGCATGCGTTCTTATTACTTTCTCTGAAAAAAATGGCGGACTCCAGCAGCAGTAGCGATTCGGGAGATGTTTCAAACGAAAAAAACCGAACCCAAACCAGAAAACGAAAATCATCAGTGGCACACCATCTTGTTCTAAGAAAAAACATCGTCCTGACGCACAAGTTTTCAAAATAGCTTACACAGAGGAGTGGCTTTGCATCGTCAGAAGTTGACTCGGTGCGAACCATGCTCACTGCAACTGACCTCTGCCATGCAGACTTCGCTGTGAATCATGGCGGTAGAGACGACCGTCAACACGTTCAATCGGCGAAACATAAACAGTACGTTTCGGCTCAGGAAGAGAACAGGAAGAGGACGTATATATACGTCAGTGGCAAGTACTGAAGCGCTGTAGAGGACGTATATATACGTCAGTGGCAAGTACTGAAGCGCTGTAGAGGACGTATATATACGTCAGTGGCAAGTACTGAAGCGCTATAGAGGACGTATATCTACGTCAGTGGCAAGTACTGAAGCGCTGTAGAGGACGTATATATACGTCAGTGGCAAGTACTGAAGCGCTATAGAGGACGTATATATACGTCGGTGGCAAGTACTGAAGCGCTATAGAGGACGTATATATACGTGAGTGGCAAGTACTGAAGCGCTATAGAGGACGTATATATACGTCGGTGGCAAGTACTGAAGCGCTATAGAGGACGTATATATACGTCAGTGGCAAGTACTGAAGCGCTATAGAGGACATATATATACGTCGGTGGCAAGTACTGAAGCGCTATAGAGGATGTATATATACGTCGGTGGCAAGTACTGAAGCGCTATAGAGGACGTATATATACGTCAGTGGCAAGTACTGAAGCGCTATAGAGGACGTATATATACGTCAGTGGCAAGTACTGAAGCGCTATAGAGGACGTATATATACGTCAGTGGCAAGTACTGAAGCGCTATAGAGGACGTATATATACGTCGGTGACAAGTACTGAAGCGCTGTAGAGGACGTATATATACGTCAGTGGCAAGTACTGAAGCGCTATAGAGGACGTTTATATACGTCCAGACCTGCCTACTGCTACGATTTGGCCGTATCAGCTACGAAAAATAAAGCTTGGCTACGGAACTACGGCAACCTTAACATTGCTACGGAGAAAACAAAATTTATTTTTGCCTATGCCGTTCCCGGTTTTGTCTGTTTCTAAGAGCAGACGCCGTGTCACGCGCGATAACCTAGTCACTTCCGTTTTTATCAGTGACTGCGCATGCGTTCTTATTACTTTCTCTGAAAAAAATGGCGGACTCCAGCAGCAGTAGCGATTCGGGAGATGTTTCAAACGAAAAAAACCGAACCCAAACCAGAAAACAAAAATCATCAGTGGCACACCATCTTGTCCTAAGAAAAAACATCGGCCTGACGCACAAGTTTTCAAAATAGCTTACATGGAGGAGTGGCCTTGCATCGTCAGAAGTTGACTCGGTGCGAACCATGCTCACTGCAACTGACCTCTGCCATGCAGACTTCGCTGTGAATCATGGCGGTAGAGACGACCGTCAACACGTTCAATCGGCGAAACATAAACAGTACGTTTCGGCTCAGGAAGAGAACAAATTGATTGCAGTCGTTTGTGGATGCTACGAAAAATTTTGCCATGCTACTGAAAATTGATGGCTGGGCTACTGATTGGGAAAATTCCAAGTAGGCAGGTCTGTACGTCGGTGGCAAGTACTGAAGTACTGAAATACTGAAGCGCTATAGAGGACGTATATATACGTCAGTGGCAAGTACTGAAGCGCTATAGAGGACGTATATCTACATCAGTGGCAAGTACTGAAGCGCTGTAGAGGACGTATATATACGTCGGTGGCAAGTACTGAAGCGCTATAGAGGACGTATATATACGTCGGTGGCAAGTACTGAAGCGCTATAGAGGACGTATATATACGTCGGTGGCAAGTACTGAAGCGCTATAGAGGACGTATATCTATGTCGGTGGCAAGTACTGAAGCGCTATAGAGGACGTATATATACGTCGGTGGCAAGTACTGAAGCGCTATAGAGGACGTATATCTACGTCAGTGGCAAGTACTGAAGCGCTATAGAGGACGTATATATACGTCGGTGGCAAGTACTGAATCGCTTTAGAGGACGTATATATACGTCGGTGGCAAGCACTGAAGCGCTATAGAGGACGTATATATACGTCAGTGGCAAGCACTGAAGCGCTATAGAGGACGTATATCTACGTCAGTGGCAACTACTGAAGCGCTATAGAGGAAGTATATCTACGTCAGTGGCAAGCACTGAAGCGCTATAGAGGACGTATATATACGTCGGTGGCAAGTACTGAAGCGCTATAGAGGACGTATATATACGTCAGTGGCAAGCACTGAAGCGCTATGGAGGACGTATATATACGTCAGTGGCAAGTACTGAAGCGCTATAGAGGACGTATATATACGTCGGTGGCAAGTACTGAAGCGCTATAGAGGACGTATATATACGTCGGTGGCAAGTACTGAAGCGCTATAGAGGACGTATATATACGTCAGTGGCAAGTACTGAAGCGCTATAGAGGACGTATATATACGTCGGTGGCAAGTACTGAAGCGCTATAGAGGACGTATATATACGTCGGTGGCAAGTACTGAAGCACTATAGAGGACGTATATATACGTCAGTGGCAAGTACTGAAGCGCTATAGAGGACGTTTATATACGTCCAAACCTGCCTACTGCTACGATTTGGCCGTAGCAGCTACGAAAAATAAAGCTTGGCTACGGAACTACGGCAACGTTAACATTGCTACGGAGAAAACAAAATTTATTTTTGCTTATGCCGTTCCCGGTTTTGTCTGTTTCTAAGAGCAGACGCCGTGTCACGCGCGATAACCTAGTCACTTCCGTTTTTATCAAAGTGACTGCGCATGCGTTCTTATTACTTTCTCTGAAAAAAATTGGCGGACTCCAGCAGCAGTAGCGATTCGGGAGATGTTTCAAACGAAAAAAAACTAACCCAAACCAGAAAACGAAAATCATCAGTGGCACACCATCTTGTTCCTAAGAAAAAACATCGGCCTGACGCACAAGTTTTCAAAATAGCTTACACGGAGGAGTGGCCTTGCATCGTCAGAAGTTGACTCGGTGCGAACCATGCTCACTGCAACTGACCTCTGCCATGCAGACTTCGCTGTGAATCATGGCGGTAGAGACGACCGTCAACACGTTCAATCGGCGAAACATAAACAGTACGTTTCGGCTCAGGAAGAGAACAAATTGATTGCCGTCGTTTGTGGATGCTACGAAAAAATTTGCCATGCTACTGAAAATTGATGGCTGGGCTACTGATTGGGAAAATTCCTAGTAGGCAGGTCTGTACGTCGGTGGCAAGTACTGAAGTACTGAAGTACTGAAGCGCTATAGAGGACGTATATATACGTCAGTGGCAAGTACTGAAGCGCTATAGAGGACGTATATATACGTCAGTGGCAAGTACTGAAGCGCTATAGAGGACGTATATATACGTCGGTGGCAAGTACTGAAGCGCTATAGAGGACGTATATATACGTCGGTGGCAAGTACTGAAGCGCTATAGAGGACGTATATATACGTCAGTGGCAAGTACTGAAGCGCTATAGAGGACGTATATATACGTCGGTGGCAAGTACTGAAGCGCTATAGAGGACGTATATCTACGTCAGTGGCAAGCACTGAAGCACTATAGAGGACGTATATATACGTCAGTGGCAACTACTGAAGCGCTATAGAGGACGTATATATACGTCAGTGGCAAGCACTGAAGCGCTATAGAGGACGTATATATACGTCAGTGGCAAGTACTGAAGCGCTATAGAGGACGTATATATACGTCAGTGGCAAGCACTGAAGCGCTATAGAGGACGTATATATACGTCAGTGGCAAGCACTGAAGCGCTATAGAGGACATATATATACGTCAGTGGCAAGTACTGAAGCGCTATAGAGGACGTATATATACGTCAGTGGCAAGTACTGAAGCGCTATAGAGGACGTATATATACGTCAGTGGCAAGTACTGAAGCGCTATAGAGGACGTATATATACGTCAGTGGCAAGCACTGAAGCGCTATAGAGGACGTATATATACGTCAGTGGCAAGTACTGAAGCGCTATAGAGGACGTATATATACGTCAGTGGCAAGTACTGAAGCGCTATAGAGGACGTATATATACGTCAGTGGCAAGTACTGAAGCGCTATAGAGGACGTATATATACGTCAGTGGCAAGTACTGAAGCGCTATAGAGGACGTATATATACGTCAGTGGCAAGCACTGAAGCGCTATAGAGGACGTATATATACGTCAGTGGCAAGTACTGAAGCGCTATAGAGGACGTATATATACGTCAGTGGCAAGCACTGAAGCGCTATAGAGGACGTATATCTACGTCAGTGGCAAGTACTGAAGCGCTATAGAGGACGTATATCTACGTCAGTGGCAAGCACTGAAGCGCTATAGAGGACGTATATCTACGTCAGTGGCAAGTACTGAAGCGCTATAGAGGACGTATATATACGTCAGTGGCAAGCACTGAAGCGCTATAGAGGACATATATATACGTCAGTGGCAAGTACTGAAGCGCTATAGAGGACGTATATATACGTCAGTGGCAAGTACTGAAGCGCTATAGAGGACGTATATATACGTCAGTGGCAAGTACTGAAGCGCTATAGAGGACGTATATATACGTCAGTGGCAAGTACTGAAGCGCTATAGAGGACGTATATATACGTCGGTGGCAAGCACTGAAGCGCTATAGAGGACGTATATATACCTCAGTGGCAAGCACTGAAGCGCTATAGAGGACGTATATCTACGTCAGTGGCAAGTACTGAAGCGCTATAGAGGACGTATATATACGTCAGTGGCAAGTACTGAAGCGCTATAGAGGACGTATATATACGTCAGTGGCAAGTACTGAAGCGCTATAGAGGACGTATATATACGTCAGTGGCAAGTAATGAAGCGCTATAGAGGACATATATATACGTCAGTGGCAAGTACTGAAGCGCTATAGAGGACGTATATATACGTCAGTGGCAAGTACTGAAGCGCTATAGAGGTCGTATATATACGTCAGTGGCAAGTACTGAAGCGCTATAGAGGACGTATATATACGTCGGTGGCAAGTACTGAAGCGCTGTAGAGGACGTATATATACGTCAGTGGCAAGTACTGAAGCGCTATAGAGGACGTTTATATACGTCCAGACCTGCCTACTGCTACGATTTGGCCGTAGCAGCTACGAAAAATAAAGCTTGGCTACGGAACTACGGCAACCTTAACATTGCTACGGAGAAAACAAAATTTATTTTTGCCTATGCCGTTCCCGGTTTTGTCTGTTTCTAAGAGCAGACGCCGTGTCACGCGCGATAACCTTGGCACTTCCGTTTTTATCAGTGACTTCGCATACGTTCTTATTACTTTCTCTGAAAAAAATGGCGGACTCCAGCAGCAGTAGCGATTCGGGAGATGTTTCAAACGAAAAAAACCGAACCCAAACCAGAAAACGAAAATCATCTGGCACACCATCTTGTTCTAAGAAAAAACATCGGCCTGACGCACAAGTTTTCAAAATAGCTTACATGGAGGAGTGGCCTTGCATCGTCAGAAGTTGACTCGGTGCGAACCATGCTCACTGCAACTGACCTCTGCCATGCAGACTTCTCTGTGAATCATGGCGGTAGAGACGACCGTCAACACGTTCAATCGGCGAAACATAAACAGTACGTTTCGGCTCAGGAAGAGAACAAATCGATTGCCGTCGTTTGTGGATGCTACGAAAAAATTTGCCATGCTACTGAAAATTGATGGCTGGGCTACTGATTGAGAAAATTCCAAGTAGGCAGGTCTGTACGTCGGTGGCAAGTACTGAAGTACTGAAATACTGAAGCGCTATAGAGGACGTATATATACGTCAGTGGCAAGTACTGAAGCGCTATAGAGGACGTATATATACGTCAGTGGCAAGTACTGAAGCGCTGTAGAGGACGTATATATACGTCGGTGGCAAGTACTGAAGCGCTATAGAGGACGTATATATACGTCGGTGGCAAGTACTGAAGCGCTATAGAGGACGTATATATACGTCGGTGGCAAGTACTGAAGCGCTATAGAGGACGTATATATATGTCGGTGGCAAGTACTGAAGCGCTATAGAGGACGTATATATACGTCGGTGGCAAGCACTGAATCGCTATAGAGGACGTATATCTACGTCAGTGGCAAGTACTGAAGCGCTATAGAGGACGTATATATACGTCAGTGGCAAGTACTGAATCGCTTTAGAGGACGTATATATACGTCGGTGGCAAGCACTGAAGCGCTATAGAGGACGTATATCTACGTCAGTGGCAAGCACTGAAGCGCTATAGAGGACATATATCTACGTCAGTGGCAAGTACTGAAGCGCTATAGAGGACGTATATATACGTCAGTGGCAAGTACTGAAGCGCTATAGAGGACATATATATACGTCAGTGGCAAGCACTGAAGCGCTATAGAGGACGTATATATACGTCGGTGGCAAGTACTGAAGCGCTATAGAGGACGTATATATACGTCAGTGGCAAGTACTGAAGCGCTATAGAGGACGTATATATACATTGGTGGCAAGTACTGAAGCGCTATAGAGGACGTATATATACGTCGGTGGCAAGAACTGAAGCGCTATAGAGGACGTATATATACGTCAGTGGCAAGTACTGAAGCGCTATAGAGGACGTATATATACGTCGGTGGCAAGTACTGAAGCGCTATAGAGGACGTATATATACGTCGGTGGCAAGTACTGAAGCACTATAGAGGACGTATATATACGTCAGTGGCAAGTACTGAAGCGCTATAGAGGACGTTTATATACGTCCAAGACCTGCCTACTGCTACGATTTGGCCGTAGCAGCTACGAAAAATAAAGCTTTGCTACGGAGCTACGGCAACCTTAACATTGCTACGGAGAAAAAAAAAAAAACAAAATTTTATTTTTGCTTATGCCGTTCCCGGTTTTGTCTGTTTCTAAGAGCAGACGCCGTGTCACGCGCGATAACCTAGTCACTTCCGTTTTTATCAGTGACTGCGCATACGTTCTTATTACTTTCTCTGAAAAAAATTGGCGGACTCCAGCAGCAGTAGCGATTCGGGAGATGTTTCAAACGAAAAAAAACGAACCCAAACCAGAAAACGAAAATCATCAGTGGCACACCATCTTGTCCTAAGAAAAAACATCGGCCTGACGCACAAGTTTTCAAAATAGCTTACACGGAGGAGTGGCCTTGCATCGTCAGAAGTTGACTCGGTGCGAACCATGCTCACTGCAACTGACCTCTGCCATGCAGACTTCGCTGTGAATCATGGCGGTAGAGACGACCGTCAACACGTTCAATCGGCGAAACATAAACAGTGCGTTTCGGCTCAGGAAGAGAACAAATTGATTGCCGTCGTTTGTGGATGCTACGAAAAAATTTGCCATGCTACTGAAAATTGATGGCTTGGCTACTGATTGGGAAAATTCCAAGTAGGCAGGTCTGTACGTCGGTGGCAAGTACTGAAGTACTGAAGTACTGAAGCGCTATAGAGGACGTATATATACGTCAGTGGCAAGTACTGAAGCGCTATAGAGGACGTATATCTACGTCAGTGGCAAGTACTGAAGCGCTATAGAGGACGTATATATACGTCGGTGGCAAGCACTGAAGCGCTATAGAGGACGTATATATACGTCGGTGGCAAGTACTGAAGCGCTATAGAGGACGTATATATACGTCATTGGCAAGTACTGAAGCGCTATAGAGGACGTATATATACGTCGGTGGCAAGCACTGAAGCGCTATAGAGGACGTATATACACGTCAGTGGCAAGTACTGAAGCACTATAGAGGACGTATATATACGTCAGTGGCAACTACTGGAAGCGCTATAGAGGACGTATATATACGTCAGTGGCAAGTACTGAAGCGCTATAGAGGACGTATATCTACGTCAGTGGCAAGTACTGAAGCGCTATAGAGGACGTATATATACGTCGGTGGCAAGTACTGAAGCGCTATAGAGGACGTATATATATACGTCAGTGGCAAGTACTGAAGCGCTATAGAGGACGTATATATACGTCAGTGGCAAGTACTGAAGCGCTATAGAGGACGTATATATACGTCGGTGGCAAGTACTGAAGCGCTATAGAGGACGTATATATACGTCGGTGGCAAGTACTGAAGCGTTATAGAGGACGTATATATACGTCAGTGGCAAGCACTGAAGCGCTATAGAGGACGTATATCTACGTCAGTGGCAAGTACTGAAGCGCTATAGAGGACGTATATATACGTCAGTGGCAAGTACTGAAGCGCTATAGAGGACGTATATATACGTCAGTGGCAAGTACTGAAGCGCTATAGAGGACGTATATATACGTCAGTGGCAAGTACTGAAGCGCTATAGAGGACGTATATATACGTCAGTGGCAAGCACTGAAGCGCTATAGAGGACGTATATCTACGTCAGTGGCAACTACTGAAGCGCTATAGAGGACGTATATATACGTCTAGTGGCAAGTACTGAAGCGCTATAGAGGACGTATATATACGTCAGTGGCAAGTACTGAAGCGCTATAGAGGACGTATATATACGTCAGTGGCAAGTACTGAAGCGCTATAGAGGACGTATATATACGTCAGTGGCAAGTACTGAAGCGCTATAGAGGACGTATATATACGTCAGTGGCAAGTACTGAAGCGCTATAGAGGACGTATATATACGTCAGTGGGCAAGTACTGAAGCGCTATAGAGGAAGTATATCTACGTCAGTGGCAAGCACTGAAGCGCTATAGAGGACTTATATATATACGTCAGTGGCAAGGACTGAATCGCTATAGAGGACGTATATATACGTCAGTGGCAAGCACTGAAGCGCTATAGAGGACGTATGTATACGTCAAAAAGTGGCAAGCACTGAAGCGCTATAGAGGACGTATATATACGTCGGTGGCAAGTACTGAAGCGCTAAAGAGGACGTATATCTACGTCGGTGGCAAGTACTGAAGCGCTATAGAGGACGTATATATACGTCATAGTGGCAAGTACTGAAGCGCTATAGAGGACGTATATATACGTCGGTGGCAAGTACTGAAGCGCTATAGAGGACGTATGTATACGTCAGTGGCAAGTACTGAAGCGCTATAGAGGACGTATATATATACGGCAGTGGCAAGTACTGAAGCGCTATAGAGGACGTATATATACGTCAGTGGCAAGTACTGAAGCGCTATAGAGGTTCGTATATATACGTCAGTGGCAAGTACTGAAGCGTATAGAGGACGTATATATACGTCGGTGGGCAAGTACTGAAGCGCTGTAGAGGACTATATATATACGTCAGTGGCAACGTTTACTGACAGCAGCGCTATAGAGGAACGTTTATATACGTCCAGACCTGCCTACTGCTACGACTTTTGGCCGTAGCAGCTACGAAAAATAAAGCTTGGCTACAGAACTACGGCAACCTTAACATTGCTACGGAGAAAATGCAATTTTATTTTTGCCTATGCCGTTCCCGGTTTTGTCTGTTTCTAAGAGCAGACGCCGTGTCGCGCGCGATAACCTAGTCACTTCCGTTTTTATCAGTGACTGCGCATGCGTTCTTATTACTTTCTCTGAAAAAAATGGCGGACTCCAGCAGCAGTAGCGATTCGGGAGATGTTTCAAACGAAAAAAAACGAACCCAAACCAGAAAACGAAAATCATCAGTGGCACACCATCTTGTCCTAAGAAAAAACATCGGCCTGACGCACAAGTTTTCAAAATAGCTTACATGGAGGAGTGGCCTTGCATCGTCAGAAGTTGACTCGGTGCGAACCATGCTCGACCTGACAAACTGACCTCTGCCATGCAGCACACACTTCGCTGTGAGAATTCCAACTGATCGGCCCATGTAGAGAACTGAACCGTCAACACGGTATCAGAATCGGCGAAACATGAAACAGTACGTGTCGGCTCAGGAAGAGAACAAATCGATAGCCGTCGTTTGTGAGCATGCTACTGAAAAATTTGCCATGCTACACTGAAAATTGATGGCTGGGCTACTGATTCCAAAAATTACACAAGTAGGCAGGTCTGGGTACGGTCGGAGGCAATGTACTGAAGGTACTGAAGTAGCTGAAGCGCTATAGAGGACAGTATCTATACTGTCGGTGGCAAGTACTGAAGCGCTATAGAGCAGACGTATATATTATATACGTCGGTGGCAAGTCCATTGAAGCGCGATGGTAGAGGAACGTGAGATAATTTATTATATTTAGTCACAGTTGGCAGTGTACTGTAAGCGCTATGAGTAGGACGTATATATACGAACTAGTGGCAAGTAACTCGAAGCGCTATAGAGGACGCTATATATACGTCGGTGGCAAGTACTGAAGCGCTATAGAGGACGTATATATACAGTCCCGACCTGGGGAGGGCCTACTGCTTACGATTTTGCCGTAGCAGCTACGAAAAATAAAGCTTGGCTACAGAGCTAACGGCAACCTGTAACATTGCTACGGAGAAAACAAAATTTATTTTTGCTTATTTGCTAGTTCCCAGTTTTTTGTCTGTTTCTAAGAGCAGACGCCGTGTCGCGCGCGATAACCTTGTCACTTCCGTTTTTATAAGTGTATCTGCGCATGCGTTCTTATTACTTTCTCTGGAAAAAATGGCGGTCTCCAGCAGCAGTAGCGATTCGGGAGATGTTTCAAACGAAAAAAAACGAACCCAAACCAGAAAACGAAAATCATCAGTGGCACACCATCTTGTTCTAAGAAAAAACATCGGCCTGACGCACAAGTTTTCAAAATAGCTTACACGGAGGAGTGGCCTTGCATCGTCTGAAGTCGACTCGGTGCGAACCATGCTCACTCACTGCGAGATACTGACTGCTTAGAATGCAGACTTCAGCTGTGAATCATGCACGGTAGAGAACGACCGTCAAGACACGTTCAATCGCCGAAACATAAAACAGTACGTTTCGGCTCAGGAAGAGAACAGGAAAAGAGGACGTATATATACGTCAGTGGCAAGTACTGAAGCGCTATAGAGGACGTATAAATACGTCTGACGCAGTCAGCCCCCTCCTTGGCAAGTACTGAGTACGCTGATAGAGGACCATATATATACGTCAGTCAGGCCATAGTACTGAAGCGCTATAGGATGACGTATATATACGTCTATTGGCAAGTACTGAAGCGCTATAGAGGACGTATGTGTACGTTCAGTGGCAAGTACATGACAGCGCTATAGAGGGAGCGTTATCATGATACGTACACGTGGATCAAAGTACTGAAGGGCTATAGCATGGACGTATATATACCTGTCTGTGGCAAGTACTGAAGCGCTGTAGAGGACGTAATCATATACGGTCAGTGGCAAGTACTGTAAGCTCTATAGAGGTACGATATATCTACGTCAGTGGCAAGTACTGAAGCGCTATAGAGGATGTATATATACGTCTGTGGCAAGTACTGAAGCACTATAGAGGACGTATATATATACGTCAGTGGCAAGTACTGCAAGCGCTATAGAGGACGTATATATACGTCGGTGGCAAGGTACTGAAGCGCTATAGAGGACGTATATATACGTCGGTGGCAAGGTACTGAAGCGCTATAGAGGACGTATATATACGTTGGATGACAAGTACTGAAGCGCTATAGAGGACGTATATATACGTCTGTGGCAAGTACTGAAGCGCTGTAGAGGACGTATATATACGTCGGTGGCAAGTACTGAAGCGCTATAGAGGACGTATATATACGTCGGTGGCAAGTACTGAAGCGCTATAGAGGACGTATATATACGTCAGTGGCAAGTACTGAAGCGCTATAGAGGACGTATATATAATTATGTCTGTGGCAAGTACTGAAGCGCTATAGAGGACGTATATATACGTCGGTAGGCTAAGTACTGGAAGCGCTATAGAGGACGTATATATACGTCAGTGGCAAGTACTGAAGCGACTATAGAGGACGTATATACTATGACCGTCCAGAAACCGGCCTACTGCTAACGATTTTGGCCGTAGCAGCTAACTAAAATAAAGCTTGGCTACGGAGCTACGGCAACCTTAAACATTGCTACGGAGAAAACAAAATTTATTTTTGCCTATGCCGTTCCCGGTTTTGTCTGTTTCTAAGAGCATACGCCGTGTCATGCGCGATAACCTAGTCACTTCCGTTTTTATGAGTGACTGCGCATGTGTTCTTATTACTTTCTCTGGAAAAAATTGCGGTCTCCAGCAGCAGTAGCGATTCTGGAGATGTTTCAAACGAAGAAAGACTAACCCAAACCAGAAAACGAAAATCATCAGTGGCACACCATCTTGTTCTAAGAAAAAACATCGTCCTGACGCACAAGTTTTCAAAATAGCTTACACGGATGAGTGGCCTTGCATCGTCAGAAGTCGATTTGGTGCGAACCATGCTCACTGCAACTTCTGCCATGCAGACTTCGCTGTGAATCATGGCGGTAGAAACGACCGTCAACACGTTCAATCGGCGAAACAAAAGCAGTGCGTTTCGGCTCAGAAAAAGAACATGAAGATACGTTATATACGTCTTGGCAGTACTGAAAGCGCTGTATGAGGCTATATATGCGTCCGTAGCACGTACTGAACGGCTATGAGAGGACTTATGTGTACGTCATTGGGGCAAGGTACTCGAGCTCATATAGAGGACGTATATATACGTCTGTGTCAAGTACTGAAGCAACTATAGAGTACGTATCTCTCACGTCGGTGGCAAGTACTGAAGCGCCATAGAGGACGTATATATACGTCAGTGGCAAGTACTGAAGCTCTATAGAGGACGTATATATATGTCTGTGGCTTGTACTGAAGCTCCATAGAGGACGTATATATACGTCGATGACAAGTACTGAAGCGCTATAGAGTAAGTATATATACGTCAGTGGCAAGTACTGAAAGCACTATAGAGAACGTATATATACGTCAGTAGGCAAGTATTGAGCCGCTATAGAGGACGTATATATCGTCAGTATACGTACTGAAGTGCGCTATAGAGATGTATATATACGAAGTGGCAATGTACTGAAGGCGCTGTTGGACTATATATATCGATCGTGGCTTACTGAAGCGCTTATAGAGGACGATATATACTTCTTGACCGTACTGAAGCGTCTATAGAGGACGTGTATATACATTGGTGGCAAGTACTGAAGCTCTATAGAGGACGTATATATTATATACGTTGTTGGCAAGTACTGAAGCGCTATAGAGGACGTATATATACGTCGGTGGCAACTACTGAAGCGCTATAGAGAACATATATATACGTCGGTGGCAAGTACTGAAGCGCCATAGAGGACGTATATATACGTCAGTGGCAAGTACTGAAGCGCTATAGAGGACAAATATATACGTATACTATAGGACATATATACGTCAGTGGCAAGTACTGAATCGCTATAGAGGACGTATATATACATCGGTGGCAAGTACTGAAGCGCTATAGAGGACGTATATATACGTTGGTGGCAAGTACTGAAGCGCTATAGAGGACGTATATATACGTCGGTGGCAAGTACTGAAGTGCTATAGAGGACGTATATATATGTCGTGGCAAGTACTGAAGCGCTATAGAGAACATATATATACGTCGGTGGCAAGTACCGAAGCGCTATACAGGACCTATATATACGTCAGTGGCAAGTACTGAAGCGCTATAGAGGATGTATATATATACGTCAGTGGCAAGTACTGAAGCGCTATAGAGGATGTATATATACGTCAGTGGCAAGTACTGAAGCGCTATAGAGGACGTATATATATACGTCGTGGGCAAGTACTGAAGCGCTATAGAGGACGTATATATACGTCGGTGGCAAGTACTGAAGCTCTATAGAGGACGTATATATACGTCGGTGGCAAGGTACTGAAGCGCTATAGCGGACGTGTATATACGTCGGTGGCAAGTACTGAAGCGCTAATAGAGG
>CM065682.1:78444271-78461771 GCA_017654935.2 Phymorhynchus buccinoides
CCAAAGCCTACCTATTTTTTAGATTTCATTCGTTGTTTTTACCTAGGACTCAGAGCTAGCCTCGAAACGTCGGCATTTGTCATAGTGTGCATTTTGTTTTTATCTGATTTCTCGAACTAAACATATGTTCTGTCTCAGTTTTCTTTTAAGTTTACTTTGAAAATCCAGCAGTGTGATTTTATTTTTTGTGGAAAACATGGGTTTTTTTTGGGGAAAAAGTGGTTTAAACAAGTGAGACTCAGAAGAAATGACTGTTTGGAGAATACTCAGAATTAGGCACTCATTGGTCCTTCTCAGTTCCTCGAGTATGCTCAGAATTTGTCGGATTGAGTTAAAACAAACTAGTTAGGTGACCTCTGCAGAGAAAAATGGTTAATTTTGAAAACAAATTTGTGTTTGGGGCGACTGAGGAGAGAGACTTATGTTACTACTAATAATACTACTGAAAAATAAGAACAGCATTTTCACAATCTATTTAATTTCGTTCAAGGGTATTGAAAGGGCACCCTGATTGAAAGAGTTTTTGCAAGAAAACATGTCGAGATCACAGGAAAACGGAAAACACCCTTACGAGATCGCAACACTTCACTTGTTTGGGTTTCTAGTAATCAAATCGTCAAAATCAGCAGTGATGATTCCTCCTTGGCGGGGTGCTGGAAAGGACGTCAGATTCTTTAAGGGAAAAGAGGAAGAATGTGCCTGTCTTTTCTAATGGCCCCCTGAATTAGAACAAAGCGTTTCCAATGAAATTTAAACAATTACAAGCCTCCTCTTTGTTATACAGTTTTTTTTATACAGTTATCAAAAGGGGACAGTGTTTCGCTCACAACAAAGGAAATGCCTCATATCAAGTTGAAGTTCAAGTTCAAGTATACTTTAAATCCTCCAGAAGAGAAATTCAGGTAGTGTCGAAAACAACATGACAGAAACATGAGAAATACAAATAACTGAAAAGAACATTAATCAAACGGTGAAACGAAAGATATCAACAAATATCAACCTACCTTATTCATTTTTTTTAAAATTCATTACGTCAAATTAGAAATGTGCACATTTATTTTAAAAAGAGGAGAGAGAGGAGAGAGAAGAGATAGGGAGAGGACTGACAGATAAGAGAGCGAGAAGAGAGAGAGAGAGAGACAGAGAGAGAGAGAGACGACAGACAGAGGAGAGAGAGATGAATATTGGATGGAAGAGAGAGGAGAGAAGGTAAGAGAGGGATAAATAAACCAATGGGAGCAGCCCGAATTTTACAGACAAGTCCTCCGGGACGATAAACAAACAACAATTTACTAAGCTGCCAAGGCAGTGACAGGTAATGTAAATAATGGAAAGCACTCTGGAGTATTATATATCGGTCAGGGCATTAGATGTATTCATGAAGCACTTCGCCCTGTTCCTGTTCAGGGACGACAAGGGGAAAACGGCAGCATGAGCCAAGGCTGTGAACCACATTACGTACTGTTACCCTGTTGCCTAACCTCAAACTCGCTAGTACAGTGGACACTCTTGTAAGGGACCTTCCATTATAAGACTCCCCCTCCCACATAAAACCTACTTCTCCGATACATTGCCCTTCTTTGAAAGTATTAAAATTGCCTCCCTTCTATGAAAGATTTTTATTTTTTAAATTTATTTTTAATTTAAATAATAATTAATTTACATAAAATTTTCAAATTTAAAATTACCTCCCTTACAAGAACCCTCCTATAAGACCTCATTTTGGACGATTTTTGAAGATCACTTTTAACCATCGTAATATTGTGGCGGTTGCTGTTGCCAATATAGCCGATTTGAGTTTTTAACAGAGGCGTGGGTACCGCTATACAGCCTATCTGTTAATCAAACAAAATTCAGTACTTTACTGGTGTTGTACTGCCTCCCGGGCATTGCCTCCAGTATTATTGTTCCCACCATATTTGTATTTACAAAATGTCCCATATGTGTCTGCATGAAGGATTCAGACCCAAGAGGACGTTAAAACCACCCAATTTTCGTCTTTGTCGTTCGTTTTGAAGGTCAAGGGGATTGGAGGTTCCACTGTTAATGTATAATCGCTTCTATAATTTGATAAGCCGCGCCCAACTTGTGCTTGAAGCCGGGCATTCTGTGTCTGGAATTTATGTGAGGGCAGGAAAGGATAGTGGGTGTGTACACCAGAGCAGAACCACGGGAAGTAAAGTAAGTTGGTGTTTTTTCCCCCCCATGGAAACAAAGAACAAATCTTTTTAAAAGACCCACCACGTAATGTGTCAAAATCATGGTTTTTCACGTGTTTTCCCTCCTTAGACAGTTTATCAAAAGGAAAGTTCGCTTCACAACAAAGGAAAATAGCCTCCATAATCAAGTTGAAGTTTCAAGTATACTTTCATATCTCCACAAAAGAGAAATTCAAATGGCTTAGAGGATGCGTAGACATTTGGTTATGTTTGTGTGTGCGTGTGCATGTGTCGATTTTTGAATTGAGTGCTGTATGTAAATATTTTATGATTTTTTATATGAAGTCTTTTATTACTACTTTTTAACTTTTAGCTATTTGTCATTGTAAACACCTTGGGCTCCTGGTTTTATCGGGAGGTAAGTGGCGTCATAAATTTTCATTATTATTATTATATATTAGAGCTGGTAAGAAATGTTAAGAAATCTTCCAAGCCTAAAGAGGGAATGTGACACGTGACGTGGGGGGGGGTGTCTTTAAATTAATTATTGTTGGCCTCTGTGTGTTGTCCGTATGTTCCGTGCACCATGTTCTTGTGCTAGTGAAGTAGTATACGGGTATAAGGTGATATTCTCTCCTCCCCCCCCACCCCCCCGCCCCCCCCCCCCCACCCCCCCCCCCCCCCCCACCAACTGAGATCCATATGACTTATAAGTTATAATATGACTAATTTGTGTGTGGTTTGTGTGGTGTGTGCACAAATGCGCAGGTGCTGTTCGTGCTTATGATCTATTATTTTGTCCAATTTATTTATTTTTTTATTATTATTATTGTTATTATTATGTATCTGATTATTTTGCAAGCGCTTAGGGCTTGGGGGGGGGGGGGGGTGTGTTAACGATGCTATCTAATTCTATAATCTGAAAAAAATATTGGTCATTTTCTTTACAATATCAAAAAACCTGTGTCTCCATCTCTCTTCCCCCCCCCTCTCTCTCCTCTCTATCTCTCTCTCTTCCCCTCTCTCTCTCTACTCTCTTTCTCTCTCTCCCTCTCCCCCTCTCCCCCTCCCTCTCTCTCTCTTCTCTCTTTGCCAATCCGTCCGCTGCCCCCCATTCAAACATTACTTCCTGATCCTTCTTCAATCTCTATTTCTTACCCTATCCATAATCCTGGTGTGCAGTGGAAACCTCCCTTAATAAGACCTTTTTAAAAAAATCCCATCCAAACATGAGGCTTTAGGTCTTTATAAGGGAGGGGTCTTGTTGTAGGGCAGGGGTCTTTAAGGGAGTGTAATATTTGATACTTACAAAAAAAGGCCAATGTTTTTTTTCCCCCTTCCAATGTCTCCGAGAAAGTAGGTTCTTACGTGGGAGGGCTAAGTCTTATAATGGGAGGTCTTAGCAGGGGAGGTTCCCCGTAAAATAAACGTTTTTTAGTTTCCTTTACCCCCTAGCATGGCTCTTGCATTTTCATAATATGGGCCGAAATGGTATTTCAGCTACCTCCAGGATTCAACCCCACTGTCTTTGCAGTGAATGCCCATGTGTGCGTGTTTGTACCAGTCGTGGGGAGGACGTTTCACTTAAAGACCTCTGCACGTCAAATGTCACATTCCCTCTTTATGCTATGAAGAATTCTTAAAGACACACGGATGAGCCACGATTAAGTCCCTGGTTTTTTTTCTGGGTAGCTGTGTCCCACACACAAATGTCTCCAACTTCAAATTGAGGCTGCTCTTCAAACTGATGTTTCGTTTACAATTTGGGAGTAATTTATATGGGAGTCAGACCTGGTCCAAAACAAGATTTCTTACCAGCGGTAAGAGGGAAAACACGTTGAAACCGTGATTTTGACACGTGACATGCTGGGTCTTTAAGAAATCTTCCTAGCTAAAAGAGGGAAAAACACGTGAAAACCGTGGCATTATGACTCGTGACGTGGGGGGTCTTTAAACTCATTTTTCTTCTCTTTGTTTCTTTCTTGCATACCACTCTGGTTTCTGGTGATAATAATAATAATAACGAATAATATTTATATGGCACAATATCCGGTAAAGGTAAAGATGTGCCACCCCCCCTGCATTCTCGGTTAATTCCATTTTTCCGTTATTACCTTTCTTACCAAACATGAAGCTGTATTTTAAGAACATTTTCAGCTAATAACCTTTTTTGGAATACTAATCCTATCCCTAACCCTAGCCCTAGCCCTAAACCTACCCCCCACCCACTATGTACTGCAGTACACCGCGATTGTCACAGTTGTGGTTCGTTGCGTTTTCCCGTCTTATAGGGTGGGGGGTAGGGTTAGGGTTAGGGCTAGGGTTTAGGGTTAGGGTTAGTATTCCAAAAAAGGTTATTAGCTAAAAAGGTTCCTAAAATACAGCTTTATGTATGGTAAGAAAGGCAATTAAACGGAAAAATAGAATAACCGAGATAGGTAGGGGGGGGGGGGGTGGGGGGGGGCACATCTTGACCTTTACCGAATATATCCTGATAAACCACAGCTCAAGGTGATCATTTCACACTCATTATCAAGTCGCTTAGTTACTCTGACTCGGTTCAACACAACTGATTGGATAACTCGTGCAATGATTGAATGATTTGTGCCATGATTGAATGACTTAGGCAATGATTGAATGGCTTAGGCAATGATTGAATGGCTTAGGCAATGATTGAATGGCTTAGGCAATGATTGAATGGCTTAGGCAATGATTGAATGGCTTAGGCAATGATTGAATGGCTTAGGCAATGATTGAATGGCTTAGGCAATGATTGAATGGCTTAGGCAATGATTGAATGGCTTAGGCAATGATTGAATGGCTTAGGCAATGATTGAATGGCTTAGGCAATGATTGGATGGCTTAGGCAATGATTGGATGGCTTAGGGGGGGGGGAAACAATGATTGGATGGCTTAGGCAATGATTGAATGGCTTAGGCAATGATTGAATGGCTTAGGCAATGATTGAATGGCTTAGGCAATGATTGAATGGCTTAGGCAATGATTGGATGGCTTAGGCAATGATTGGATGGCTTAGGCAATGATTGGATGGCTTGTGTAATGATTGGATGGCTTAGGCAATGATTGGATGGCTTAGGCAATGATTGGATGGCTTAGGCAATGATTGGATGGCTTAGGCAATGATTGGATGGCTTAGGCAATGATTGAATGACTTGTAATGATTGAATGACTTGTGCAATGATTGAATGACTTGTGCAATGATTGGATGACTTGTGTAATGATCGAATGACTTGTGTAATGATTGGATGACTTGTGCAATGATCGAATGACTTGTGTAATGATTGGATGGCTTGTGCAATGATCGAATGACTTGTGTAATGATTGGATGACTTGTGCAATGATCGAATGACTTGTGTAATGATTGAATGACTTGTGTAATGATCGAATGACTTGTGTAATGATTGGATGACTTGTGTAATGATCGAATGACTTGTGTAATGATTGGATGACTTGTGCAATGATCGAATGACTTGTGTAATGATTGGATGACTTGTGCAATGATCGAATGACTTGTGTAATGATTGGATGACTTGTGTAATGATCGAATGACTTAAGCAATGATTGAATGACTTAAGCAATGATTGGATGACTTATTGATTGAATGACTTGTGTAATGATTGGATGACTTGTGCAATGATCGAATGACTTGTGCAATGATCGAATGACTTGTGTAATGATTGGATGACTTGTGCAATGATCGAATGACTTGTGCAATGATTGGATGACTTGTGCAATGATCGAATGACTTGTGTAATGATTGGATGACTTGTGTAATGATCGAATGACTTAAGCAATGATCGAATGACTTAAGCAATGATTGGATGACTTAATGATTGAATGACTTGTGTAATGATTGGATGACTTGTGCAATGATCGAATGACTTGTGCAATGATCGAATGACTTGTGTAATGATTGGATGACTTGTGCAATGATCGAATGACTTGTGTAATGATCGAATGACTTGTGCAATGATCGAATGACTTGTGTAATGATTGGATGACTTGTGCAATGATCGAATGACTTGTGTAATGATTGGATGACTTGTGTAATGATCGAATGACTTGTGTAATGATCGAATGACTTAAGCAATGATTGAATGACTTGTGCAATGATTGGATGACTTGTGTATTGATTGAATGACTTGTGTAATGATTGGATGACTTGTGTAATGATCAAATGACTTGTGCAATGATCGAATGACTTGTGCAATGATCGAATGACTTGTGCAATGATTGGATGACTTGTGCAATGATTGGATGACTTGTGTAATGATCAAATGACTTGTGCAATGATTGAATGACTTAAGCAATGATTGAATGACTTGTGCAATGATTGAATGACTTGTGCAATGATTGAATGACTTGTGCAATGATTGAATGACTTAAGCAATGATTGAATGACTTGTGCAATGATTGAATGACTTAAGCAATGATTGAATGACTAAAGCAATGATTGAATGACAAGCAGTGATTAGATGATGAATGACTTGTACAATGATTGAATGACTTGTGCAATGATTGAATGACTAATGATTGAATGACTAATGATTGAATGACTAATGATTGAATGACTAATGATTGAATGACTAATGATTGAATGACTAATGATTGAATGACTTAAGCAATGATTGAATGACTTAAGCAATGATTGAATGACTTGTGCAATGATTGAATGACTTAAGCAATGATTGAATGACTTAAGCAATGACTGGATGAATCGTGCAATGTGTGCAGGCTCTCTCTAACTATCCCACCATGGCAACGATGAGGCGGGCAAAGCTCTGTTTCCCATGGCAACTGAAGCTGAAGAATCTGTTTGTGGCGCTCGTGGCAGGGTGCCTGGCTCTGGTGATTCTCACCTTCTGGATGAAAGAGTTCCAGCAAGTCCCCAGCACTCTGAAGAAAATCACTCCGAGGAAACTCGGGGGCCGGCTTTTTCGAAGCCGCCTGTTCGGTGGCGATGACGATGACGACGATGATGATGATATTAGCGAGGGGGATTTCAATATACACATCAAGCGGCAGTGGAAGGAGCCGGAATGGAAGGCAGCGGAGGTTTTGCGTCATGTGATCTCTTCTTCGGGGAAAGAAGGTCCTCGACTGTTGCCTGTGTTTGTGGTGGAGGAGCACTATGAAGGTGTGTGTTATAGAGTGATGTCCCGAGGCCCCCGGTCATAGGACATTGACCTATTAAAATTTAAAAATGTCATACAGTGGAACCTCCCTTATAAGACCTTCAAAAATCATCCAAAATGAGGTCTTAAATGGGAGAGAGTTGCATAAGGGAGGTAATTTTAATACTTACAAAGAAGGGCAATGTCTCAGAGAAGTAGGTCTTAAAAGGGAGGGAGTCTTATAATGGGGGGTCTTATAAGGGAGCTTCCACTGTATTGTGTTCTTCCCTGTCAGGACAAATGTCTGATTAAAATGTTAACACTGAATGTTTTATTGATTTCTGCAAGAGCCAGGACATTGTCCTATTGATTTATCTGATCTCAGGACAGTTTGTCCTATCAGTTTTCGGTCTTCGGTACATCACTGGAGTCATATTGGGTTTTTGTGTGTGTGTGTGTTCTCTCAATGTTTGCAAACGTTTTCAGCATGCCTGCGTGAGCACATTATGCTCACATGCATTCATGTTATTGATCTGTGCATGCGCATACATCTCTTTGCAGCGTAAACACTTGCACGCAAGCGTGAACACCACACATGCTTGCACGGTTGTGCATACATGCAGGCGTGCATGTACGCACGCTCACACACACACACACACACACACACACACACATGCACGCACGCACGCACACACACACACACAAGCTTTATATAGATGCATGCGCGCGCGTAAACACGCATGCTTGCACAGTAGCACATCCAGGCATGCTCTGTACACACACACACACACACACACACACACACACACACACACACACAACACACAACACACACCACACACACACACACACACAAGCTTTATATAGATGCATGCATCCATATCTTTCTGTCTCAGTGTTTGTCTTGTCTGAATGCTTGACTATCTTTCACTTAGTTAGGCGCATAACGGCAGCATGACGCATCTGCGCTCATAATTGACAGGAAACTGAGCAATCGAAGAAGAAGAAGAAGAACCCTTTGACTGCCTGCTCCGCATTAACCCTTTCACTGCCTGCTCCGCATTAACCCTTTTACCGCCTGCCCCATGTCTACTACAGGGGTGTGTGATGTCATTGATGATGTCATAGCTTTTGATGTCATAGTCTTGGAATTGTTTTTTTGGTTTTAGACAAGTCGTGAAAGATATGTCTGTAGACTATTTTCTCAGATTGAGTCCAGTATGTCTCTTTTTAAATTTTATGATAAGAAAAATTGATAATTTCTCTTTTTTTCTTCTTCTGGCAGTGAAGGGGTTAATCCTCAAGTGTTGAATTTTGTTTCAGTTCTGAAGTACTGGTTCGATGCCGTGGATGCTGGAGTCGTTCCCGAAAGGGGCAACACTCTGGTGAGACTGTCATTTCATCGTTCATTTCGTTATTGAAGCAAAAGTAACGTTGTTAAAACACACTGCGCAAAATGAGTAACCATTGTGATGGTAATGCTCTGGACACATATACAGTTGAACCCTGCTGAAATAAATGAAATTGACAGCACACAACAGTGGAACCTCCCTTATAAGACCTCCCATTATAAGACTCCCTCCCACATAAGACCTACTTCTCTGAGACATTGCCCTTCTTTGGAAGTATTAAAATTACCCACAGCTGTTTTGGGAGGAACATTTAGTTTATCTATATTTTCATAATTTTTTTCAAGCAAACTTTAGTTAACTATAAGTAACTTTTCATAAATAACAGGCGAGAATATGTTGTAGTATGTGACAAGATTACTTATAGTCAGTGGATATTGCTAGATTTTCACTTATAGGCAATCTTATTTATGTTTGTAATACTAAGTGTATTATTTCTACTAGATATGTTGATTGATACTGCTCACAAAAATAAGTTTTTACCATAAATCTGAGGGAAGAAATATATTTGAATTACTATGTAGAGCATACAGCCAAAATATCTTTACAGACAAAAGTTTGGTACAGTTTTTATCTAAGATTTCTAGATTCAGGCTTTTAACTAAATAGCTTGATTTTGTGTGGGGCGGAACAGCTGTGTACCTCCCTTATAAGACCCCTCCCTTATAGGACCTCATTTGGGATATTTTTGTCTTATACGGGAGGTTCCACTGTACCAGCATTTCTACTAATTAAATCATAATTATTAAATTAAAAAAAAGAAGGAAAGGCAACTGATTTTAGACTTAGTACATACAGGGTTTGAAATTGTCGGACCCAAATTTGACCCTTAATTTTATGCAGCCAGGGGTCATGTGTAAATCTATACTGTGATACTAATAATGTTCTGAAAGTGGATGTGGATGTGGATTTGGATTCTTTAACATCCAGCTGCACATTGACGGGCATTCGGACGCAGCGCCCCCTAGGGACATCTCGGCCGTGCCGTGGTTCCGCCGCCCCCGCAACCACTCCGAAGTGGCCAGCATGATGCAGAGCAACGATGTCTTCATCGCTGTGAGTAGTTCGCCCCTTTTTTTAGCTGTGTGAGTAATCCTCCTTTATTGTGTGTGAAGGTGCTTTTGCCTTTGATATGGTGTGGGGTCAACTTTTCTAGAACCACGGGCGAACGTATTCACCCATGACATCACTCTACACTCCCACCAAATGCAAAGACTTTCACTGCCAAGTACCCTGCCGAGTGTTTTCTTGTTGTAGCTTTTGTCACTACAGACAAACCCCTATTTTACGACCCTCTGTTAAGCGACCACCTCTCATTTGAGACCGGATTTGTTACTATGTAAACGACTTCCTCTAAAACGCGACTTACGACCGCCATTTTGTTGGTTTTTACGACCGTTGTTGTCGTCTGCATAAACTTCGAGCAAAGGGAAACAACCACGGTCAAGGGCCTGAAAGCAGAGTCGCTTCCCTTGTTGTAGAAAAGATGGCGGAAAGCGTAGGAAAAGCACAAAAACCACTGACTTTGAAAAAGAAAACCACTGACTTTGGACGAGAGTGGAGGTGATTAAAAGAAGTCGGCGAAGTGAAACTGTAATACATCGATTGCACAATCCTATGGAGTTGGAAAGACCCAAATCCAGTTTTAATATGTCATTGTATGTGTGCATGAAGAAGAGAGTATGAACTGTGCTGAACTTTTTCTTTCTACGGCTGCCAGTGAAAACCTCCGTCATACGACCCCTCCAATTTACGACCGATTTTTCAGGACATTTTGGAAGTCTTAAAATAGAGGTTTGTCTGTACTACTACTACTACCATATTTTTCGGACTACAAGGCGCACCTGATTATAAGGCACACTCCCCAGATTTTACACAAAATTAAAATTTTGTCCTTATAGTTTCTTACTCTGTTATTCGTCACATTATAAGGCGCAGGGGTCTAAGTCTGGGGAAAAAAAGTATCGCCTTATAGTCCGTAGAATACAGTACTTATAATAGGCCTAATACATGCATCACACAATTCGCAAGCATGAAATAACAGTATATTATCACAACTACATATGCACATAAACATCGCACACATAAGCAGCACACACACACACACACACACGGCATGCACGCACGCATGCACACAAACACACACACACACACACACACACACACACACCACCATACACTCATATAGGGGCCTACATGAGGCTGTATTCTAAAATTTATTTGCCCCTTTCTCGTTCACTGAGATGCGTGCACCATCTACGTAGGATTGTTGCCCTGGCCTGTCACAAAGTAGTAGTTTATCGCCACAGAAAATTCTCTGCCCCTGACTCGTCACTAGATGACATGGTCGAGTCAGTCCTAAAATGATCACCCTTCCGTGTCGTCAAGAAGTAGTATAAAGCCCCATTGAGATGCAGACCTGTTTACCCCTATTTTGCACAAGTTGTAATTTCTGAAACAAAAAAAAACGTAATTTTGAAAAAAAAAACCTAATCCAATGCGTGACCAATGAACGTCGATATCGTACTGACCTGAGTGTGCAATACTAATGTCCGTCGAGCAGTAGACACAGAACACATGCTCGTCACCTAGTGCTGAACGACGTATTCCTGGAATTTTGAGGTAATTTTCCCGGAATTTATGTGCCACTTTTGATGTCTTTTCTTTTGATTTTCGACCAGAAGATACAGAAGCTTCGGAATGCACTCGCTTGGACGCCATTTTGAAACAGAAAAGGAAATGGCGCAAAATGATTTTTCATCACATCGTTTCAAAAGCTTTGCTTACCGACGCAACAGTATTTTTTTTTTTTTTTTGGATTTTTTTTTCCCGTATTGTTTTTCCGTAGCCGTAATTAGACTTTTTTCCAGTTAAAATTACGGCAAAATGGGGATGGTAAACAGGTCTGGAGATGCAGTGGACAACCAAGAATGTCAAAAAATGAAATGCATGGCGCTAGAAGAGTTCATGTCATTAAAGACCCACCACACCGATGTATGGTAATCAGCGTTTTCACGTGTTCCGAGCAAGAGAGGGAAAATGCATGTCAGCGTAGTGGGTCTTTAAGTGCTGGCTTGTACTCACTTTTGCGGTATCAGTGATAGTAATGTTGTTGTGCCCTGGCTAAAAGACTCCAGGGATCATCCCAACAGCCGAACCACTTGAACACTATGATACAAGTGCATCAGCTAGGGATGAAAACATTACGTGTGTGACCGTTTTTGATTACCCCGCCACATGGGCAGCCACACTCCGACTTCGGAGGAGTGATAGTAATAATTTCTGATACATTTAGTTAAGGGCTACCTTGAGTTTCTGTGTGCTACATATGAGCACGGGGCCATTCAGCGTGACTTGGCGATCTGATCTGTTCTGAGACTATGTGCGATAGTGGGTGAAGTCTCACACATGTTTGTTGATCAGCTTAAATTTACAAAAGGTTTGATTGCTTGTGGCATGATTTTTCGGGGGGTTGTGGGGGTGGGTGGGATATAATCACAAAAGCAGATTTAGTTTGCACATAGCTTTGTCAGAAAAAAGTTTTTAAAAAAAGGATGAGAAAAGTTCTTTTGTCCTGTAAATTTCTGTATCTTTCCGCGGGTAAATTGTAAGAATGAAGACAGAAAATGCGTCAGTATTTCTCTCCTAGTGTTTCTTGATTTTGTTTCCCTGATCGTTTCCGTTTCAGGGTGCCTCTCTGGCGGGGCTGATCAACCGCTACATCTGGGTGTGGCCCGACTGGGACAGGGCGGAGCACGCTGCGGAAGGGGACCACACGGTGGAGGAGATCAAGGCAGGCTGGCGCACCTACTACCCCATCAACTCCCCTCCTTTCCAGCGCCACTGCGTGTGCCTCAGGCCCCGCCCTGATCCCCGCGCCAACCAAACCGAGGATTGGGAATGCTGGGACGACGAACCCGACCGCTCGGAAATGGGCGACCAATCGCTGATCAAGAGCGTGGAGTGCCGAGGAGTCGTGAGCGCGGTTATGGAAACCGTGCACGAGAGCAAAGCCGTGGAGCTGTTGAGGGGCGGGGGCTGGATCGAGGAAGGGGAGAAGGTGTTGCTGGACATCGACGAAGATTACTTCGGCTGCGAGAGTTCCATCATGCCGCTGTACAACTCCGGGCTCAGCCACAAGGCCATCAACCAGTTGTCCAATCTTGTGCGGAAGTTTCTCTGCGTCAACGACGTCCGCTCCGAGGCGCTCGCTGACCAGGTGTTCCACTCCGTCGTGCGGAACGTGCGGGACTTCAAATCCAACATGTGCGGAGGAGGACGCCCTCGGAACGAATCCGAGTGCGTGACGGAGTTCGAAGCGGACCGAGCCCTGATCCAGATGATCCCGAAATACTCCGCCGCCCTGACCCGTGCTGGGGCGCCGGAAATGCTGTGCGACGGCCGAGCGGGCGAGGTCATACTTCAGATCATCCTCCGCACGCTGCTCAAACTCGACCTCCGGCAGCTGGACGCGCTGAGCTACGTGGGCGTATGCCTGACCACCGCGCCCACCAGCATGGTGTTCGAACCCCGCTCGCTCCACGTGTGCCACGGGTTCAACACCCCCGGCGACTCCCAGGTGACCTTCCACGTCCCCACGGAGGACGAGAACGCCAAGAGGTCGGAGGTCATGAAGGCCACGCTGTCTCTCTTGCCGCGGGCTCCGACGCTGGTGACGGTGTGTCGGTCGATGAGGGACGGCTACACTCCATGGCGGTTCTTCGATTCCGTCGAGTGGTCGGTGGTTGCGGTATTGAAGGCGGTGTTTCCCGGCGTGATGGATCAGTCGTTCCACTTTGACGCCAACCTGCTGGGAGGCAAGAAGGGATGGCCACGTCGACACAGCTAGTCCCTAAGATGTCAGCTTTGTATTTTTGTGACTGTCCATGAGGAAGCTGTGCTGTATAAAGGGCCAGCCACACTGCGTACGCTTTGACTACCAATGCGATGCGATTGTGACGATGTCTGTGAGTCGTGATTCACGATTTCTCGAAATACTTCCGTCTTTAAAAAAAATGGAACTATTTTCGCTCGCCGTACTCGAGTAGACTCCCAATACACAAATCCAGTAAAATGTCTGAAACAAAAATAGAGATTTGTGTATGGGGTTGCGACAAATATAGTGAACATAACTATACAGTGGAACCTCCCGTAGAAGACCTCCCATTATAAGACTCCCTCCCACATAAGACCTACTTCTCTGAGACATTGCCCTTCTTTGTAAGTATTAAAATTACCTCCCTTTCAAGACCCCTCCCTTATAAGACCTCATTTTGGATGATTTTTGAAGGTCTTTTCCAACTAGGGTTATTAACGCCCTTGACAGTGAGAGTGATTCCCTTGCTGGTCAGTACTAACAAGGGCATTCACTCTTGCGAAAGGCAGCCGTTTAGTGGCATCAAATAGGGTTTATTGGCGAGTTATCCCCCTGTCTGGTCAGTACTGAACCATCTTCCCCCACCCACCAAGGGCATTCACTCTTGCAAAAGGTGTTCGTGGCAGACCCCAATAAGGGAGGTTCCACTGCAGTAGGATTTCATCAGATTTATGGAGACAGTAGAATTTCACGAGAATCGTGCCTCACTAATGTCACAATTGGATGGCATTGGGGTCGAATCGCGTGCAGGGTGGCTGCCCCTTAAGATATCAGGTTTATGCATCTGCGACTGTCCTTGAGAAAACACGACCTAAGTCGCTGCAGCTTGTTGCTGTACCCTGGCTAAAAGACTCCAGGGATCATCCCAACAAGCGGAAGCAATTGAACACAATATCGTACAAGCTACGGATGAGAACAGGTGTGTATGTGACCGTTTTTTATTACCCCGCCACATGGGGCAGCCACACTCCGACTTCGAGGATGCTACAGCTTGATTTTGAATAAAAGCCAAAAATAGCCAACCACTCCCATGATATTTATCTCTGCTTTAATGCGTGTTAACTGGTGCAATTCAAAACACAACTCTTAAATTTAAACGATTTCCTTGATGATGCAATCATTTTTTTACTTATTTTTGTTGTTGATGAAAAAAGAACGAAAAGTGTGTTCTGAATCAGATTCTATAAATGATATATATCTACCTTAGATAGGGATGCAAACATTCAAAGGACTGTGAAATGAAAATAACAATTTATGTCATTCTTATGCATGAATGAAGCAATTGCAATGGTTCCGATTTAAGAGATTTACCGTAATTTTCGGACTATAAGGCGATATTTTTTTCTCCAATTTCGACCTATGCGCCTAATAAATGAGGGCGCCCTATTAGTGAACAAAATCGTGAGAAGAGAGGCAACGATTGCCATACTCAGTACCTTCTACTGTAAGTCACAACATCGAAAGTGGTAATGAGTCGCCGGTACGACGAATACTCACGTTAAAATCCCTGTTATCATCCGATATACCGTCCAACAGATGCCATAACCCTTCATTGGATGTAAAAAGCATCGTTGTAGAGCTTAAAATGCCATAATTCTACCAGTTTTCGTGAAGAAAAGTCCAAACACAACAACCGGAAGTCGCAAAAACGGAAGTTCGATTATTTGAGAGGGGAGCCAACTCTCGTTTATGACAGCAGTCGGTAGGCGTTTACAGGATGTGTACAGGCTTCAAACTTCGACTTTCTTTTGCGAGGTGCCTTATAAACAAGGGCGCCTTTTACTTTAATTTTTTCAGATTTTTCTTGAAAATTGCCCTATTCGCCTTATGCACAGCAGCGCCTAATGATCCGAAAAAAAGTATGGTAATGCTGATAATTTTCTATGAATGAATGAGTTTTGCACATCCCTGTACACTTCGTTATCAATCATGTAAAAAATGCATTTGCAGTTATATCTTTTATTTAGGAACAGAATTTCGTCGGTGAAATTCAAAAACCTTGTATCTCAATTTTGGTAGTTTGAGAAAAATGAAGAAAAAAAAAGGTTTATAAATTAACCGTGTTGACCACAAGTTATTAACTATGATGAATATGTTGTTCAAGACATTGCAGAGTTCAGTCCTGCATTTTGTTAAAATTACATACATTTTTTTTTTTAATACTTGAAAAGAACGAAGATATGATTTTTTTTGTCCTTAAGTAGATCTGAATTTGAGACTTTCTATTTACACAACCTCATTTACAGCAGATAGAAAGTTGTTAGACTTAGAGATGCAAGCTTTTGGTGGTTGGTGGCAGGACAAAATAGAGAGCTGACTATGTATCTAACTCAAATCCCCCCAAAATCGAGATACGAGGTTTCTGACTTTCACCGACGATTTGCTCTTTCAGCTTTGCTCTTGTCTTTCTATGATTATTGTGATGATGGTGATTACGATTATTTATGATTATGATAGTGTGTATTTGTTTGCATTTATTTATGTATGATTAGTTGGTAAAGGTAAAGATGTGCCACCGCCCCTGCATTTCTCGGTTAATTGCAATTTTCCGTTTTTGCCTTTCTTACCAAACATAAAGCTGTATTTTATTAACCTTTTTAGCTAATAACCTTTTTGGAATACTAACCCTATCCCTAACCCTAGCCCTAACCCTAACCCTAACCCTACCCCCCCACTATAAGACGGGAAAACGCAATGAACCATGACTGTGACAAATGGTGCCATGTACTGCAATACATGGGGGGGGGGGGGGGGTCCTATTAGATAATGGCCTAGGGTTAGGGATAGGGTTAGTATTCCAAAAAGGTTATTAGCTAAAAAGGTTCATAAAATACAGCTTTATGAAAGACAAAAACGGGAAAATGGAATTAACCGAGAAATGCAGGGGGGGGGTGGCACATCTTGACCTTTACCGATTATGTTTTTTAAAGTAACGCCTCCCTTGCCATGAACCTGTACATCAGACCTGTTTACTCTACTCTTTTCGAGTAGTATTCTACTCAATTTGGACCTCTACTATTCTTCAAAATTGAAAATAATGCTCTAATTACTCTTTTTCAGTGAACGTCGTTTTGATGAACAAAACTACACATTTTGCACCCAAACTACTCATTTGGTTTAAACAAGATTTATTCAAATGAAGCATGTATACAGCAGCACATCATTTAAATGAGCAGAGCACAACAAGCTTAGAGCTTATACAAGGCACTCCAACATTTTTCAATTACATAGTATTGGCTGCCACAAGCATGGAAAATAAACAGCACAACATCTCATTTCAGCTATCCAGACTACTCAAGACTTGTGTAGGGGGTAAACAGGTCTGTGTACAATCTTGTGTATGGTTTTGCATGTGCACTCCATCGCATCAGGTGTCTACTTGAAATCACTTGTGTAGGGGGTAAGCAGGTCTGTGTACAATCTTGTGTATGGTTTTGCATGTGCACTCCATCGCATCAGGTATCTACTTGAAATCACTTGTGTAGGGGGTTAGCAGGTCTGTGTACAATCTTGTGTATGGTTTTGCATGTGCACTCCATCGCATCAGGTATCTACTTGAAATCACTTGTGTAGGGGGTTAGCAGGTCTGTGTACAATCTTGTGTATGGTTTTGCATGTGCACTCCATCGCATCAGGTATCTACTTGAAATCACTTGGTTTGTGGTATGATTTATTAAATAGTACACAAACAAAAACAAAGTGTTTCTATAACACTGAAAACCATTAAGCATTTTGGGGGGTATTTTGGTATATTCTAGTCACAGAGATTTATTTCTGTGAAATTCGGGCTGCTCTCCCCCGGAGACTCGTCGTCGCCGCAAGTGCAGCGCCTACCCAATGTTTTTTTTGGTTTTTCTTTCTTTTTTTTTTTGCGGGGGGGGGGGGGGGGGGGGGCACAGGGTGAGGAGGGGGTGTGGGCAC